>JAJGOT010000042.1:2400000-2487423 GCA_022457155.1 Cladopsammia gracilis
GTAGAAATGGCAGAACAGAACACAGAACGACCCAACTGTAAATGGAAATGAACTGACAGTGTACAGAGATAAACTGCGCATCATTAACCTTTGAGTCTAGAAATGGAGATTTCTGTTTTGCTGTAGTAAACGATGAACAGTAAATTTCTCACTCGAGAAAAGGTCTTTAACTCTTTCACTCCCAGAGTTAATTCCAGAGACATAGTCATATAGTGTAGTTCTAATTTTTGAGTCGGTGGAGAAATTCCTACAGTGTGACCATTCAAATGAAACTTCTTCGGCAGTAATTTTGGATGGTACCATCTGTTTTTCAATATTAAATTTTGTTAAATTTTATGTTAAATTTTGATCCAGACGAGCTACGAGGACTTTGACACAACTATAAATTTCAACTGAACCTTGGATGTATATGCATTGACTTGACGTTTAGAAATACAGACTTCCGGTTTGCTGTAGTCAGCAACGAACAGTTAAATTGCACAATACGAAAAAAATATTGACGAGAAAAGGTGTTAATGGAAATGAAACAACTTAACCCTTTTTGATCAAGGCAATAGACATTTTAAATGGCGGCCTATTTACCTTATTATCACTAAATTTCGCGATTTTCGCGTTTTGGAAAAAATCGCGAAAATTAATACTCGCGAAAAAAAGAGAGCGCAAAAATTAAATCGCGATATTTAATATCATATTTTACTGTATAAGAAAACAATACATAAATTAGTGTTTCCTAATGGAAGATAAAGTGCTGCGAACAGATGGTCTAGGCATCATATTTCTTAATTGCCCGAAAAAATATTGGGAGGTATTCGTTTCAGTACTTTGAAGTCCTGATATGAAGTTGACAAGTCTCGGGGGTGGAAGCGGAATAATGAATAATGAATAACGGCTTAAAAAAGAAAATGAATAAGGAATAACGGCTTAAAAAGAAAATGAATAAGGAATAACTAGGGTTTAATGAATTATACAAAGAAAGAATCGCGTAAAGAAGCGATAGAAATCACGCGCTCGAAACTTGCAATCTTTGTCAAAATCAAATCTTTGATGGTTTTAGTGACCTTTCAGTGCCTTCCAGTCTCAGATTCTAGTCCTTCCTTAGCCGATTTCGTAACTTTTTCCTGATTGGTGCGTGCTTTTTATGTCCATTGTGTTTATGTCATCACTGTCTGGTTCGTCTCTTTGTGACCGATTGTGAGCAGATTCTGTCTGCCTCAGTAACGTCTCGGAGTGTTTTTAGTGTGTCGAAGAGTGTTACACGGTAATTGAACAGTAATTCACAAATGGGGAAAAAAAGAAGAGAGATCGCGACAGACGGTACGTTGAATTCAAGTTTGATATCGTAACTGACATTCGATTCATGTTTAATTATCTGTTGTTCACTACAGTTCATACGTTATCAAAATTGCATTATTTCCAGGTCACGTTCCCAATCCTGGTCGCCTGAAAGGTCACAGCGTATAGCTCAAAACGGTCGAAAAGATCGGAAAGGTCGGTCAATTTTAAGTGTTTAAATGTTGATTTATTATAGTTCTCTGTTTAGTCAATTGTCGACCGGACTAGCAGAGACTAGCATACATGGTATTACGTGACCGTCTGCGAAGTAGATCCAGAGTGCAAAAAGGCTTACGGTATTTTGAGAAACGAAACGAAACCAAACTCAGTCGAACAACTCGTTTTCCTCTACTACAAAGAATTCATTTCATTTTGTATTATATAGATTTGATTTAACACTTTTTGGGATTTGTAATCTTATGGCTGATCTACGTTACAATTTTTACAATGCAAAAAACAATTGCTTTTGACTGGGAATATCTCGATGGTAATTGAGCTTAATTGGTTAACACCCCCCCCCCGCCCCCATAGTGTTACATTTCCAGCCCCGACGTCTCCTTGGAACTTTATGCTGTAAAATTGTTCCCTGGCGTAAAGCTTGTAAATAGGAATGGAAGTATTTAATTCTATTCAAATAACTTTAAACAAAGTTAATAATTTATTAAGACATAATTTGTGGGATCCTATTAGTCGATTTTAGGGATGAGAAGGAAGAGAGATATTTTTGTTCGACTGAAGCATAGTTGTTTTGGAGAAAAGAAAAAATATATTGTGACGTGTCTGTTGATTTGCAGTAAAATAGATGCTTATTACAAAATTAGGTCCAGAGATAACTTAATATCACAGGTTTTTTCTTCGAGATCTCTGGCACTATTAATTTTGTTGCCCTCGAAGCAGTGAGCAGACTTTATCCAAACTCTCTATATCGGCACGTACCATTGTAAATAAGAATATCAAACAATGTGGTGCTTAGTTATCTACCAATAATTTGCGCAAAGTAAATATGACTATATGGAAAAAGGTATGTGTCAAATAAACGAATCATGGCAAAAAATTGGATGACATTTGCTTTTTAACTCGTCCCCAGACCCCCAATTTGACCCACAGCGAAAACGCCATTTTTTGGAGGGAAAATCAAAATTTCACCCATTTATCAATTACTTTTCGGAAATCCACACTCGGATTCCAGTAAGTTGGTTGTTATTCTATCTGCAAACGTTAAAATATTTTAATAACTTAAAAAATAAGTGCCGTCATTTTGACCGTGAAGTGACCAACGTCACGTAAAGGTTTGTATGGAGTTCAACCGCGCGGTCATCGCTTTCAGCGGTATAACTCATTTTAATAGACGTAATGTCAACATCCACACTCGATTTTGGAGAGAATGGGATCTAGTGAACATTTAGGTGGGAAATATGATTTAGTTGGAGCGAAAAAAATCCCTTCATTTTTCCGTTTTTTCAGTGCAATGTACTTCGACTGAGCCCCTTTTTGACTTGAGCGGACTAGCGCCCAGGCCGTTCGAGCTCAACTGCGCATGGGCAATAGTTCATTTTTAATTTCAAAAGCGCTTTAATAACATTTTTATTTTAAAACATATTCATTTCATACGATTGGCGCTACACAGTTCATATCTATTATAAGTTCATTTTAGTAACGCGCACGCCCGGAACAAATGTCTCCTTTCAGGGGGCAATTTTTTGGTATGACAGTTAGCCTGCATAACAGGCGTTATTGGGGCGCTCAAGCGGGTTTTAGGTCACGAGCGCGAAGCTCGAGACACCCCCTCGCGCTACGTGCTCTCGCCCCAAAACCCGTTTGAGCGCCCCCAATAACGCCTGTTATGCAGGCTAATATACAGTCAACTCTCTCTTAAGCGACCACCCTTAGTGCAAGAAAAAGTGGTCGCTTAAGAGTGGTAGTTCGAGTTGATTGTATTCGTGTAAATAGTTACTTTACAAAGTGGTCGCTTACGGGAAGTGGTTGCTTAAGAGAGAGAGGTCGTTAAGAGAGAGTTGACTATATATGCTGGAATATTGATTCTCGTGATATTGTTTGAATTTATTGAGAAATAAATACTATTAGCTTTGATTTATCTGCTAAGCAAGTTTTTTTTTGTCGACATTTGAGTCATTATGAAAAACTGACCAAACCCAAATGAATGTTACCGCATATTCTCGTTCCCGTGCCAGGAATAAATCAAGAATTAAATCAATAAATACGGTAATTAGATTGAATATGACGCGGACGGTTTTAAATCATATTTTAATTGAAGTGAAAATCTTCTATTTCACAAAAATTGCAAGTTAGAAGCTGCCTAAAAAACTCGAATACGAAATAATGAATAACGAGAAAAATTTAAAAACGAATAATGAATAACCTCGAAAAAAATGAAAGGAATAATGAATAAGTGAGATCCAATTATTCCGCTTCCACCCCCGAACAAGTCAAACTTCTTTCGGTGCAGGACTGCACGCAATCACAAAAATAACGAAAAATAACAAGGTTACTTTGAGAACGAAATAAGGAATACAACAAAAATAACAAACCTTCTTTGCTATTGTTTCTATTTAAGTATTTATAACCGCGAAAGCTTGCATTACGTTTCCTTATTTGTGTGCTCCTGGTGTGCTCGCATCAGTGTTTTTATTAACTTTACACTGAGTCCAAGTCACGGAATTTTTAAACCTTAAGTCCACGTGTCCTTTCGGCAAAGATTAGTATTGAATATTATCGTTTTGAAAGCGAGGAAGGCTGTTTTAACGTTCGTAAACAACGTCGGAGTATAGCACCTAAACAGGCGCGGATCCAGGAAAAAACTTGACCGTTTTCCTAGACTCTAAGTGCTAATATATATTTTAGATTTTCACTTTCTAAAATTGCTATCCTCGATTTTGAGTCATTTGTTAACGATCTGACCGGATCTGGTCTGGATCCGCGCCTGCTAAAGTAAGTACCTAAAACATCTTAAAATCTTTCCAAACCACATTTTACTTGTTTTTATTTTCTCTAGTGAGTTTACATGAGATTCAATTATGCGATAACGGACCGTTCATTATTTATGGGAGGGAGGGTGGGGGGGGGGGGGGGGGGGGTGAATGGGTGAGAAAATGGGGGGAACTGAAATTTTAGCCACTGCCAAAGGGGGTCCTGGGGAAATTCTTTTGTTATGGAGGGGGGTCTTGAAATTTTAAACAGATAATGTCTTAAATAAAAAAGCGAAAACATAACTACAGTGTACCAATAAGAGCAGGGCACCCCAGATTTCATGGCTGGGAGCCTTTAGGCTCTCTACGATTCTTCTAAGGGCACAGCCTTGCACAGTATTTTGGTGCAGTCATGGAGCATGATTTATAATTTTAATTTCTTTATTTGGTACTGCCATAATTGTACACGACATTACTGAAAGTTTTAACCCACCATTAAACATACAGTATTACTGGATTGTAACAGTGTTAAATTGAGGGTTTTAGTGATTGACGTTAAAAGTATTAATTAGTATTTGTAACCCTAGCCAAAGGAATTTTCCTTAAATCTGCTACGTGGACATTAAGTTAAAGAACTGTAAGTAGTATCTTGTAGTTATCAGTTCGTCCTTTGTCATCCTTGTAAGTGAGTCAGTCCACCCACGTGCACCACTCCCGGTTTCTGGGTTGCTCAGTAGCAGTGGTTTTGTATATTGCAATAAATTTTATTTGTTTGTTTCTTTCGTCATTCTGCGCGCGCATATTTCCTGCACCGTTAGTGCATTTTTAAGCGTTTGATTGGCGCGTACTCTCTTAGCAGGTCTGTTCACTGTGCCCCTGACGAAATGGCAGACCTTCTGAGCAGACTTATTATTTGAAAAGTAACTATCAGTCTATGTTGATTTTTATCTTAGTGAGCTCACTAAAATTACTCATTTATACCTTAATTATTTCTTAACTATTTCTTTGTTATTCATAATAACACAATGTAGTACGATACTGGTTACTTTTAGCTGCATATCTGTGACTTATAATACTACCTGAAACAAATAGCAGTCCTGAAATTCATTCCTTTGCGTTCAAATGGCTGCTTACTTCGAAGTGGATGCCAAGTATCTCGCATTTTAGCACAAAATACAATTTAAAGCTAGTTCGTTTTTTCGATTTGTTGCCATCGACCTCTCAGACTGCACGAAAGAACTATCAAGGTTGATCAATTAATGAGACAACGAGGCATAAAACAAGGATAATCATGAAAATGGCGTTAAGAAGTCCGCTGTGCGCCACGCAATGCATCCTTTCAAGCGAACAATATCGGATCCTAGAGGCTTGGTCACACCAATTTAAGTGCAACAGATTTATCTTAGAGCTACAACCATTTAAATGCTTGCTTGACTGTTACATTTAGGCATTTAGTGTCGCATTTTCTTTTCATATAATTTTTAGCGCTTTCAAGCAAAACGTCTAAATAAAAATATAGTTCCTTTTCTTGATCACTATTATTATAAACAGCGGTTGGCTCATTCGCACATCGTAAGCTAAATGTGTAAAAATAATAAACTTGGAAAATCTTGCCTTGTTTTTATCATAATTACCATTTTTAAATTCGTAATGGGGTCGATATTTTAACCTGTTAATATTTTTAAATACTAGATGTTTAAACACAGACGATTATTATTTTACTGAATTACAGCAAAACGTTGCAGATGCAATAATGCATTTTGTATACCCCAATGGTACACAAAAAACTGCTTTAAATTAAAAATTAACTCGTGTTTTAACCAATCATTAAAATAAAATACTAAAATTGCGTAGTAACACTTTACAGCTGAACGCTTAGTTTAAACAAATTTATTTTGGGTGATTTCTAAAGTTCATGTCAATAATTAATCTAATATAATAAATAAAAAAACTTAAAATTTATGCGAGAATGGATATTTTCTTCTCCTCCTTTTGAACAATGGATATGCGCCGCATACACTAGGTTTATTATCAGGACCCACGGTCGTTTATGTGATACAAGTATTTGAGTGCTGACGGCATTTATACTAAAATTATAAGGTTTTATTCTTTGGAGATTAGCAAACAGATAGATAGATAGATAGATAGATAGATAGATAGATAATCTTTATTTAAACACGGTAAAAATTCGTCAGCTAAAAATCATTATAATACTTAACACAAAGCAATAAACTAATATTAAAAAAAAAATGTCTATATATGAAGAATTTAATTAAATAATAAAAAGCTGCTTTCAACGAATGCCGTGCCTTATAGTTCCTCTTTGAGAAGTCGTTTAAATTGCCCAAGGGACTCAGCTTTCCTTACATTATGAGAAAGGCTGTTCCAGAGCATGGCGCCACTATAACTGAAACTATTTTTATAATAGTTTGTGCGCGGCAATGGAACATTAAGTTTATCCTCAGAGTCCCTTAGGTTGTAACTAATTTCTCGCTTCTCAAATTTAGAACTTAGATAGTTTGGAGCCAACCCGTGAAGAGACCTATAAACCATCGTAGCTCTTTGAATTTGTTGCTGGCAGGCAAGATTTTTCCATCCTAGGAGTTCTAATAGGTTACCAGCATCTACGTCATAGTTTGAATAGGTCAAAACACGAGCTGCTCTGTTTTGTAGCTTTTGTAGTTTATTCTGCAGAGTTATCCCACAGTTTCCCCAAATAATGTTGCAGTAGTCGAAGTGTGGCTGTATCAATGCTTGATAAATTAAGTATAAGGTCGCTTGAGGAACGAGGTGCCTAATTCGTTTCATGGCCCCAATACCAGAAGCGACTTTCTTTGTGACTTTCTCGATGTGGTCACTCCAGCCAAGTTTGTCATCAATGGTCACCCCAAGTGATTTTGTGGTAGTGACCCGGTTAACTTGAAGATCTTTAATTGCAAGTGCTGGGGAATCCGTGAGAGTACTTAGCCTCTGTCTAGATCCGATAAGCATAAATTCAGTTTTAGTCATATTTAGAGTGAGTTTGTTTGCTTTCAGCCAAGTGTAGTGTACATTGTATGCTAGCGATTTTGACACGTTAATAAAGTTCTTATCTTATTGCGTCGACGAAGGAGACGCTTCCTAATCTTGTCGGCTAGGCGGAACGAATCGAGAAAAGTGTCGGTACCAAATCTGCGCCATCTTGAAACGTCACAATAGTATCCAGCATGCTTAGCGCGTCGTCTAGGCGGAACGAAACGAGAAAAGTGTCGGTACCAAATCTGCGCCATCTTGATTAAGTCGATTAAACATATGCTGAATGCAACTTCCAGACATTGAGATATCTACATTTATTTTGTCGGTAAAATCCTCGCGGATATTACACCAAGTACTGAGGCGTATCATTTCAGAATCGGAGAAATATAAACTCGAAATGAAATCAAGACAAATATACTATTTATGTCGGAAAAAATCTGAGACCTTTCGGAGTACACAGCACGGCAGAATTGAAGGATTTTTCCCGATTCCACGGCGATAGCGTGAATTTGTTTGACGTCGGCCGGACGTTTTTGCCTGCGTGACATATCTCGTGACATAGTCCCTTTCAACAGTTTACTATTCCCAGTGGGCGCTCGCTTAACAAAGGCCTGAGGACCCGAGAGTTAAGTTACGGGACATCCGAGTCCTTGGCTCGGAGGTGTAAGACAGCCTCAGAAACGTAAGGTATCTACCAGCCTCCCCACCCCCATATACTCGTAACAAAACTCCCGAAACCCCAAAACTAAAATCCAAAAAACAACGCGAATGTAGGGAAAACTTATATGAAAGCCATCGTAAAACCAGATAGAGAGTTGCATTCACGGAAAGTGTTCCCAAGATTTTCAGGTGATGAACCATTGCCATTGTCAACAGTACTATGAGCCAAGACATCTGAAGAAGCGGTTGTATTCCGTTAACCTTGTCAATTTGAGTATAATAGTCGACTAGAGCAGTAGATTTCCATCCAATGTGTTTCGCTACCTCCTCTTTAGACACACCCAGAAGTCTAAGGAGGATGTAGTTTCCAGCTGTAAAACCGTAAACTGATTGGCCGTCGTTAATGCCAAGGGATGAAAGGTACTTAATGAGCCTGGCTTGCGCGGTAGAAGCATGGAGGGGTGCATTGAGAATACCACCTTTCCTGGACGTTGGACGGAAAAGAAAACCAGTGGAAAGGACGACGCGCATAGATGAACAAAGGTTGACGAAGAACTGCAAATTTTGAACTGGACAAATAACAGGATTAGCAGTTTGTTTAACCGCGAACGCGCTTGAATGTTTTCCTCTTAACGTTTGCCCACGCGTTGGTGAAACAGGAGGGTAGTACCATTAGGATGCCTTAAAATGTCAACTGTCTTAATTCTGCCAAGGTACTAGGTCAGAAGCCCTGTCGCCTGAGGAAAAATCGAGCGAAAAAAACGCTAGATCACGAGCGTAAATGCTACGTTCCGAAGGAGAAATGTTTTTACTTTAAAGAAGATTCCTTAAGTGGTATGCAATTTACTTGTATATATCAAAAACGACAGGGGTAGTCTGCTTTGGAGATATCCGAGCCTGTGACTGTTCTGCCTGAATAGATTTGAGATATTGTTTAACTGACAAATGCGCGACAGGATTTCCAAAACCAAAGCGATCGTCCCAGTCACCAGTGCGGCCCCAGGCGTTGAAAATGGATCGCAGTTTCCCAATGAGAGAGAGTCCACTGTGCAAGCCGATAACCGAGTAGGACAGATACAGGACTGCTTACCCTGTAAACCTAGGAACGGGCACGAGTCTTTGTGCACCATTGATTTGCCTTTGCCATCTTTCCAGATTGGAAATCTAACAACGTCTTTTGGAGACGCCGAAGGTAAAGTTTTCTGCGGTTGTAAAGATGCCATGAAAACTGAAAATTCGGACTGCAGGTGTGATTCCTGACTTTGAAGATCACCGCGTCGTCAGCAATCTGAATCAACTCCCGCAGGAAGATATGCACCCTATAACGGCGCAGTCCAGGGCATTCCCGCTAAAGTCTTTCATCAAGCACCATACCGCCAACAGTCTGAATCAACTCCTGTAGGAGGATATGCATCCTATAGCAGTGCAGTCCAGGGCGTTCCCGCTGAAGTTTTTCATCAAGCACCATACACCCAGCAGTCCCAACAACAAGTAAATCAGCCATCCACCTCCCGCTTGTATGGGCCTGACTCATCCAACAATTCAGCTGGTCAAAGTAAAGACACAACTGTAGAAATCCCAAAGGAACTAATATCCTTTTTAAGATTTGTTAAATCATTTATTTAGCACTAAATTATCTACCAGAATGCGAATAGAAAACAAATAGATAGATCTGCAAAGATGTCCAATTGCTTGTTTCACGCAAGAAAATTGTCTTTCCTTGCTTGGAATATAAATGGACTATCATCGAAATCCCTTGGGGCCAAATGGCAGAACATAGATTTTTTAAATATGATTAATAATTTTGATTTTATAATTCTCTCCGAGACTTGGAAATGTACGGATGTCCAAATATCAGGATATAGATCAGTGATTCAAAATGCTACTGAATCGAAAAAAGGTGGCCGTAACTCCGGCGGAATAGTTTTACTTTACAAAAATGTATTCCATGATTGGATCTCAATTGTGAAAAAGTCCCATAATTTTGTATGGTTCAAAATAAGCAAACATTATGCCAAAACCGATAAAGACATATACACATGTGGTCTATACATTCCTCCATACAACTCGCAGTATTTTAACGATGAATTGTTTGAAGAACTTGAAAAGGACATTGAACTTTTTTCCACTCATGGATCAATACTCCTCATGGGTGACTTCAATTCTAGAACGGGGAAATATGCGGATAATATTTGTCAAGAAGGGCTGAACGTTATTCCTAATGATCGATCTGAATTCTCGTTACTCCCTACTCAGCGAAATAGTTTTGACAACGAAGTTAACAATCATGGTAAAAGGCTCCTTGATATTTGTAAAAGTGCCGATCTCAGAATCTTAAATGGCAGAGTTAGCGGCGATTCTCTAGGGAGAGCTACCTTTCATGGGAGAAATGGTATAAGTGTTATTGATTACGCAATTTGTGATCAAGATCTATTTTTAAATGTTTCAAATTTCATAGTAAAACAGCCCACTCCTTTATCAGATCATAGTCCTATCATAACTTGGCTAAATATTAATACAGACAATTCTGATATTCTTAAAGGATCACAAAATAATTGTTCAAGGCGTGTAACAAAACAGTTTGTTTGGGAAAATGATTCTACACAGAAATTCAAAGATGTTTTGCGTTCTCCAGTTCTCCAAACACTAATACAAGAGTATATAGACGAGGGAACACAAATTCACGATGTTAACACTTCTCTTGAAAAAGAAAATATTCTTACTACAACTGCTAGACAATGTTTAAAGATTAAAACCACAAAAAAGCATAAGCGTATCAAGTCATCATCAAACAAAAAATGGTTTGACCGGGAATGTCGATTAAAAAGACATGAATTGAGGAAAATGGCGAACCAAAAACATAGAGATCCGTTGAACCCCATTTTACGTGAGAAATACCATGTCATTTTAATGCAATACAAAAGATTATTGAACTCTAAAAAGAACGAATACTACAATAGCAAGCTTCATAGATTGGAGGAAACTATTGAAAACTCAGATGCGACAAATTTTTGGAAATGTCTAAAATCAATGGATGACACCATTTAAAGCGGAAGATATTCCTTTAGTGTCGGAAGAAAATTGGCTGCAACACTTTCAATCTCTTCACTCTAATGAACCGCTTAATCCCACCCAGCAGATAATCCATGATGAACTAAAAGTAGAAGAAGATCGTAAACAACAATTTCGTCCGTTAGATTACTTGATTACCGAAAATGAAATACGAAAAGCTGCCAAAAAGTTAAAGAACAACAAATCTTCTTATTCAGATAAAATTAGAAATGAAATGATCAAAGCTAGTCTCAATGACCTAATGCCTGTTTACTACAAATTGTTTAATGCAGTTCTAAGTTCAGGTACCATGCCCCAGACATGGTGTGGTGGTCTCATTACACCAATTTATAAATCAGGCGGAAGAAGCGATCCGTCAAACTACCGTGGTATCTGTGTTTCAAGCTGTCTGGGAAAACTATTTTGTTCCATTTTAAACCAAAGGCTTCTCGAATATGTTGCCTCAAATAATATACTTCACAAATCACAGATTGGCTTCTTGCCAAATAATCGTACAGCAGACCATGTCTTTACACTTCGAACCTTGATAGACAAATACGTTCATAATCACAATGAAAAAATTTATGCTTGTTTTATAGATTTTAGAAAAGCTTTTGACTCAGTTTGGCACAATGGGCTCTTGAATAAGTTATTGCAAATTAATGTGGGAGGCTGCTTTTACAATTTAATTAAAAGCCTTTATTCCAAGTCTTCTTGTTCAATAAAAATTGGCCAAAGCCAAACACGACCCTTTCAATACGCGAGGGGTGTACGACAAGGTTGTATTTTAAGTCCACTACTTTTCAACCTTTACATTAACGATTTACCTTTTTCATTTGAAAATATCCTGTCTGATCCTTTTGTTTTACCAAACGGCACAAAATTAAATTCTCTTTTATATGCGGACGATTTAATCATTTTATCACGTTCTAAAACAGGTCTACAAAATTGTCTTAATACATTATCATCATACTGCAACACGTGGATGTTAAGTATAAATCCAAAAAAAACCAAGATTATGGTTTTCCAAAAACGCCCAAGAAAATGCTTTGAATATAGATTTTATATGAATAATCAAATTATTGATGTTGTACAAGATTATACTTATTTAGGAACTAAAATTTCCTCTTCAGGAAATTTTAAAGTCTCACTTGAAAGCACTTCACGCTCTTTTCAGTCTGAGGCGACACACAGATTTTAGTAAGCTAAATCCGTCCCTTGCCTGTAAAATTTTTGATACAATGATATCCCCAATTTTGCTCTATAATAGTGAAATTTGGGGTGGATATACCAAATCTGATTTTAAGGCTTGGGATAGCTCACAAATTGAAAGAACGCATCTTCAGTTTTGTAAACGCTACCTTCAAGTGAGTAATAAGGCTTCTAATATTGCGTGCAGAGCTGAACTTGGTCGATTTCCTCTAAATATTGCCATTAATCTAAGAATCCTCAACTACTTGTTATACCTTCAAAATAAATCCCAAGACTCTTTTGTTAAACAATCTTTCTTAATGTCATTAGATCTTCACTCGAATGGTAAAATTAGCTTTCACTCTAATCTTATGAAGATATCCGAATACTTTAATTTCAGAAATTTTAACCTCGATTTATTAAACACCGCTGAAGTCAAACACTGTACAAATTTAATGAAACAGAAATATATTTCTTATTGGCAACATATACTTCAGCATTCTCAAAAACTAGAATTTTATAAGACCTTCAAGAACGAATATACCCCCCCTCAAATTATCTAGGCCTGACTAGACGAGCATCTGATAGGAGGGCATTAACTAAATTACGTATAAGTAATCATAAACTTATGATCGAACTGGGCAGATACAACAAAATTCCAAGAGACAAAAGGCTTTGCCCAGTTTGTGGTTCAAATGAAATCGAAGACGAAATCCATTTTCTTTTCTATTGCTCAAAATACGCAACAATAAGAGATAATTTTTACAATAAAATACAGACTTTTATACCAAATATTAGCCATTTACCTGTAACTGAATTGATCATAGAATTAATGAATTCTTCCATTTACTTTCTAAATATGCAATTAATTAAATTTATTTCATCTTAGAAAATGGTCACACCCACTCAGCCAATCAGTGCCCAGTATTTGTGTGCTCTATTTCCCATAAACTGTCTTAAATTATGTAAAGAGGCGGGGGCTTTGAAGCCCAGGGAAATTGTGGGGTAAAATAACTACTCATTAGTAAGCTCTATATAGAACATACTAATGAATTCTTTTGTTTTCCTTTGTCTTAAAGCCTAATTAGTATGCTCTATATAGAGCATACTAATGAGAAAATAGAGCATACTAATGAGTATATAGAGCATACTAATGAATTACAGGCTGCTAATTTAAACAAAAACAACTTGCAGTTTGAGTGATTTTACTTCATCTGTGAAACACTACCTAACAATTAGTGTGTGATAGCCAACATTAAACAAAAGAAAACAAAGGAATTATAGTCTAAAAGTGCGTACTATTCTACTATTTCACAGATGAAGTAAAATCACTCTATAACAATGACAATTTTATTTGAAGTTTTCGCTTTACATAACTTAAGCAAGAGATTAATCACCAAAATAACAAAACGAAATTCGACTTAACAATTTTTAGGGAAAATTAAATGAAAGACTGGGTCTTTCTGCGTGTACCAGTACTCATTGTCTTCTATTGTTTGTGAGGTATTGTATTTTTGGTCTTGTTTTGCATTTGTATTATTGTCGTTCTTTGTTCCTTTTGTTTTACGTCATCTGTCCTCCGGTACACACCGAAACAACCGAAAGACTGGTCTCACCGTGCTTTGGAATTCTGTCTCTTTCCCTTTGCTCAATTTCGTTCACTGTCGTAGGCTTTTGGAAACGTGCACTTTTGTCGAATTCATATCATCCCCCAAGCACTCGGATATGTCTACGCTCTCAAAAGCAAGTAACTCTTGAGTGGAATAAATGGAAATGTTTTAAAATCTAACTGAAAATAATGGATAATTGATTGATATGTATACAACAAATGATTCTTATCATGCTTTCAGCAATTTCAAAGTTTCAGTCAGACATAAAAGAACACCTTTGAACGTGTAACTGAGTTAACTGCTTTCTGTTGCGTGTTGAATTTCACGAAACCATAAAAATCTTGAGTTTGTTGAGAACGATAACAACTTTGAACCAAAAAACACATTCAACTATGGAAAATGCCACCAATTCGTCCTCCACTGATGGGGACAGCTACGAACTAATAATCACAAAAACCACAATTTGCATGCTTGTTCTTGCTGTATCGCTTATCGAAAACATTCTGGTGCTTGTGGTGTTGAAGAAAGACTTTAGAAATCGCCTGAGGACTGCCAACAGTTATTTTATAGCGAATATGTCTGTAGCCGAAGTTCTGTTTGCTGTGCAGAATTTGCCGCTTGCATACAACAACCTTGTACTGAACAGCCACTGGGTCCTTCAAGGAAGCATTGGCCTGGTTTTATGTAAGATAGACGTCTTCTTTTCTCTTATTTCCATGGTAACCACCAACCTTACAATCCTAGCAATCGCCGTTAATCGATTCTTGGCCGTCTACGTCCCCTACAAAAAGATCATCACTCGTAGAGTTTGCTTCGTTATTGTTTTTCTAACCTGGCTCATATCAACCATGTTTGCCTCACCCATGTTGTATTATGCTGATTTGAAAAGACGAACTGAACTTTACACCGTTTGCACGCTTGAAGATAAGCAAGTTTTGAAACTATGGTACATTGTTTTGGCGGGAATTCTAGCTACAACATTGGTGGCAATACTTGTGTTGTACACTGCCAGTGGAGTGAGGCTGTGGCAAAGTAGAATCTTTCCCGGCAACCCAAGCCAGGCAACGCACGCACGAAGAGAAAAGCGAAATCGCGACATTTTCAAGACGTTGGTCACATTAACAGTTGTATTCTACGTTTGCTATGTGCCTGTCATCACGCTCAGTTGGTCTCATTTTCTTGGCTTCTACATTCAAGAAAAATCATGGTCGTTTTATTGCGGTGGTGATGATGTTCATGAATGGCGCCATAAACCCCATAATTTATTACATTTTCAACGAGAGCTTCCGTGACGGTGTCAACGCGGCCCTAGCCAAATGCCGAGGAGCTGTGTACGCTGTTGACACACCAGTGGCCGTGACTGAAGGAGCTACGGTCATTAGAAATGGCAGAACAGAACACAGAACGACCCAACTGTAAATAAAAATGAACTGACAGTGTACTCAGATAAACTGCGCATCATTCACCTTTGCGTCTAGAAATGGAGATTTCTGTTGTGCTGTAGTAAACGATGAACAGTAAATTTTTCACTCGAGAAAAGGTCTTTAACCCTTTCACTCCCAGAGTTAATTCCAGAGACATAGTCATATAGTGTAGTTCTAACTTTTGAGTCGGTGGAGAAATTCTTACAGTGTGACCATTCAAATGAAACCTCCTTTTTGGAAAAAATCGCGAAAATTAATACTCGCGAAAAAAAGAGAGCGCAAAAATTAAATCGCGATATTTAATATCATATTTTACTGTATAAGAAAACAATACATAGACTAGTGTTTCCTAATGGAAGATAAAGTGCTGCGAGCAGATGGTCTAGGCATCATATTTCTTAATTGCCCGAAAAAATATTGGGAGGTATTCGTTTCAGTACTTTGAAGTCCTGATATGAAGTTGACAAGTCAAACTTCTTTCGGTGCAGGACTGCACGCAATCACAAAAATAACGAAAAATAACAAGGTTACTTTGAGAACGAAATAAGGAATACAACAAAAATAACAAACCTTCTTTGCTATTGTTTCTATTTAAGTATTTATAACCGCGAAAGCTTGCATTACGTTTCCTTATTTGTGTGCTCCTGGTGTGCTCGCATCAGTGTTTTTATTAACTTTACACTGAGTCCAAGTCACGGAATTTTTAAACCTTAAGTCCACGTGTCCTTTCGGCAAAGATTAGTATTGAATATTATCGTTTTGAAAGCGAGGAAGGCTGTTTTAACGTTCGTAAACAACGTCGGAGTATAGCACCTAAACAGGCGCGGATCCAGGAAAAAACTTGACCGTTTTCCTAGACTCTAAGTGCTAATATATATTTTAGATTTTCACTTTCTAAAATTGCTATCCTCGATTTTGAGTCATTTGTTAACGATCTGACCGGTTCTGGTCTGGATCCGCGCCTGCTAAAGTAAGTACCTAAAACATCTTAAAATCTTTCCAAACCACATTTTACTTGTTTTTATTTTCTCTAGTGAGTTTACATGAGATTCAATTATGCGATAACGGACCGTTCATTATTTATGGGAGGGAGGGTGGGGGTGGGGGGGGGGGGGGGGTGAATGGGTGAGAAAATGGGGGGAACTGAAATTTTAGCCACTGCCAAAGGGGGTCCTGGGGAAATTCTTTTGTTATGGAGGGGGGTCTTGAAATTTTAAACAGATAATGTCTTAAATAAAAAAGCGAAAACATAACTACAGTGTACCAATAAGAGCAGGGCACCCCAGATTTCATGGCTGGGAGCCTTTAGGCTCTCTATGATTCTTCTAAGGGCACAGCCTTGCACAGTATTTTGGTGCAGTCATGGAGCATGATTTATAATTTTAATTTCTTTATTTGGTACTGCCATAATTGTACACGACATTACTGAAAGTTTTAACCCACCATTAAACATACAGTATTACTGGATTGTAACAGTGTTAAATTGAGGGTTTTAGTGATTGACGTTAAAAGTATTAATTAGTATTTGTAACCCTAGCCAAAGGAATTTTCCTTAAATCTGCTACGTGGACATTAAGTTAAAGAACTGTAAGTAGTATCTTGTAGTTATCAGTTCGTCCTTTGTCATCCTTGTAAGTGAGTCAGTCCACCCACGTGCACCACTCCCGGTTTCTGGGTTGCTCAGTAGCAGTGGTTTTGTATATTGCAATAAATTTTATTTGTTTGTTTCTTTCGTCATTCTGCGCGCGCATATTTCCTGCACCGTTAGTGCATTTTTAAGCGTTTGATTGGCGCGTACTCTCTTAGCAGGTCTGTTCACTGTGCCCCTGACGAAATGGCAGACCTTCTGAGCAGACTTATTATTTGAAAAGTAACTATCAGTCTATGTTGATTTTTATCTTAGTGAGCTCACTAAAATTAGTCATTTATACCTTAATTATTTCTTAACTATTTCTTTGTTATTCATAATAACACAATGTAGTACGATACTGGTTACTTTTAGCTGCATATCTGTGACTTATAATACTACAGGAAACAAATAGCAGTCCTGAAATTCATTCCTTTGCGTTCAAATGGCTGCTTACTTCGAAGTGGATGCCAAGTATCTCGCATTTTAGCACAAAATACAATTTAAAGCTAGTTCGTTTTTTCGATTTGTTGCCATCGACCTCTCAGACTGCACGAAAGAACTATCAAGGTTGATCAATTAATGAGACAACGAGGCATAAAACAAGGATAATCATGAAAATGGCGTTAAGAAGTCCGCTGTGCGCCACGCAATGCATCCTTTCAAGCGAACAATATCGGATCCTAGAGGCTTGGTCACACCAATTTAAGTGCAACAGATTTATCTTAGAGCTACAACCATTTAAATGCTTGCTTGACTGTTACATTTAGGCATTTAGTGTCGCATTTTCTTTTCATATAATTTTTAGCGCTTTCAAGCAAAACGTCTAAATAAAAATATAGTTCCTTTTCTTGATCACTATTATTATAAACAGCGGTTGGCTCATTCGCACATCGTAAGCTAAATGTGTAAAAATAATAAACTTGGAAAATCTTGCCTTGTTTTTATCATAATTACCATTTTTAAATTCGTAATGGGGTCGATATTTTAACCTGTTAATATTTTTAAATACTAGATGTTTAAACACAGACGATTATTATTTTACTGAATTACAGCAAAACGTTGCAGATGCAATAATGCATTTTGTATACCCCAATGGTACACAAAAAACTGCTTTAAATTAAAAATTAACTCGTGTTTTAACCAATCATTAAAATAAAATACTAAAATTGCGTAGTAACACTTTACAGCTGAACGCTTAGTTTAAACAAATTTATTTTGGGTGATTTCTAAAGTTCATGTCAATAATTAATCTAATATAATAAATAAAAAAACTTAAAATTTATGCGAGAATGGATATTTTCTTCTCCTCCTTTTGAACAATGGATATGCGCCGCATACACTAGGTTTATTATCAGGACCCACGGTCGTTTATGTGATACAAGTATTTGAGTGCTGACGGCATTTATACTAAAATTATAAGGTTTTATTCTTTGGAGATTAGCAAACACGTGAAGTGTAGTGTACATTGTATGCTAGCGATTTTGACACGTTAATAAAGTTCTTATCTTATTGCGTCGACGAAGGAGACGCTTCCTAATCTTGTCGGCTAGGCGGAACGAATCGAGAAAAGTGTCGGTACCAAATCTGCGCCATCTTGAAACGTCACAATAGTATCCAGCATGCTTAGCGCGTCGTCTAGGCGGAACGAAACGAGAAAAGTGTCGGTACCAAATCTGCGCCATCTTGATTAAGTCGATTAAACATATGCTGAATGCAACTTCCAGACATTGAGATATCTACATTTATTTTGTCGGTAAAATCCTCGCGGATATTACACCAAGTACTGAGGCGTATCATTTCAGAATCGGAGAAATATAAACTCGAAATGAAATCAAGACAAATATACTATTTATGTCGGAAAAAATCTGAGACCTTTCGGAGTACACAGCACGGCAGAATTGAAGGATTTTTCCCGATTCCACGGCGATAGCGTGAATTTGTTTGACGTCGGCCGGACGTTTTTGCCTGCGTGACATATCTCGTGACATAGTCCCTTTCAACAGTTTACTATTCCCAGTGGGCGCTCGCTTAACAAAGGCCTGAGGACCCGAGAGTTAAGTTACGGGACATCCGAGTCCTTGGCTCGGAGGTGTAAGACAGCCTCAGAAACGTAAGGTATCTACCAGCCTCCCCACCCCCATATACTCGTAACAAAACTCCCGAAACCCCAAAACTAAAATCCAAAAAACAACGCGAATCTAGGGAAAACTTATATGAAAGCCATCGTAAAACCAGATAGAGAGTTGCATTCACGGAAAGTGTTCCCAAGATTTTCAGGTGATGAACCATTGCCATTGTCAACAGTACTATGAGCCAAGACATCTGAAGAAGCGGTTGTATTCCGTTAACCTTGTCAATTTGAGTATAATAGTCGACTAGAGCAGTAGATTTCCATCCAATGTGTTTCGCTACCTCCTCTTTAGACACACCCAGAAGTCTAAGGAGGATGTAGTTTCCAGCTGTAAAACCGTAAACTGATTGGCCGTCGTTAATGCCAAGGGATGAAAGGTACTTAATGAGCCTGGCTTGCGCGGTAGAAGCATGGAGGGGTGCATTGAGAATACCACCTTTCCTGGACGTTGGACGGAAAAGAAAACCAGTGGAAAGGACGAAGCGCATAGATGAACAAAGGTTGACGAAGAACTGCAAATTTTGAACTGGACAAATAACAGGATTAGCAGTTTGTTTAACCGCGAACGCGCTTGAATGTTTTCCTCTTAACGTTTGCCCACGCGTTGGTGAAACAGGAGGGTAGTACCATTAGGATGCCTTAAAATGTCAACTGTCTTAATTCTGCCAAGGTACTAGGTCAGAAGCCCTGTCGCCTGAGGAAAAATCGAGCGAAAAAAACGCTAGATCACGAGCCTAAATGCTACGTTCCGAAGGAGAAATGTTTTTACTTTAAAGAAGATTCCTTAAGTGGTATGCAATTTACTTGTATATATCAAAAACGACAGGGGTAGTCTGCTTTGGAGATATCCGAGCCTGTGACTGTTCTGCCTGAATAGATTTGAGATATTGTTTAACTGACAAATGCGCGACAGGATTTCCAAAACCAAAGCGATCGTCCCAGTCACCAGTGCGGCCCCAGGCGTTGAAAATGGATCGCAGTTTCCCAATGAGAGAGAGTCCACTGTGCAAGCCGATAACCGAGTAGGACAGATACAGGACTGCTTACCCTGTAAACCTAGGAACGGGCACGAGTCTTTGTGCACCATTGATTTGCCTTTGCCATCTTTCCAGATTGGAAATCTAACAACGTCTTTTGGAGACGCCGAAGGTAAAGTTTTCTGCGGTTGTAAAGATGCCATGAAAACCGAAAATTCGGACTGCAGGTGTGATTCCTGACTTTGAAGATCACCGCGTCGTCAGCAATCTGAATCAACTCCCGCAGGAAGATATGCACCCTATAACGGCGCAGTCCAGGGCATTCCCGCTAAAGTCTTTCATCAAGCACCATACCGCCAACAGTCTGAATCAACTCCTGTAGGAGGATATGCATCCTGTAGCAGTGCAGTCCAGGGCGTTCCCGCTGAAGTTTTTCATCAAGCACCATACACCCAGCAGTCCCAACAACAAGTAAATCAGCCATCCACCTCCCGCTTGTATGGGCCTGACTCATCCAACAATTCAGCTGGTCAAAGTAAAGACACAACTGTAGAAATCCCAAAGGAACTAATATCCTTTTTAAGATTTGTTAAATCATTTATTTAGCACTAAATTATCTACCAGAATGCGAATAGAAAACAAATAGATAGATCTGCAAAGATGTCGAATTGCTTGTTTCACGCAAGAAAATTGTCTTTCCTTGCTTGGAATATAAATGGACTATCATCGAAATCCCTTGGGGCCAAATGGCAGAACATAGATTTTTTAAATATGATTAATAATTTTGATTTTATAATTCTCTCCGAGACTTGGAAATGTACGGATGTCCAAATATCAGGATATAGATCAGTGATTCAAAATGCTACTGAATCGAAAAAAGGTGGCCGTAACTCCGGCGGAATAGTTTTACTTTACAAAAATGTATTCCATGATTGGATCTCAATTGTGAAAAAGTCCCATAATTTTGTATGGTTCAAAATAAGCAAACATTATGCCAAAACCGATAAAGACATATACACATGTGGTCTATACATTCCTCCATACAACTCGCAGTATTTTAACGATGAATTGTTTGAAGAACTTGAAAAGGACATTGAACTTTTTTCCACTCATGGATCAATACTCCTCATGGGTGACTTCAATTCTAGAACGGGGAAATATGCGGATAATATTTGTCAAGAAAGGCTGAACGTTATTCCTAATGATCGATCTGAATTCTCGTTACTCCCTACTCAGCGAAATAGTTTTGACAACGAAGTTAACAATCATGGTAAAAGGCTCCTTGATATTTGTAAAAGTGCCGATCTCAGAATCTTAAATGGCAGAGTTAGCGGCGATTCTCTAGGGAGAGCTACCTTTCATGGGAGAAATGGTATAAGTGTTATTGATTACGCAATTTGTGATCAAGATCTATTTTTAAATGTTTCAAATTTCATAGTAAAACAGCCCACTCCTTTATCAGATCATAGTCCTATCATAACTTGGCTAAATATTAATACAGACAATTCTGATATTCTTAAAGGATCACAAAATAATTGTTCAAGGCGTGTAACAAAACAGTTTGTTTGGGAAAATGATTCTACACAGAAATTCAAAGATGTTTTGCGTTCTCCAGTTCTCCAAACACTAATACAAGAGTATATAGACGAGGGAACACAAATTCACGATGTTAACACTTCTCTTGAAAAAGTAGAAAATATTCTTACTACAACTGCTAGACAATGTTTAAAGATTAAAACCACAAAAAAGCATAAGCGTATCAAGTCATCATCAAACAAAAAATGGTTTGACCGGGAATGTCGATTAAAAAGACATGAATTGAGGAAAATGGCGAACCAAAAACATAGAGATCCGTTGAACCCCATTTTACGTGAGAAATACCATGTCATTTTAATGCAATACAAAAGATTATTGAACTCTAAAAAGAACGAATACTACAATAGCAAGCTTCATAGATTGGAGGAAACTATTGAAAACTCAGATGCGACAAATTTTTGGAAATGTCTAAAATCAATGGATGACACCATTTAAAGCGGAAGATATTCCTTTAGTGTCGGAAGAAAATTGGCTGCAACACTTTCAATCTCTTCACTCTAATGAACCGCTTAATCCCACCCAGCAGATAATCCATGATGAACTAAAAGTAGAAGAAGATCGTAAACAACAATTTCGTCCGTTAGATTACTTGATTACCGAAAATGAAATACGAAAAGCTGCCAAAAAGTTAAAGAACAACAAATCTTCTTATTCAGATAAAATTAGAAATGAAATGATCAAAGCTAGTCTCAATGACCTAATGCCTGTTTACTACAAATTGTTTAATGCAGTTCTAAGTTCAGGTACCATGCCCCAGACATGGTGTGGTGGTCTCATTACACCAATTTATAAATCAGGCGGAAGAAGCGATCCGTCAAACTACCGTGGTATCTGTGTTTCAAGCTGTCTGGGAAAACTATTTTGTTCCATTTTAAACCAAAGGCTTCTCGAATATGTTGCCTCAAATAATATACTTCACAAATCACAGATTGGCTTCTTGCCAAATAATCGTACAGCAGACCATGTCTTTACACTTCGAACCTTGATAGACAAATACGTTCATAATCACAATGAAAAAATTTATGCTTGTTTTATAGATTTTAGAAAAGCTTTTGACTCAGTTTGGCACAATGGGCTCTTGAATAAGTTATTGCAAATTAATGTGGGAGGCTGCTTTTACAATTTAATTAAAAGCCTTTATTCCAAGTCTTCTTGTTCAATAAAAATTGGCCAAAGCCAAACACGACCCTTTCAATACGCGAGGGGTGTACGACAAGGTTGTATTTTAAGTCCACTACTTTTCAACCTTTACATTAACGATTTACCTTTTTCATTTGAAAATATCCTGTCTGATCCTTTTGTTTTACCAAACGGCACAAAATTAAATTCTCTTTTATATGCGGACGATTTAATCATTTTATCACGTTCTAAAACAGGTCTACAAAATTGTCTTAATACATTATCATCATACTGCAACACGTGGATGTTAATTATAAATCCAAAAAGAACCAAGATTATGGTTTTCCAAAAACGCCCAAGAAAATGCTTTGAATATAGATTTTATATGAATAATCAAATTATTGATGTTGTACAAGATTATACTTATTTAGGAACTAAAATTTCCTCTTCAGGAAATTTTAAAGTCTCACTTGAAAGCACTTCACGCTCTTTTCAGTCTGAGGCGACACACAGATTTTAGTAAGCTAAATCCGTCCCTTGCCTGTAAAATTTTTGGTACAATGATATCCCCAATTTTGCTCTATAATAGTGAAATTTGGGGTGGATATACCAAATCTGATTTTAAGGCTTGGGATAGCTCACAAATTGAAAGAACGCATCTTCAGTTTTGTAAACGCTACCTTCAAGTGAGTAATAAGGCTTCTAATATTGCGTGCAGAGCTGAACTTGGTCGATTTCCTCTAAATATTGCCATTAATCTAAGAATCCTCAACTACTTGTTATACCTTCAAAATAAATCCCAAGACTCTTTTGTTAAACAATCTTTCTTAATGTCATTAGATCTTCACTCGAATGGTAAAATTAGCTTTCATTCTAATCTTATGAAGATATCCGAATACTTTAATTTCAGAAATTTTAACCTCGATTTATTAAACACCGCTGAAGTCAAACACTGTACAAATTTAATGAAACAGAAATATATTTCTTATTGGCAACATATACTTCAGCATTCTCAAAAACTAGAATTTTATAACACCTTCAAGAACGAATATACCCCCCCTCAAATTATCTAGGCCTGACTAGACGAGCATCTGATAGGAGGGCATTAACTAAATTACGTATAAGTAATCATAAACTTATGATCGAACTGGGCAGATACAACAAAATTCCAAGAGACAAAAGGCTTTGCCCAGTTTGTGGTTCAAATGAAATCGAAGACGAAATCCATTTTCTTTTCTATTGCTCAAAATACGCAACAATAAGAGATAATTTTTACAATAAAATACAGACTTTTATACCAAATATTAGCCATTTACCTGTAACTGAATTGATCATAGAATTAATGAATTCTTCCATTTACTTTCTAAATATGCAATTAATTAAATTTATTTCATCTTAGAAAATGGTCACACCCACTCAGCCAATCAGTGCCCAGTATTTGTGTGCTCTATTTCCCATAAACTGTCTTAAATTATGTAAAGAGGCGGGGGCTTTGAAGCCCAGGGAAATTGTGGGGTAAAATAACTACTCATTAGTAAGCTCTATATAGAACATACTAATGAATTCTTTTGTTTTCCTTTGTCTTAAAGCCTAATTAGTATGCTCTATATAGAGCATACTAATGAGAAAATAGAGCATACTAATGAGTATATAGAGTATACTAATGAATTACAGGCTGCTAATTTAAACAAAAACAACTTGCAGTTTGAGTGATTTTACTTCATCTGTGAAACACTATCTAACAATTAGTGTGTGATAGTCAACATTAAGGTTACAGTGTACCTTCGGGGGTGTCTCCAGTATATCAGCTCTAGCGTCTTAAGATTACATTTAATATACCTAAACCCAGATATCAAATTAAAGCTTATAGAGCTGGCTATCTAAATATGGAAACCATTTGGTAATAAAATGAATTATCGAATTTTTTACGACGTCTAAATTCAAACGTCCGAATCAGCTTTAAAACGCTATAACTCAAAGCGATTATTGTATTTTGCTAATTTGATTTGTTCTCGAGTTTCCGGACACGAAGCGCTAAAAAAACGTGTCGGCGATTTCCCATATTCAATTGCAGTGAAAAGTTACAGAATATTTTCTAAAAAGGGAGAAAAAAATTCGAATGATCGCACGGAAATGGCTTTTGACGAAAAAGTTTTCGAAATTAAGAAATTCGCCGACATGTTTTTGTTGATTATATGTTAGCCTAGCTTCTGTCCAAATTTGAGGAAAATCGAACAAATTCCCTTTGAGTTGTAGCTCTTTAAAGTGTCCCCAACAAGCGAAAAATTAACTTTGAGAAAACAGCGCTTAAAAAAACATATCGCTTAATAAACAAACTCCGCCCACAAAAGTTATACCGTCATTTCTCCGTCAATTTTCACTATTTTTCGATAATTTTTTTTTTGGATGAAAGTTCATTCTGTAAACTTTATTTTAACGCCAAAAAAAAACTTTCAATAAATTTTCGATCTGAAGGTACACTGTAACCTTAAACAAAAGAAAACAAAGGAATTATAGTCTAAAAGTGCGTACTATTCTACTATTTCACAGATGAAGTAAAATCACTCTATAACAATGACAATTTTATTTGAAGTTTTCGCTTTACATAACTTAAGCAAGAGATTAATCACCAAAATAACAAAACGAAATTCGACTTAACAATTTTTAGGGAAAATTAAATGAAAGACTGGGTCTTTCTGCGTGTACCAGTACTCATTGTCTTCTATTGTTTGTGAGGTATTGTATTTTTGGTCTTGTTTTGCATTTGTATTATTGTCGTTCTTTGTTCCTTTTGTTTTACGTCATCTGTCCTCCGGTACACACCGAAACAACCGAAAGACTGGTCTCACCGTGCTTTGGAATTCTGTCTCTTTCCCTTTGCTCAATTTCGTTCACTGTCGTAGGCTTTTGGAAACGTGCACTTTTGTCGAATTCATATCATCCCCCAAGCACTCGGATATGTCTACGCTCTCAAAAGCAAGTAACTCTTGAGTGGAATAAATGGAAATGTTTTAAAATCTAACTGAAAATAATGGATAATTGATTGATATGTATACAACAAATGATTCTTATCATGCTTTCAGCAATTTCAAAGTTTCAGTCAGACATAAAAGAACACCTTTGAACGTGTAACTGAGTTAACTGCTTTCTGTTGCGTGTTGAATTTCACGAAACCATAAAAATCTTGAGTTTGTTGAGAACGATAACAACTTTGAACCAAAAAACACATTCAACTATGGAAAATGCCACCAATTCGTCCTCCACTGATGGGGACAGCTACGAACTAATAATCACAAAAACCACAATTTGCATGCTTGTTCTTGCTGTATCGCTTATCGAAAACATTCTGGTGCTTGTGGTGTTGAAGAAAGACTTTAGAAATCGCCTGAGGACTGCCAACAGTTATTTTATAGCGAATATGTCTGTAGCCGAAGTTCTGTTTGCTGTGCAGAATTTGCCGCTTGCATACAACAACCTTGTACTGAACAGCCACTGGGTCCTTCAAGGAAGCATTGGCCTGGTTTTATGTAAGATAGACGTCTTCTTTTCTCTTATTTCCATGGTAACCACCAACCTTACAATCCTAGCAATCGCCGTTAATCGATTCTTGGCCGTCTACGTCCCTTACAAAAAGATCATCACTCGTAGAGTTTGCTTCGTTATTGTTTTTCTAACCTGGCTCATATCAACCATGTTTGCCTCACCCATGTTGTATTATGCTGATTTGAAAAGACGAACTGAACTTTACACCGTTTGCACGCTTGAAGATAAGCAAGTTTTGAAACTATGGTACATTGTTTTGGCGGGAATTCTAGCTACAACATTGGTGGCAATACTTGTGTTGTACACTGCCAGTGGAGTGAGGCTGTGGCAAAGTAGAATCTTTCCCGGCAACCCAAGCCAGGCAACGCACGCACGAAGAGAAAAGCGAAATCGCGACATTTTCAAGACGTTGGTCACATTAACAGTTGTATTCTACGTTTGCTATGTGCCTGTCATCACGCTCAGTTGGTCTCATTTTCTTGGCTTCTACAGCACATTCAAGAAAAATCATGGTCGTTTTATTGCGGTGGTGATGATGTTCATGAATGGCGCCATAAACCCCATAATTTATTACATTTTCAACGAGAGCTTCCGTGACGGTGTCAACGCGGCCCTAGCCAAATGCCGAGGAGCTGTGTACGCTGTTGACACACCAGTGGCCGTGACTGAAGGAGCTACGGTCATTAGAAATGGCAGAACAGAACACAGAACGACCCAACTGTAAATAAAAATGAACTGACAGTGTACTCAGATAAACTGCGCATCATTCACCTTTGCGTCTAGAAATGGAGATTTCTGTTGTGCTGTAGTAAACGATGAACAGTAAATTTTTCACTCGAGAAAAGGTCTTTAACCCTTTCACTCCCAGAGTTAATTCCAGAGACATAGTCATATAGTGTAGTTCTAACTTTTGAGTCGGTGGAGAAATTCCTACAGTGTGACCATTCAAATGAAACCTCCTTTTTGGAAAAAATCGCGAAAATTAATACTCGCGAAAAAAAGAGAGCGCAAAAATTAAATCGCGATATTTAATATCATATTTTACTGTATAAGAAAACAATACATAGACTAGTGTTTCCTAATGGAAGATAAAGTGCTGCGAGCAGATGGTCTAGGCATCATATTTCTTAATTGCCCGAAAAAATATTGGGAGGTATTCGTTTCAGTACTTTGAAGTCCTGATATGAAGTTGACAAGTCAAACTTCTTTCGGTGCAGGACTGCACGCAATCACAAAAATAACGAAAAATAACAAGGTTACTTTGAGAACGAAATAAGGAATACCACAAAAATAACAAAACCTTCTTTGCTATTGTTTCTATTTAAGTATTTATAACCGCGAAAGCTTGCATTACGTTTCCTTATTTGTGTGCTCCTGGTGTGCTCGCATCAGTGTTTTTATTAACTTTACACTGAGTCCAAGTCACGGAATTTTTAAACCTTAAGTCCACGTGTCCTTTCGGCAAAGATTAGTATTGAATATTATCGTTTTGAAAGCGAGGAAGGCTGTTTTAACGTTCGTAAACAACGTCGGAGTATAGCACCTAAACAGGCGCGGATCCAGGAAAAAACTTGACCGTTTTCCTAGACTCTAAGTGCTAATATATATTTTAGATTTTCACTTTCTAAAATTGCTATCCTCGATTTTGAGTCATTTGTTAACGATCTGACCGGATCTGGTCTGGATCCGCGCCTGCTAAAGTAAGTACCTAAAACATCTTAAAATCTTTCCAAACCACATTTTACTTGTTTTTATTTTCTCTAGTGAGTTTACATGAGATTCAATTATGCGATAACGGACCGTTCATTATTTATGGGAGGGGGGGTGGGGGGGGGGGGGGGGGTGAATGGGTGAGAAAATGGGGGGAACTGAAATTTTAGCCACTGCCAAAGGGGGTCCTGGGGAAATTCTTTTGTTATGGAGGGGGGTCTTGAAATTTTAAACAGATAATGTCTTAAATAAAAAAGCGAAAACATAACTACAGTGTACCAATAAGAGCACGGCACCCCAGATTTCATGGCTGGGAGCCTTTAGGCTCTCTATGATTCTTCTAAGGGCACAGCCTTGCACAGTATTTTGGTGCAGTCATGGAGCATGATTTATAATTTTAATTTCTTTATTTGGTACTGCCATAATTGTACACGACATTACTGAAAGTTTTAACCCACCATTAAACATACAGTATTACTGGATTGTAACAGTGTTAAATTGAGGGTTTTAGTGATTGACGTTAAAAGTATTAATTAGTATTTGTAACCCTAGCCAAAGGAATTTTCCTTAAATCTGCTACGTGGACATTAAGTTAAAGAACTGTAAGTAGTATCTTGTAGTTATCAGTTCGTCCTTTGTCATCCTTGTAAGTGAGTCAGTCCACCCACGTGCACCACTCCCGGTTTCTGGGTTGCTCAGTAGCAGTGGTTTTGTATATTGCAATAAATTTTATTTGTTTGTTTCTTTCGTCATTCTGCGCGCGCATATTTCCTGCACCGTTAGTGCATTTTTAAGCGTTTGATTGGCGCGTACTCTCTTAGCAGGTCTGTTCACTGTGCCCCTGACGAAATGGCAGACCTTCTGAGCAGACTTATTATTTGAAAAGTAACTATCAGTCTATGTTGATTTTTATCTTAGTGAGCTCACTAAAATTAGTCATTTATACCTTAATTATTTCTTAACTATTTCTTTGTTATTCATAATAACACAATGTAGTACGATACTGGTTACTTTTAGCTGCATATCTGTGACTTATAATACTACAGGAAACAAATAGCAGTCCTGAAATTCATTCCTTTGCGTTCAAATGGCTGCTTACTTCGAAGTGGATGCCAAGTATCTCGCATTTTAGCACAAAATACAATTTAAAGCTAGTTCGTTTTTTCGATTTGTTGCCATCGACCTCTCAGACTGCACGAAAGAACTATCAAGGTTGATCAATTAATGAGACAACGAGGCATAAAACAAGGATAATCATGAAAATGGCGTTAAGAAGTCCGCTGTGCGCCACGCAATGCATCCTTTCAAGCGAACAATATCGGATCCTAGAGGCTTGGTCACACCAATTTAAGTGCAACAGATTTATCTTAGAGCTACAACCATTTAAATGCTTGCTTGACTGTTACATTTAGGCATTTAGTGTCGCATTTTCTTTTCATATAATTTTTAGCGCTTTCAAGCAAAACGTCTAAATAAAAATATAGTTCCTTTTCTTGATCACTATTATTATAAACAGCGGTTGGCTCATTCGCACATCGTAAGCTAAATGTGTAAAAATAATAAACTTGGAAAATCTTGCCTTGTTTTTATCATAATTACCATTTTTAAATTCGTAATGGGGTCGATATTTTAACCTGTTAATATTTTTAAATACTAGATGTTTAAACACAGACGATTATTATTTTACTGAATTACAGCAAAACGTTGCAGATGCAATAATGCATTTTGTATACCCCAATGGTACACAAAAAACTGCTTTAAATTAAAAATTAACTCGTGTTTTAACCAATCATTAAAATAAAATACTAAAATTGCGTAGTAACACTTTACAGCTGAACGCTTAGTTTAAACAAATTTATTTTGGGTGATTTCTAAAGTTCATGTCAATAATTAATCTAATATAATAAATAAAAAAACTTAAAATTTATGCGAGAATGGATATTTTCTTCTCCTCCTTTTGAACAATGGATATGCGCCGCATACACTAGGTTTATTATCAGGACCCACGGTCGTTTATGTGATACAAGTATTTGAGTGCTGACGGCATTTATACTAAAATTATAAGGTTTTATTCTTTGGAGATTAGCAAACACGTGAAGTGTAGTGTACATTGTATGCTAGCGATTTTGACACGTTAATAAAGTTCTTATCTTATTGCGTCGACGAAGGAGACGCTTCCTAATCTTGTCGGCTAGGCGGAACGAATCGAGAAAAGTGTCGGTACCAAATCTGCGCCATCTTGAAACGTCACAATAGTATCCAGCATGCTTAGCGCGTCGTCTAGGCGGAACGAAACGAGAAAAGTGTCGGTACCAAATCTGCGCCATCTTGATTAAGTCGATTAAACATATGCTGAATGCAACTTCCAGACATTGAGATATCTACATTTATTTTGTCGGTAAAATCCTCGCAGATATTACACCAAGTACTGAGGCGTATCATTTCAGAATCGGCGTATCATTTCAGAATCGAAATGAAATCAAGACAAATATACTATTTATGTCGGAAAAAATCTGAGACCTTTCGGAGTACACAGCACGGCAGAATTGAAGGATTTTTCCCGATTCCACGGCGATAGCGTGAATTTGTTTGACGTCGGCCGGACGTTTTTGCCTGCGTGACATATCTCGTGACATAGTCCCTTTCAACAGTTTACTATTCCCAGTGGGCGCTCGCTTAACAAAGGCCTGAGGACCCGAGAGTTAAGTTACGGGACATCCGAGTCCTTGGCTCGGAGGTGTAAGACAGCCTCAGAAACGTAAGGTATCTACCAGCCTCCCCACCCCCATATACTCGTAACAAAACTCCCGAAACCCCAAAACTAAAATCCAAAAAACAACGCGAATCTAGGGAAAACTTATATGAAAGCCATCGTAAAACCAGATAGAGAGTTGCATTCACGGAAAGTGTTCCCAAGATTTTCAGCTGATGAACCATTGCCATTGTCAACAGTACTATGAGCCAAGACATCTGAAGAAGCGGTTGTATTCCGTTAACCTTGTCAATTTGAGTATAATAGTCGACTAGAGCAGTAGATTTCCATCCAATGTGTTTCGCTACCTCCTCTTTAGACACACCCAGAAGTCTAAGGAGGATGTAGTTTCCAGCTGTAAAACCGTAAACTGATTGGCCGTCGTTAATGCCAAGGGATGAAAGGTACTTAATGAGCCTGGCTTGCGCGGTAGAAGCATGGAGGGGTGCATTGAGAATACCACCTTTCCTGGACGTTGGACGGAAAAGAAAACCAGTGGAAAGGACGACGCGCATAGATGAACAAAGGTTGACGAAGAACTGCAAATTTTGAACTGGACAAATAACAGGATTAGCAGTTTGTTTAACCGCGAACGCGCTTGAATGTTTTCCTCTTAACGTTTGCCCACGCGTTGGTGAAACAGGAGGGTAGTACCATTAGGATGCCTTAAAATGTCAACTGTCTTAATTCTGCCAAGGTACTAGGTCAGAAGCCCTGTCGCCTGAGGAAAAATCGAGCGAAAAAAACGCTAGATCACGAGCGTAAATGCTACGTTCCGAAGGAGAAATGTTTTTACTTTAAAGAAGATTCCTTAAGTGGTATGCAATTTACTTGTATATATCAAAAACGACAGGGGTAGTCTGCTTTGGAGATATCCGAGCCTGTGACTGTTCTGCCTGAATAGATTTGAGATATTGTTTAACTGACAAATGCGCGACAGGATTTCCAAAACCAAAGCGATCGTCCCAGTCACCAGTGCGGCCCCAGGCGTTGAAAATGGATCGCAGTTTCCCAATGAGAGAGAGTCCACTGTGCAAGCCGATAACCGAGTAGGACAGATACAGGACTGCTTACCCTGTAAACCTAGGAACGGGCACGAGTCTTTGTGCACCATTGATTTGCCTTTGCCATCTTTCCAGATTGGAAATCTAACAACGTCTTTTGGAGACGCCGAAGGTAAAGTTTTCTGCGGTTGTAAAGATGCCATGAAAACTGAAAATTCGGACTGCAGGTGTGATTCCTGACTTTGAAGATCACCGCGTCGTCAGCAATCTGAATCAACTCCCGCAGGAAGATATGCACCCTATAACGGCGCAGTCCAGGGCATTCCCGCTAAAGTCTTTCATCAAGCACCATACCGCCAACAGTCTGAATCAACTCCTGTAGGAGGATATGCATCCTATAGCAGTGCAGTCCAGGGCGTTCCCGCTGAAGTTTTTCATCAAGCACCATACACCCAGCAGTCCCAACAACAAGTAAATCAGCCATCCACCTCCCGCTTGTATGGGCCTGACTCATCCAACAATTCAGCTGGTCAAAGTAAAGACACAACTGTAGAAATCCCAAAGGAACTAATATCCTTTTTAAGATTTGTTAAATCATTTATTTAGCACTAAATTATCTACCAGAATGCGAATAGAAAACAAATAGATAGATCTGCAAAGATGTCCAATTGCTTGTTTCACGCAAGAAAATTGTCTTACCTTGCTTGGAATATAAATGGACTATCATCGAAATCCCTTGGGGCCAAATGGCAGAACATAGATTTTTTAAATATGATTAATAATTTTGATTTTATAATTCTCTCCGAGACTTGGAAATGTACGGATGTCCAAATATCAGGATATAGATCAGTGATTCAAAATGCTACTGAATCGAAAAAAGGTGGCCGTAACTCCGGCGGAATAGTTTTACTTTACAAAAATGTATTCCATGATTGGATCTCAATTGTGAAAAAGTCCCATAATTTTGTATGGTTCAAAATAAGCAAACATTATGCCAAAACCGATAAAGACATATACACATGTGGTCTATACATTCCTCCATACAACTCGCAGTATTTTAACGATGAATTGTTTGAAGAACTTGAAAAGGACATTGAACTTTTTTCCACTCATGGATCAATACTCCTCATGGGTGACTTCAATTCTAGAACGGGGAAATATGCGGATAATATTTGTCAAGAAGGGCTGAACGTTATTCCTAATGATCGATCTGAATTCTCGTTACTCCCTACTCAGCGAAATAGTTTTGACAACGAAGTTAACAATCATGGTAAAAGGCTCCTTGATATTTGTAAAAGTGCCGATCTCAGAATCTTAAATGGCAGAGTTAGCGGCGATTCTCTAGGGAGAGCTACCTTTCATGGGAGAAATGGTATAAGTGTTATTGATTACGCAATTTGTGATCAAGATCTATTTTTAAATGTTTCAAATTTCATAGTAAAACAGCCCACTCCTTTATCAGATCATAGTCCTATCATAACTTGGCTAAATATTAATACAGACAATTCTGATATTCTTAAAGGATCACAAAATAATTGTTCAAGGCGTGTAACAAAACAGTTTGTTTGGGAAAATGATTCTACACAGAAATTCAAAGATGTTTTGCGTTCTCCAGTTCTCCAAACACTAATACAAGAGTATATAGACGAGGGAACACAAATTCACGATGTTAACACTTCTCTTGAAAAAGTAGAAAATATTCTTACTACAACTGCTAGACAATGTTTAAAGATTAAAACCACAAAAAAGCATAAGCGTATCAAGTCATCATCAAACAAAAAATGGTTTGACCGGGAATGTCGATTAAAAAGACATGAATTGAGGAAAATGGCGAACCAAAAACATAGAGATCCGTTGAACCCCATTTTACGTGAGAAATACCATGTCATTTTAATGCAATACAAAAGATTATTGAACTCTAAAAAGAACGAATACTACAATAGCAAGCTTCATAGATTGGAGGAAACTATTGAAAACTCAGATGCGACAAATTTTTGGAAATGTCTAAAATCAATGGATGACACCATTAAAGCGGAAGATATTCCTTTAGTGTCGGAAGAAAATTGGCTGCAACACTTTCAATCTCTTCACTCTAATGAACCGCTTAATCCCACCCAGCAGATAATCCATGATGAACTAAAAGTAGAAGAAGATCGTAAACAACAATTTCGTCCGTTAGATTACTTGATTACCGAAAATGAAATACGAAAAGCTGCCAAAAAGTTAAAGAACAACAAATCTTCTTATTCAGATAAAATTAGAAATGAAATGATCAAAGCTAGTCTCAATGACCTAATGCCTGTTTACTACAAATTGTTTAATGCAGTTCTAAGTTCAGGTACCATGCCCCAGACATGGTGTGGTGGTCTCATTACACCAATTTATAAATCAGGCGGAAGAAGCGATCCGTCAAACTACCGTGGTATCTGTGTTTCAAGCTGTCTGGGAAAACTATTTTGTTCCATTTTAAACCAAAGGCTTCTCGAATATGTTGCCTCAAATAATATACTTCACAAATCACAGATTGGCTTCTTGCCAAATAATCGTACAGCAGACCATGTCTTTACACTTCGAACCTTGATAGACAAATACGTTCATAATCACAATGAAAAAATTTATGCTTGTTTTATAGATTTTAGAAAAGCTTTTGACTCAGTTTGGCACAATGGGCTCTTGAATAAGTTATTGCAAATTAATGTGGGAGGCTGCTTTTACAATTTAATTAAAAGCCTTTATTCCAAGTCTTCTTGTTCAATAAAAATTGGCCAAAGCCAAACACGACCCTTTCAATACGCGAGGGGTGTACGACAAGGTTGTATTTTAAGTCCACTACTTTTCAACCTTTACATTAACGATTTACCTTTTTCATTTGAAAATATCCTGTCTGATCCTTTTGTTTTACCAAACGGCACAAAATTAAATTCTCTTTTATATGCGGACGATTTAATCATTTTATCACGTTCTAAAACAGGTCTACAAAATTGTCTTAATACATTATCATCATACTGCAACACGTGGATGTTAAGTATAAATCCAAAAAAAACCAAGATTATGGTTTTCCAAAAACGTCCAAGAAAATGCTTTGAATATAGATTTTATATGAATAATCAAATTATTGATGTTGTACAAGATTATACTTATTTAGGAACTAAAATTTCCTCTTCAGGAAATTTTAAAGTCTCACTTGAAAGCACTTCACGCTCTTTTCAGTCTGAGGCGACACACAGATTTTAGTAAGCTAAATCCGTCCCTTGCCTGTAAAATTTTTGATACAATGATATCCCCAATTTTGCTCTATAATAGTGAAATTTGGGGTGGATATACCAAATCTGATTTTAAGGCTTGGGATAGCTCACAAATTGAAAGAACGCATCTTCAGTTTTGTAAACGCTACCTTCAAGTGAGTAATAAGGCTTCTAATATTGCGTGCAGAGCTGAACTTGGTCGATTTCCTCTAAATATTGCCATTAATCTAAGAATCCTCAACTACTTGTTATACCTTCAAAATAAATCCCAAGACTCTTTTGTTAAACAATCTTTCTTAATGTCATTAGATCTTCACTCGAATGGTAAAATTAGCTTTCATTCTAATCTTATGAAGATATCCGAATACTTTAATTTCAGAAATTTTAACCTCGATTTATTAAACACCGCTGAAGTCAAACACTGTACAAATTTAATGAAACAGAAATATATTTCTTATTGGCAACATATACTTCAGCATTCTCAAAAACTAGAATTTTATAAGACCTTCAAGAACGAATATACCCCCCCTCAAATTATCTAGGCCTGACTAGACGAGCATCTGATAGGAGGGCATTAACTAAATTACGTATAAGTAATCATAAACTTATGATCGAACTGGGCAGATACAACAAAATTCCAAGAGACAAAAGGCTTTGCCCAGTTTGTGGTTCAAATGAAATCGAAGACGAAATCCATTTTCTTTTCTATTGCTCAAAATACGCAACAATAAGAGATAATTTTTACAATAAAATACAGACTTTTATACCAAATATTAGCCATTTACCTGTAACTGAATTGATCATAGAATTAATGAATTCTTCCATTTACTTTCTAAATATGCAATTAATTAAATTTATTTCATCTTAGAAAATGGTCACACCCACTCAGCCAATCAGTGCCCAGTATTTGTGTGCTCTATTTCCCATAAACTGTCTTAAATTATGTAAAGAGGCGGGGGCTTTGAAGCCCAGGGAAATTGTGGGGTAAAATAACTACTCATTAGTAAGCTCTATATAGAACATACTAATGAATTCTTTTGTTTTCCTTTGTCTTAAAGCCTAATTAGTATGCTCTATATAGAGCATACTAATGAGAAAATAGAGCATACTAATGAGTATATAGAGCATACTAATGAATTACAGGCTGCTAATTTAAACAAAAACAACTTGCAGTTTGAGTGATTTTACTTCATCTGTGAAACACTATCTAACAATTAGTGTGTGATAGTCAACATTAAACAAAAGAAAACAAAGGAATTATAGTCTAAAAGTGCGTACTATTCTACTATTTCACAGATGAAGTAAAATCACTCTATAACAATGACAATTTTATTTGAAGTTTTCGCTTTACATAACTTAAGCAAGAGATTAATCACCAAAATAACAAAACGAAATTCGACTTAACAATTTTTAGGGAAAATTAAATGAAAGACTGGGTCTTTCTGCGTGTACCAGTACTCATTGTCTTCTATTGTTTGTGAGGTATTGTATTTTTGGTCTTGTTTTGCATTTGTATTATTGTCGTTCTTTGTTCCTTTTGTTTTACGTCATCTGTCCTCCGGTACACACCGAAACAACCGAAAGACTGGTCTCACCGTGCTTTGGAATTCTGTCTCTTTCCCTTTGCTCAATTTCGTTCACTGTCGTAGGCTTTTGGAAACGTGCACTTTTGTCGAATTCATATCATCCCCCAAGCACTCGGATATGTCTACGCTCTCAAAAGCAAGTAACTCTTGAGTGGAATAAATGGAAATGTTTTAAAATCTAACTGAAAATAATGGATAATTGATTGATATGTATACAACAAATGATTCTTATCATGCTTTCAGCAATTTCAAAGTTTCAGTCAGACATAAAAGAACACCTTTGAACGTGTAACTGAGTTAACTGCTTTCTGTTGCGTGTTGAATTTCACGAAACCATAAAAATCTTGAGTTTGTTGAGAACGATAACAACTTTGAACCAAAAAACACATTCAACTATGGAAAATGCCACCAATTCGTCCTCCACTGATGGGGACAGCTACGAACTAATAATCACAAAAACCACAATTTGCATGCTTGTTCTTGCTGTATCGCTTATCGAAAACATTCTGGTGCTTGTGGTGTTGAAGAAAGACTTTAGAAATCGCCTGAGGACTGCCAACAGTTATTTTATAGCGAATATGTCTGTAGCCGAAGTTCTGTTTGCTGTGCAGAATTTGCCGCTTGCATACAACAACCTTGTACTGAACAGCCACTGGGTCCTTCAAGGAAGCATTGGCCTGGTTTTATGTAAGATAGACGTCTTCTTTTCTCTTATTTCCATGGTAACCACCAACCTTACAATCCTAGCAATCGCCGTTAATCGATTCTTGGCCGTCTACGTCCCTTACAAAAAGATCATCACTCGTAGAGTTTGCTTCGTTATTGTTTTTCTAACCTGGCTCATATCAACCATGTTTGCCTCACCCATGTTGTATTATGCTGATTTGAAAAGACGAACTGAACTTTACACCGTTTGCACGCTTGAAGATAAGCAAGTTTTGAAACTATGGTACATTGTTTTGGCGGGAATTCTAGCTACAACATTGGTGGCAATACTTGTGTTGTACACTGCCAGTGGAGTGAGGCTGTGGCAAAGTAGAATCTTTCCCGGCAACCCAAGCCAGGCAACGCACGCACGAAGAGAAAAGCGAAATCGCGACATTTTCAAGACGTTGGTCACATTAACAGTTGTATTCTACGTTTGCTATGTGCCTGTCATCACGCTCAGTTGGTCTCATTTTCTTGGCTTCTACAGCACATTCAAGAAAAATCATGGTCGTTTTATTGCGGTGGTGATGATGTTCATGAATGGCGCCATAAACCCCATAATTTATTACATTTTCAACGAGAGCTTCCGTGACGGTGTCAACGCGGCCCTAGCCAAATGCCGAGGAGCTGTGTACGCTGTTGACACACCAGTGGCCGTGACTGAAGGAGCTACGGTCATTAGAAATGGCAGAACAGAACACAGAACGACCCAACTGTAAATAAAAATGAACTGACAGTGTACTCAGATAAACTGCGCATCATTCACCTTTGCGTCTAGAAATGGAGATTTCTGTTGTGCTGTAGTAAACGATGAACAGTAAATTTTTCACTCGAGAAAAGGTCTTTAACCCTTTCACTCCCAGAGTTAATTCCAGAGACATAGTCATATAGTGTAGTTCTAACTTTTGAGTCGGTGGAGAAATTCCTACAGTGTGACCATTCAAATGAAACCTCCTTTTTGGAAAAAATCGCGAAAATTAATACTCGCGAAAAAAAGAGAGCGCAAAAATTAAATCGCGATATTTAATATCATATTTTACTGTATAAGAAAACAATACATAGACTAGTGTTTCCTAATGGAAGATAAAGTGCTGCGAGCAGATGGTCTAGGCATCATATTTCTTAATTGCCCGAAAAAATATTGGGAGGTATTCGTTTCAGTACTTTGAAGTCCTGATATGAAGTTGACAAGTCAAACTTCTTTCGGTGCAGGACTGCACGCAATCACAAAAATAACGAAAAATAACAAGGTTACTTTGAGAACGAAATAAGGAATACCACAAAAATAACAAACCTTCTTTGCTATTGTTTCTATTTAAGTATTTATAACCGCGAAAGCTTGCATTACGTTTCCTTATTTGTGTGCTCCTGGTGTGCTCGCATCAGTGTTTTTATTAACTTTACACTGAGTCCAAGTCACGGAATTTTTAAACCTTAAGTCCACGTGTCCTTTCGGCAAAGATTAGTATTGAATATTATCGTTTTGAAAGCGAGGAAGGCTGTTTTAACGTTCGTAAACAACGTCGGAGTATAGCACCTAAACAGGCGCGGATCCAGGAAAAAACTTGACCGTTTTCCTAGACTCTAAGTGCTAATATATATTTTAGATTTTCACTTTCTAAAATTGCTATCCTCGATTTTGAGTCATTTGTTAACGATCTGACCGGATCTGGTCTGGATCCGCGCCTGCTAAAGTAAGTACCTAAAACATCTTAAAATCTTTCCAAACCACATTTTACTTGTTTTTATTTTCTCTAGTGAGTTTACATGAGATTCAATTATGCGATAACGGACCGTTCATTATTTATGGGAGGGAGGGTGGGGGGGGGGGGGGGGGGTGAATGGGTGAGAAAATGGGGGGAACTGAAATTTTAGCCACTGCCAAAGGGGGTCCTGGGGAAATTCTTTTGTTATGGAGGGGGGTCTTGAAATTTTAAACAGATAATGTCTTAAATAAAAAAGCGAAAACATAACTACAGTGTACCAATAAGAGCACGGCACCCCAGATTTCATGGCTGGGAGCCTTTAGGCTCTCTATGATTCTTCTAAGGGCACAGCCTTGCACAGTATTTTGGTGCAGTCATGGAGCATGATTTATAATTTTAATTTCTTTATTTGGTACTGCCATAATTGTACACGACATTACTGAAAGTTTTAACCCACCATTAAACATACAGTATTACTGGATTGTAACAGTGTTAAATTGAGGGTTTTAGTGATTGACGTTAAAAGTATTAATTAGTATTTGTAACCCTAGCCAAAGGAATTTTCCTTAAATCTGCTACGTGGACATTAAGTTAAAGAACTGTAAGTAGTATCTTGTAGTTATCAGTTCGTCCTTTGTCATCCTTGTAAGTGAGTCAGTCCACCCACGTGCACCACTCCCGGTTTCTGGGTTGCTCAGTAGCAGTGGTTTTGTATATTGCAATAAATTTTATTTGTTTGTTTCTTTCGTCATTCTGCGCGCGCATATTTCCTGCACCGTTAGTGCATTTTTAAGCGTTTGATTGGCGCGTACTCTCTTACCAGGTCTGTTCACTGTGCCCCTGACGAAATGGCAAACCTTCTGAGCAGACTTATTATTTGAAAAGTAACTATCAGTCTATGTTGATTTTTATCTTAGTGAGCTCACTAAAATTAGTCATTTATACCTTAATTATTTCTTAACTATTTCTTTGTTATTCATAATAACACAATATAGTACGATACTGGTTACTTTTAGCTGCATATCCGTGACTTATAATACTACCTGAAACAAATAGCAGTCCTGAAATTCATTCCTTTGCGTTCAAATGGCTGCTTACTTCGAAGTGGATGCCAAGTATCTCGCATTTTAGCACAAAATACAATTTAAAGCTAGTTCGTTTTTTTCGATTTGTTGCCATCGACATCTCAGACTGCACGAAAGAACTATCAAGGTTGATCAATTAATGAGACAACGAGGCATAAAACAAGGATAATCATGAAAATGGCATTGAGAAGTCCGCTGTGCGCCACGCAATGCATCCTTTCAAGCGAACAATATCGGATCCTAGAGGCTTGGTCACACCAATTTAAATGCAACAGATTTATCTTAGAGCTACAATAATAATAATAATCACTTTATTTAAGTGTCAAGGTATTTAGCGCACGAACACTAATTGGGGACACTAAATAAAGAAACAAATATACAACCTTTTAAATGCTTGCTTGACTGCTACATTTAGGCATTTAGTGTCGCATTTTCTTTTCATATAATTTTTAGCGCTTTCAAGCAAAACGTCTAAATAAAAATATAGTTCCTTTTCTTGATCACTATTATTATAAACAGCGGTTGGCTCATTCGCACATCGTAAGCTAAATGTGTAAAAATAATAAACTTGGAAAATCTTGCCTTGTTTTTATCATAATTACCATTTTTAAATTCGTAATGGGGTCGATATTTTAACCTGTTAATATTTTTAAATACTAGATATTTAAACACAGACGGTTATTATTTTACTGAATTACAGCAAAACGTTGCAGATGCAATAATGCATTTTGTATACCCCAATAGTACACAAAAAACTGCTTTAAATTAAAAATTAACTCGTGTTTTAACCAATCATTAAAATAAAATACTAAAATTGCGTAGTAACACTTTACAGCTGAACGCTTAGTTTAAACAAATTTATTTTGGGTGATTTCTAAAGTTCATGTCAATAATTAATCTAATATAATTAATAAAAAACTTAAAATTTATGCGAGAATGGATATTTTCTTCTCCTCCTTTTGAATAATGGATATGCGCCGCATACACTAGGTTTATTATCAGGACCCACGGTCGTTTATGTGATACAAGTATTTGAGTGCTGACGGCATTTATACTAAAATTATAACGTTTTATTCTTTAAAGATTAGCAAACACGTGAAGTGTAGTGTACATTGTATGCTAGCGATTTTGACACGTTAATAAAGTTCTTATCTTATTGCGTCGACGAAGGAGACGCTTCCTAATCTTGACGGCTAGGCGGAACGAATCGAGAAAAGTGTCGGTACCAAATCTGCGCCATCTTAAAACGTCACAATAGTATCCAGCATGCTTAGCGCGTCGTCTAGGCGGAACGAAACGAGAAAAGTGTCGGTACCAAATCTGCGCCATCTTGATTAAGTCGATTAAACATATGCTGAATGCAACTTCCAGACATTGAGATATCTACATTTATTTTGTCGGTAAAATCCTCGCGGATATTACACCAAGTACTGAGGCGTATCATTTCAGAATCGGAGAAATATAAACTCGAAACGAAATCAAGACAAATATACTATATATGTCGGAAAAAATCTGAGACCTTTCGGAGTACACAGCACGGCAGAATTGAGGGATTTTCCCCGATTCCACGGCGATAGCGTGAATTTGTTTGACGTCGGCCGGACTTTTTTGCCTGCGTGACATATCTCGTGACATAGTCCCTTTCAACAGTGGCTGAAACTGAGGTACTACGTAGTACAAGACGAGGTGCTACGGTATAAAGAGACGCACTATAATCTATGATTACTACTAGTCTTAAGAATGAGCAAGATGCGGCTGTTCTGCTGCCATGGACCTCTCCCTCCGATGCTCGGGATGATGCACATCTAATTTCAAGAGACTATTTATCTGCCATTTCTGCAATGATACATTATGAAGAATAATTTTGAATAAGCTCTGGAGAAAACACTCCCAAGTTATTATTTTTAATTGACAATCCATTGTTATGCTTTTACAATTACACAACACCATTACATTGTCATGTTTTTTACTTTTTAGCTTTATTTTTAGTTTATTATGTAACTTGTCAGCTTTACTCTATTACGTAACTTTTCTATAGTTTTTATTGCAACTTTTGTTATGTTAGAAGAAGAATTATTATATATTAAGGAACTTATTTCTGTAAGAATTTTTATTACAAGTATTTTTGATCCTGTATATAAGCACTGAAGAAGCCCGAAGGGCGAAACGTCTGCCATTAAACTTCAGGGCATGTGAAGAGTTCGCTTTTCGCTTTTGTTTACACAATTTTATTTATCCTTATTAAGCGCAAGCGTCCAGTATCCTTGGATCCTTTTCACAAGTGGCATCTTCGTTGGATATCCAACAAGCTTTATTCTAATATATATTGACAGTTAAATGGAGAACATAAATTTCACAACAAAGATTATGAGTGTGATGAATGTACCCCAGCCGGGAGTTGAATCCGGGTCTCCTGATGACCGGGCAGAAGGCCACTGAGACAACCTCACTAACACAAACACAAACAACACATTTATGGATTCATAGTGGAAAGCTCTTGGGAGACATTAACACAAATTCTGTATAAATGTATATATTTTCAGAAATCGCGGCTGTGAATCGTCTTCCAAACGAGAATAGGTTGGTGATCCAAAGATTATGAGGCAATCAGTTGTCCATATCTCCCTTCCCACAATAATTTGTATACAGTACATACTTAATATTTAATATTTAATACCATATTATACTGTATAAGAAAACAATACATAAACTAGTGGTTCCTAATGGAAGATAAAGTGCTGCGAACCGATGGTCTAGTTATAAAGTATCATATTTCTTAATTGCCCGAAAAAATATTGGGAAGTATTCGTTTCAGTACTTTGAAGTCCTGATATGAAGTTGACGAGTCAAACTTCTTTCGGTGCAGGACTGCACGCAATCACAAAAACATCGAAAATAACAAGGTTACTTTGAGAACGAAATAAGAAATACAACAAAAATAACAAACCTTCTTTGCTATTGTTTCAAACTAAAATAACAAGTTTGTTTTTATTCTTTTTGGTAGCAAGTTTGTTATTTCTGTTATATTCATTATTTTCGTTATTTTTGTTACATTTGTGGGACCCCCTTCCTTCCTTGTTTGCTACTTTCATTATTTTTGTTAACAATCTTGTTATTTCTGCTATTTTCGTTATTTTTGTTACATTTGTGGGACCCCCTTCCTTCCTGGTTTGATGCTTTCGTTATTTTCGTAAACAATCTTGTTCGTTATTTTTGAAACAGCAGCAACAAAGGCGCCTTGTTATTTTCGTTGTATTCCTTATTTCGTTCTCAAAGTAACTTAAACTTGTTGTTGTCGTTATTTTGCGATTGCGTGCAACCTGGACATAAGAGGAACTTGTTTAAGTGTTGATAAGGTCCACATCTTTCGTACTGGAAGAAGTAATTGTCCCGCCCCCTCCCTAGTGAGTCGAATTTTTGTCCTCTTTACCAGTCTCTCACCTATCCCTTTACTCAACCTTGCCCCCAGGGCCTACTCCGTATTCAAAATGGAGGGGCGGGTGTAGAAAGCCCCGGACTAGGGTCAAGCCCAAATCATCCCGTCCAGAAAGACGTCGGACACCTTATTGAGACTTATATAACGCAGTAACTGGTTAGCTTTCAGTTGAGGTTAGGGGTAACAGTTTATATAGTTAAATTTAGGACTAAGCAACCCGAGAAGCTAGGTGGTACAGTGGTACGGTAGGCTATGTAAGCCTAAGCCTAGCTGAGGTCACAGGTTCGAGTGGGGATTTTAGATTTTCTTTTTTACACTTAAAAATTTATTGAAAATAAAATTCTAAGTGTCGACATTGCGTTATATAAGTCTCAATAAGGTGCCCGACGTCCTTCTGGACGGTATGATTTAGGCACAACCCTGGACAAGACTGCCAAAATACTCCAAAAACACTGAAACATTTTGTCGCGTAAAAACATGAAATGAAACGACTGTTTCATATTGCCAGAAAACAAACATGGCTGCCGATCACTAGAAATAACCCTCCGAAAACGTCATTTCATCCTGTGTAAACGGTAACAAAATACTCTCTACTTTTTTGATCGGTTGGGTATCATGTGTAGATTCCAAACATGGATGTGCCGGATGCGACTCCATGTCCAGAATTGGTATCCTGAGTTAATATTCCAAATAAAGTACAACTCGCTCAAGGCAAAATGGCGGACGCCATGGCGCTTTCTTCTGACAATGAAGAACCCGATGATTGCGATGAAGAACAAAATCAAAGAGACCCAATCCAGGCTGCAATTGAAAAGGTGCATTTGACCGTAACATGTATTATTTGCTATGTTAACAGCATGTCTCTTGTTTATTAGGCCGTGTTTTGTAATTCATTGAGGTTACTCAGTGTGGTACGATTTAGAAATTAATAAACAAGGAAGGAATTACAGTATATAACTAGCAGTAATCACAGATTATGGAGACGCGTTCGAAGGAATTTCCGGCGGAAATGAACCCCTGAAAAAAAAAAAACAATAGGGGCGGCCATTTGGACACCTTTGGAAGACCGGCCACCAAAAAATCTCAAATTTTACTGCACATAAACCACAGGAAAACCAACACGAATTTAGGATTGCGTTCTTCGAACGCGATTAGAGTGATTATGTCAGCAAGCAACTTTTTAAATTTTTAAAGCAACTTTCTCGATTTTAAGCAACTTTTGAGCATCTTTTGGGGATATTTTGGAGCAACTTTTTAAGATGGTCTTATACACAAAAATACGATGTCTAGCGCTCAACGTTGGTTTTTTTTGGAAAATGGCAAAATTGTAATCTTAAAACACTTGAGAATACCATTTTGAAAGAATTTCACAAAATTTGCAGCACTAAACAATTGAACTATAAGATTAGTGAATAGTGGTATATAATTTTCCCATAGCAACGGCCCTAGCAACTATCGTTTACATTAGTTTAATGCTCATAAAACGTGCTAAATGAATACAATCACCCCCCCTCCCCGACTTTGAATTGATCTAGAAACCATTGTCTTAACTTTAAGACCGTTTTTCTCAAATATCACAAATTCACGAATCGTGAAACTTGTAAGCAAGGTATCTCTCCTGCATTTTAACCAAATTTTCTGAAATTTTCAGGAGCATGAAAGAATATAATTCTCTAGGAGGTAAACTTAAAAAACCTCTATTTTCTGAAACAAAACTGTAGTAATTAAATCTTTGTACTATTGTTATTTTGTATTTTTCTCATTAATGCCTTCACCAACCCCGAAAAAAATGGAAACGCATTGCTTTCCGAGATTTAGATCCTAGATGGATTATTTGTGCACAAAGTAAAGTTGACTCCATTGACAACCGACCATTTGGTGGAAAGTTATTGTGCTTATAACAGGCAGCCTTATTTCAACTTAAGGGGCTGGTTAATAATTAAACAATGGGAAATTCGACCTAAAGTGGCAGATTTTGAACTCAGAGTACAAAACTTTATACCAGGATGGTAGAATTTTCCCATAAAATTGTTTTGGGAAAAAAAAAACATTTTTTTGTATAAGACCACCTCAACAATTTTTGAGCAGAATCTGTCTAGCCCTACTGGGCACGAGGTTAGAATCGTGGAGTATTTTGTCACGTGACACATGACAAAATATTCCACGATCCTTGAAGTATTTTTATTTGGCAGCCTTGTCCAGGGTCAAGCCCAAATCATACCGTCCAGAAGGACGTCGGACACCTTATTGAGACTTATATAACGGAATAACTGATTAGCTTTCAGTGAGGTTGGGGGTAGCAGTTTATATAGTTAAATTTTGGACTAAGCAGCCCGAGAAGCTAGGCTATGTAAGACTAAGCCTAGCTGAGGTCACAGGTTCAATCCTGAGTGGGGATTTTAGATTTTCTTTTTTACACTCAAAAAGTTATTGAAAATAAAATTCTAAGTGTCGAAATTACGTTATATAAGTCTCAATAAGGTGTCCAACGTCCTTCTGGACGGTATGATTTTGGCACAAACTACGCCCGCCCCGCCATTTTGAAAACGGAGGAGGCCCTGGGGACAAGATTATCTTTTACTCGTCCCCATTCTTCGCGCCAAAAGAGTTGCCTGCGTAAAGAGACCATAATTATTCGAGGCCACTGTAATTTGGCAGCAGTCCATACAGTGAATATTAGGATCTTTATTTTCAATCCTGACCTATATTTTCACTATCCCACTATTTAAAGCGTATATGAAATGACTGTCCTACAAATGGGAGTTCTATTCAAGCCACCATTGAGTAAAAAAGAAAAGAAACTATTAAAGATAATAACCTGTTGTTATTGTTATCAATTTGGCTTGCGTTTCTGTATTCAAATGTTGTTTTGAATCAGAGTAACAGTACTGTAACTTAACTTCAACGAGCCTGCTTTCTGCCTGCTTGCGTCTGCTTTCTAGTTTTGAGCGCTGATTATGTCAGGTCTGGCCAACCGTAGTGCCATTTCGAAAAGAATGCCTTTTTTACATTGTTTGATCGGTCCTGAGTACTGATCCAATGTTACGCAATAGATCGTTCACGGTATTTGCAGTTTCGTTGATTTAACTTAACTTCACCCATTTCCGGAAGTGATCACTCACGTTGTTAAAGTGCACCTAACCCCCAATTTTTTTTAATCAACTCAATGCACGTTGAAAAGTCGAATAGTGAAATATTTCGTGTTTTTAAAGTCGCGTTAGTGAGTTATAGAGATTTGAATTTACAAAATGCTAATTAGAAGACGTCAAATCAAGACTTTACCATTATTTCTACTTCAATTTACAATACGCTGTTCACAACTTAAGGATAATCAATTTAAGAAATGCTAAATAAAAACTGTTAATAGTCAATTGATTTGTTAAAAAAATATTACTTGGAGGTTTAAACAAGTAGTTGTATAATAAACGAGTCTTGATGTGACGTCATCTTATTAACATTTTGTAAATTCAAACCTCAATAATTCACTAACGCAACGTTAAAAACAAAAATATTTAACTATTCAACTTTTCAACGTACATAGAGTTGATTAAGCGAAAGAACAATTTTGTGGTTAGGTGCACTTTAACGGTGCTATAAACGTATTTTCTATAAAATACGTTTATATAGAACACAGAATTTTATTTTTAAATAAAGGTGTCTGTCTGTCTTTCTGTCTATAATTAATTATAAAATAACTGAGATACTACGCGCGTTCTGATTGGCCAAAGACCTATTAACTATTGTGCCGGTAAACTCATAGAAAACCGCGCAAGCGAAACCGTAAAGTAAACAAAGTTCAATTTTCCACTGCATCAACACAAGCGTGAGGAGAAAGAATTTCACAACTCGAGCCGGTTTAGTGTCTTATTGCATATTGTGGTCTGTTAGAAGATGAGAAGAGAAGATATGTTTCTTGTAAACGATAAGTTGCTGCTCAAACCTGCAAAATAAAAAAAAAAATTCCCACGCACGCAAACAAAAAACGGCTTAACGACAAAAGAACACTAAGCTTTAATATTTTAAAACTGATATCAACAACAGGAATATATTTTCATTTAACATTGGCTTGGAAAGGCTTACATGCAGCGATCAATGACAATCAAAACAACCTCGATATGTACTTTGTGAAGTTCATAGACAAATTCGGCTAACGCATTGTTGTACCCAATTCAAACCTCTTGGGATTAGAACTCTTTGTTCGTCATATTTCCATACCAATGAAGCATTGACATAGAAATTATATGGAAATTTTGTGAACAAAGAATCTTATTTCCAGAAGGTTTGAATTGGGTACAACAATGCGTTAGCCGAATTTGCCTATTGAGCTGAAGGTTTAGCTATTAGTGGAAAGCTCAAAAATTATGGATCCCAAAGAGAAAACAATGGCTTTTAAACTGAGGAATTTTCGATTGAAATTCACTGAACTGAAGTTTATAAATGTTCCTACAAATCCTAAGATAACTTCTAAATAAGACGGATTTTCACAGTGGAATTAAAAAGCAAAGCTTAAGCTTATAGCTTTGTTGTTTAGGATAATTATTTTACGCCGATTCCATTTATCTTATGCTTTATCGTATTTTGTTTTTGAGATTTTTTCATTGAATACTTTTGTACCCGATGCAGTTTAAATTCTGATTATGTGTCCAAGCAAGGATGATCAATTAGCAAGAAGAAAATGAAGCTAACAAAAATTATAGGTTTCTGGTTAAACAAATTATTTGCATGGAATGATCAAACAATTCAACTGTAGGCTTAAAAAACAATGAGCTTAGTTTTCATTCAGAACTTAAAATGTAGAGAAGTACGGGCTTCATTGTACACTTCAAAGTAAGTGGATAAAGTCGAAAACATTTCCAGAAGCTGAGTTTCTGGAACTAACCTTTATTCCAATTGAAAAATTCCTGACAAGAAGGCAGTCTTTGAATCCAACATACGCCATAAAAATTGTAGGCTTTCAAACTTTCCTCGTACATTCATGTTTGCGGCGGCAGATTCCGGACACAATTTTCTGGATTTCCCATTCAAAGAACTTTTGAATCATTGAATATATTTTCTTCTTTCAGCTGATAAATTCCAACTGACGAATTTCAAAGCGCTAAAACTTTTCATCACTTTCGTTGAACCCGTGAATTTGTCAGTGCAGCTTTGTTAGTGGCATCGTGTAAAGTTCATTCTTTCAGCGGCCCTGATTGGTTTTCCCGGTCATATGATGAATGTTATGAGAACAAGCTACTTGATCGGCACAAAACTACAACAAATTTCTCTCTTTCCAAACGCTTTTCATAGTTATTTCATAAAAGCAATAGAACACATTTTCTATGACTTTACCGGCGTAATAGAACCACTTGGGATGTTGGGAGAACACTCGAAAAGCTTGTAAACCACTCGCCTACGGCTCGTGGTTTACAAGCTTTTCTCGTGTTCTCCCAACATCCCGCGTGGTTCTATTACGCCGGTAAAGTCATAAAAAATGTGTTCTATTGCTTAATTGTACATTAGTTTAGAAAGTCGCGTATTCTTTGTCTCTTTCATTCCCGAAATAAAAGTTTAAGCTTAATTTCCGTTTCCTTTTTATTTTGGAGAACTTACTACAATTAAAAAGGAACAAATACAAGACGAGAAACATCGTTTTTCTTTTCAATAATTTATAATAATAAGTAAGAAAACAAAGTATGGTGTGGGTTTTCATATCATATCCATACATGATTAGTTAGTCTTATTTCACTGTTGGTTACTTAATACTTTGGACTGAACCCTTTCGCACCATTCGGTTCGCTGTCACGATATTATAACAACTGAACTTGAAGCAGTTTCCTCGCTTCCTTTGAAACTATTTCCTATCTCAAAAGAGGAAAATTAAAATAAACGATGAAGAACTTTTGCTAAATATACAACAAATTAATGCAGGAAAATTTCATATATATATGACTGAAATGGCCATGAGTTTTCACAGTTTTGGAAAAGAAAAAACATGAAAGCAAGGGTACTCGACTAAAGTCAAAAAACACAAAATCAAAAACTAAAGACTTTTAAAATGTTAAAAGCAGCTATGAAGGTAAGATTACAAGGTAATACACTTATAAAATTAAACGCTCTTCTCCGAGCCGTCATAATGTGTCCTTGTAACTGCTATTGTTAATCACCAAATGACGTAAAACAAAAGATTCAAAAGACACTGAACAATACCCACACCACAACACAAAAGCTAACCAACAATGGCTTCCGCGACACCAAAAAACACCCAATATTTTTAATAGGATACATCTTATCTCAATTACGAAGGCTGTATTGATGCGGCCTCAGCAGGTGGGCTTCAGTGATCAATCTTATAACCTTCAATAAAACTCGAACCTCCTGCTTTATGAGAATAAAGGGAATAAAAAGTAGAATACGTACTTCCAGCAAGTCTTTTTTTAATGACGAGAAAAGAAAACAAATTAAGGATACGTAACGTACTCAATACGGCTTTTGACGCTTGAGCTTCATGGGGCCAATGCTCAGTACCTAGTAAACATTGTTTCTGTACAAAGGCGATATTTTTTTGGGACTCTACATTTTCGCGAGGGTAGGCAATAATCGTTTAACATTACTTCTCACAAAAAGTCATGAAATTTGTTTTTTTTTATGATCGCGACAGCGAAAATTTCACGCCGCGATATCCTCCATTCACTGTTTTCTTTTAATTTCTGCCATTTTAATTTTACTTATAAAGTTTTCAAACGAAGGCTAGCAAGTCCGAAATTCAGAGAACATAGATTTAACTAGGATGATAATAATAATGTAAATTCCTTCACTTAGTAAATCATTTATTCATTTGTGTGTAATGTGTATGTTAATGAACAGTTAACTTCGTACCCTTTAGTATTTATAAAATTCATTGACTTACGATAAAATATGGTTTTATTTACTGCAGCTGTGTAATTTTGAATTTTTCTTTCTCAGAAAATCATTTTCTCGTTGGCAGTGTTGAACTGTGTCATTTACACCGTGTATGGTCGCCCTCAATCACGTGACGCTTTTACACTTCAAAGCAAGGATTGTGTGCCCGAACAGACTTCTGGGAACTCAACTACAGACAGTAACAAAGGACTTAGTCCAAATGTAAAGAAAGCATTGGGAAGGAGTCTCAGAACTCGCAGACAAGATTCTTACAATCCTTGCCAAGGAACATTGGATTCAGGCATAATAATAGATGGATTAGTTTATTTATCATACAATTGTTCTGTAAGCGCTAACACTGGATGCTTTTCAGCGATTACGAAATACGGTGCAGCACTCTGTGAGCCTATCAAGGTTTCGATATATTCACGTAATAGATCAACAACGAGTGCGAGGGTTTTAGCCGTAGAAAATGTTAACTGTAAGAAATATGTCTAGCCACGATTTGTCAATTGCCATCTCTTGTTAGGGTCTTCGAAAGGTCTTAGTCATCTCGATTCGTGAATAGGTAGAGCAGTTTTCAATTGAGTGTGGTAAAACCAAAACCAAAGTAATTACTCTGACCAATCACAGCAGTCGTAAACAATCCAATGAACCAATCAGAACTGGAAGCAATTACATGTCGGCGGCGCCAAGCGCGGGAAAACGCGTGCGAGCAAGTCACGATTGGTTTTGGTTTTACTTCTGATTGATCGAGAAAGTGGCGTGGGATTTTTTAGCCAATCACAAACCATGGCAATACAAAATCAAAGCAATTGCGAAATTACTTTCGACACTCAATTGAAAACTGCTCTAAATTAGAAGATTAAAAACAAGGGTTTTCGGAGAGACAAAAAATGTCGTTTTGGGTACGAAATAAGGTCAACCAGCATTTTCGGAAAGGTCAACGCAACCAGCAAACGGGGGACAAGATTCATTTCCAAAGATTTTCTGTCGCTGAAACATCAGTGGCGGGTCCAGGGGGAGGGTCGGGGGGTCCGGACCCTCCCCCCCTTCAGGCCTGTGTTTCCCTTGTGGTTCATAAAAATAATAGCATAAAATTGTTTTATACGTAGTTGTTTCACTTCCACCAATTGACTGTTTGTCAATTTTTTGACTTAACAAACGCTTTTCGAGTTTCAGGAATTCTGGCAATGGCGTTTCAGAGGGTAAAATCGGAACAATTTTCCGTGAAGGCATACACCCGGACTCCCCCTTTCAGAAATTTCTGGATCCGCCCCTGAACGTTCAAGTAAAAAAACCGAAAGGCTCCAACTATATATCATTCACATGGTCTCCAACTGTATATCATTCACATGGTCTCCAACTGTATATCATTCACATGGTCTCTTTTAAATTCACTGTAATATGGAAAAACAATTCAACGCCATTCCAAGCGTTTTTCTAAACATTCCTCTTCCTCTTTCAGTTAGTTAAATCCTTTGATTTAACTATAAACTGTAGCCCGCCAGGCGACGTCTACTATAATATTTATTACAATGTAATGAAAAGCTATGCATCTTTAGGTATCTTTAACCGGCGGGTTTTAAGAAGTTTGCAGACGACGCCGTTTCCGTGCCATTTTAACGGACGTTTTAGCGGAGCACTGGCCTGGCTGAAGGCCAGGCTGCGCAGCCCCATACTCATAGAACCTATTCCCGCATTTTTCATGGTCATGACTAGCGGAATGTTTCGCGGGCGCGTGTCTGCAACATGTGTGTCGCGCAAGGTTAGCTAGCTCGCGGGCGCGTATGACGTCGCACAACATGCGCGTATAACGCCACACGCGCGGCTACACAGCCGTCAGCTCGGTAAACACTTTTTAAAGTTTTAAAAAAGATGGATCTTTCGCAGTGTTAGGCGGAGCAGTAAAGTCGTTATTTCCCTGGATTTTTTTCGCGGTTTGCTACTCAAGACAGGCATACTAATTAAGGAATACTCAGAAGCCGCTTTAGTGGGAAAAGAAGAGCTTTCAGGGATAAAATCTTGCTTCGAGGAACTTCATCAAAATGCAGGAGCAATGCGGGGAGATGCCTTGTTTTTATTACGGATTTCAGAACCGAAGAAGCGGAGTTTTAACGAATATTCAAGCAGTCTAGTGCTTTAAAGGTAAAGTAAATCACACTTTTCGATGGGAATTTATGTTGATATCAATTTTTGATTGACTTTTCCTTTGTGTTCCCTTAAGGTTTGAAGACATGTTTATGAAACGTTCAAATTAAGTCGTGTTGTTATCTTGAATTTCAACGAGGACAGCTCTGCCTTGATGCACAATAAATGGTACGTGTTCTGCTTTTAAACATAAATTAATGGAGATTTGAATAAAATTTTTCGAAAGAAGATTGTGTTGTCCGTTTTTGTCTTTGTTCATTCATTACATAGATTAAAAAGCGATTTTATGTAAACAAAACAAGACTTAGATTTTCTGTCTTCACTCCCGTCGCCTTATGCAAATATGTTTGTGTATTTTTGCAATTTTGATTTCCAAATCAGTTTCTCGGGCAATTTTTGACAAACAAAAACTGTATTTTATTCGGAAAGTAGTCGTACTAGTTATTCTAGACAGAGAAAAGTTGTTTTTGTGAACTTTTGTACGGTCTAAATGTACTGTGCAGACGGTCGGGTAATAGTGTTTTTGAGAATTGCTAAAATTGAAAATAGCCCGTTCGTCAATCTTAATTCTTGTGTTTCCAACCTTTCACCTTAGTTTCACCTTAGTTAAGCTTGTTCAAAGTGCTACGCTGTTAGGCTTGGCCTATCTATATATATTATTTCTGTCAGGGTATACCATTAATGCATGTGTTTCTGTAACTGAATGCCTATTTATCCTTTTACTTTTTCGTGGTACCATTTGTTTTCCAATATTTTAAAAAATGAATTGGCAGTCTTGGGAGTTTCCGGCTAAAACCAGACGTGATGTTTTTCCCGCAATTTAATTTTGACTAGGAAGCCTTGTTGTCAGGTCACGGACAATTTGAGTTCTTTTTAAATAATGGCAGGATCTAATGGCAGACAAACTTGACAATGGAGCCCGCAGCAATAAATTAATATGAAAAGCATTTCGGTGTTATTCGGCGTTATTCATGTTGCATGACTTTTAATAAGCCGCAACAACAACGAACGTATTTAAATAAACCATGCCATTTGTATAAAATATTTTCATGTTATTCCAGAACGGGCAAAAATGCGATGCCAGTGTCTTGCGGGGATGGCGGCAATTTTTAATGAGAAAAAATATAACCTTTACTGTCATTTAATCCGTAACATAATTTAGTTCACAGTGAATTTCACCATGTTATGTTTTTAGAAGACAAAACATTATAGACCTGTGGGGACCAAATGTCGACTTCAGTCTTCCATTGATTTTTGCTAGTTGGTCGATCTATCGACTGTAGAAATTGACTTTCTGCAGCTAAATGAGAAATATTCTCCAGATAATGGCCACTTCTTGTCATGCACCCGTTCGTGGAAATCATCTTTACGTTTTGAAATAGCTATTTGGACTTTTATGTTTTGTTTCCAAAAGAGCTAGCTGAAGTAACGACAAAATCTACCACTTGTCTACTTTAATATATCTATTTGAATTTTTTTTTGTGCATTTTATTTTACTCCATTCTAAGAATGAACTAAATTATTTTACGGCTTAAATGACAGTAAAAGTTATACTTTTTTAAAAAAAAAAAGTGTCACCATCCCCGCAAGACACTGGCTTCGCATTTTCTCCCGTTACTCATGAACTACTGAACTTAAACTGGTAGAGAATGAAGAAAATGGGAAGCAAATTTTTATCTCTCCTTTCATGTCAGAACCTTAAGTACATTATTTCATTAGCAAACTTACTAAACCCGCGCAAAAAACAAATTTTCTGCTTTATTTTTAAAACCTTTCTTCGTGCTAAAAAGAAATTTGATTGTTGTTTGTTCAGTGAAGAAAGTTAATTAAAATTGTGTAAACGCTCAAATTTTAGAAAGATTATGTTTGCTTAGAGCCCCGACAGTAAATAAATGATTGGTATCTGCACTGAATTACTGCTTTTATCATCAGGCTTTTCGTATAAAAGCCCGAGGGGGGGGGGGGGGGGGGGAATTCCATATAAAATTTACGAGGTCGATCGTTGGAAATTTTGAAGGGAGCCCCCACAAGGTACTAAAAAAACGTTTCGTGGGTGTGGCCCACATTAATGTGTACCACGTTTTTCTGAAAAGTATTTCTGTCAGCAGACTTGTCTGGCTTAGCACCCTGAAGGTATCAGTGAGAATAACTTTAACAGTGATCTAAACACCCTTAGTGATACCAAAACACGAATTTTACTTTTATATGGGAGTTCCCCTCCTTTCCCCCGGGCATAAAAGCTTCAGTCAGGCATTGACGGACAACACCTTTTAACGAATTATATAAGGGCATTTGCCATTTAGTAAATCAGTTCGCAGCTATCTTCAAACATCACGACATGCTGTTTAGATCAGTTGGCCAAGGGCATTTGCCATTTTTAAATACGTTCGCATATATCCAAATCAGTTTGAACAATCTCGAGGCTTCAGATATGTCCAGGATCAAGGCTAACCGTTTGCAATAACACTGAGCGATGAATTTAAACGCAAACGCAACGCCTTTTAGCCTCCTACCGCCGGTTAATCTTAGCTTGCATTTAGATGGATTAAAAATCCATCTTCGTGAAGGTCAACCAACCACCTGGAAGATCGCACAAGTCTTAGGTTACTGTGTTATGATTCTTCTCTCCTTGATCGGTAACACAGTTGTGATCAAAGCTGTTAAAAGGATTGGAAAAACACTGCGAAGGCAAGTACACTATATATTCATCGTTAACTTATCTGTGGCCGATTTACTCTTTGCACTGGAGAACATTCCCATGACCTGTACTCACCTGCTGTTCAACGGAGCATGGAAAGTTGAAGGTCCTCTTGGTAACTTTCTATGTCGGTTTGATTTTTTCCTATCTCTGATTCTTATCTTGACTTCAAATCTGACCATTTTGGCCATTGCTGTGGAGAAGTTTTGCGGTATATTTTTTCCTTTAAGGACATTTGTTTCAAAGAAATGGGCTTTTGTAATTATTGCGTCATCGTGGCTCGTTGGCGGGCTCTATGCTTCTCCTTTGCTATCTTCAAGCTTTGCCTACCTTCGTAAACATTCTGATGGAAATTCTAGATGTCATCTTTGCATAACATGCGAAAAGGTTGTTCAGTGGTTTATATTTCAAACAGTATTACTGGCGACTGTGTTCGTAACAGCCCTAATTCTCTATTCAGCGATTGGGATTAAAATCTGGTTTGGTAAAACTCCTGGGATTCAACTTTACGAATATCAACGCCGAGAACAAGCGAAAAAGTACAGAGCAGTGAAAATGCTCGCAATGTTAGTGGTCGTATTTTACATTTCTTTCATACCGTTTTGGATTTATCAGCTTTGTATTTATTTCCGCTTTCACAAGAACCTTGGTTCTTATTACGGTCAAATTTCTGCTTTTCTGATGTACTGCAACGGAGCTGTTAACCCCTTCATTTACAGTGTATATAACTTGGGCATTCGCAGTGAGTTTAAGGCTTTGTTTACATGTAAAAAGCCGGCAGAAAGACCATGAAGTCTCCTGACATTCCAGACCAGAAGACGAATTGACGATTTAGAACTGAAAACATTATCTGCAGAACAAACTGTGGTGAATAAATGCCGTATATGTCACGCATCACATAGTGATGTGAACGGTGAAACAAACGTAGCTTTTTCTTATGAAGACACGCGTTTGTAATGTTATTAAGAAGTATTTTAAAGTTAAAATTAGTTTATTTGACTTTGTAGAATCAGAACATGTATGGTGGATCGAAAGAAATATATATGTACTTTCGCACCATGCCAAACATGCGTGACACGTGCGCAACCATATTAAGGAAGGGGGAGGCACAATGTCCCCCCCCCCCCCCCACCCACCTTCTTAATTTCAAGAGCATTAAAGCTTTGACAATTAAACTTGGAGGGTAAATGGTACATCCAAAACTGTTCCCCTTGTGGTCCGCAAAATGGGACGATGACGTCTTATGACGTTTGAATTACGTCATTCGTTCTGCACAGCCGCCATCTTGGATTTCTGATTTCTTTAAAACCTCGGAAAACCGTCCAAAGCGACTCAAAAGTAATCAAACTCGATGGAAAACATTGAAATATATATAGCCCAATAATGTAAAGTGTTTTCATTAAAAAGTAAAAAAAATCCAAATTTCGAAAACCATGGCAGTCAAAATCCTGTTTCCATGGAAACATCAAATAACGTGAAGAAAATTTGGAAATGCGGTCTTCTGAAAAGGCCAGTCGTGATTAAAAGTTATCAATTGATACCAAGCTTAAAGATTCATTTTTAACTCGTTAACACGCGAAAGCATTTAACGGTTTATAACGTAACAGTTGGGGAAAATTTCACTTTATTTTGTCTAAGTTAGGCTTGACCTTCTTACCTGCTATGTTTTGTACGATTGCAGAAGGCACAACAACTTCGCCCTCTTTCTCTCGGAGATCGTCAAAGAATTTGTGCACGGTGCAAACTGAATAAAATTCTCCTTCAATATACCTTTAAATCCATGCATACGAAAGTTATTAGCGAGTTCATAAAAGCCATAGACAAATCTTTACATCTTTGGACAAAGAACGCAGACATCCCGTACCATATCTGTCGTAACTTTCCGACAATGAGATAAGCACTGCACAATTTGAAAAGTGCATCAAGGTACTTAATCAGTATACCTAGCAGATAGGAAGACTGTCTTAACATAGCCAACATATAACACAGTATTATTCGGGCAAAACTGGTCGACTATTCGGGCACCACAGACACAGAAAAATTACTGAATTATTTTATGATTCAATGTCTTAAATTAATTGTTCTTATTTTGTAACTCACATTACTCACTTAACTTTCTAACCGAGCTCTATAGAGTGTTTTCACTCACGTGGTCTGCAGCTATGCTAATTTATTTGAACAAAACAAAGTGTTTGCATTAGAAAAGAGTTCAATCCCCACCGGATTAGCTTGGGACACCAATATGGCCGCCGTTTTATTGTTTTGGGACACCAACATGGCCGCCATGTGAGAACACTCCATACTACATCGATCATGTCATTGATGTGATAGCTCCATTAGATGCTAAAGGCTGGTTCTCATATAATCGTCCCGGTCGTCCCGGTCGTCCGAGTCGTTTCAAAAAGTGCACGGACGACCGGGACGATTATATGAGAACACTTCTGAGACGACCCGGGACGATCGCAAACGACCCGGACGACTGGGACGATCGCGGTCGCTTGGATAGAACTGTGTTCTATCCGGACGACCGGGACGATCGTGAATAATCGGGAACGATCATATGAGAACTACTCTCAGGCGACCGGAACGACTGAGGCGATCTAAGCGACCCAAATGTAGCCCAGAATGCAGTATTATTGCCCAAAACATGTTGTCGGACACAGTTTACGACTGCGCTATTGACGTTCGAGACGACCGGGACGATCATATGAGAACCCAAATCTCTTGAGTCGTCCCGATCGTCTGAGTCGTTTGCAAAAAACTTTTGAAACGAGTCGGACGACCGGGACGACCGGGACGACCGGGACGATTATATGAGAACCAGCCTTAACCGCGTGAGCAGACATGGGCCCTATTTACATGGAAAGGGGATCATCCTAGTGCTAGGATCATCCGAGCGCGACATGTTCTCTACTTTCAGTTTACCGCATGCGAAGGGTTGCATTTGGCCCTAGCGCTAGGATCATCCTAGCTCCATGTAAACGGCCTCGGGAACCCCAAGGTGATCTTCTCTTTTGTTATTGTCGCCCGCCGTCTTGCTTTGCAACCGCGCCGAACTCAAAGGCACTGGGCCATCCTGTAAACCAAATGAAAAGTTGATCCTGGAAGCCACATTTACCCATGTAAACCAAATGAACCTTCTAGAATCATCCTAACACTGGGATCATCCTCTTTCCATGTAAATAGGGCCATAGAACGACAAATTTGCGTTGTGGTCCGCCGAGGGTGGGAATGATAATGTAGACCGCGCAGGGACTGAAACTAAGTATAACATTTGGCGAACTTCTGGCTTATTAGGACAGTATGTGTGGTTGGTATTTGGTCGATTAAAGTATGTCTTCGTCGAAGTCTCATAAAATATCTTATCGGTACCGTGTGAAGTGCGAAGAATACGGTCGCGGGATGTGGAAGCTCATTCACAGATCGTTCACAGCAGTAGAAAAGTAAAATGTCAGCGAGTGCAAGAATCATCATCATGACGAATAAACATGACGTCACGAGTTTCATTCGGGCAAATTAAGTTCAGCCCCCCCCCCCTCCCCCCGCCAAAATTTTTCCCGTACGCGTCGATGCACATCGCCGCTTTGTATCTCAATTTTGTTTGAGAAGAAAGACCAGGGACCAGGGTATATTTAAAAGAGCATCTGTTTTTCTAGAATCATCCGGGGGCGTTAATGATACAGATCGACACTAGTCTTTATCAAAGATGGTTACAGCCTTTCCGTTCATTTGATGTGTTGATTTTGTGTAAAAACCACGAGTCTAGTTTGACTTTACATTTGGTTCAAAATTTGAAAGGAGGAAAGGGAGCCAATGTAAACAATCTTCGAAAAGAAAGGTAAAATGTTCTTCTAATCGAGGCTGCATCGCGTAATAGCTCAAAATAATTGCATTATCGGCTGCATTACCGAGGCCCTGTTGTTTGCAAACTTCTCTTCGCCCTTTCTAATGGTCCGTCCATTATAGACATTATCACTGTCTGTGATAAAGAGTTTGTAAGAGACCACGTTTGGTGAACACAAAAGACTTTATTCTCACAGTAGAACTACACGTACGGCCATGTTGACAAACCCGACAAGAGCACATGGCCAAGCTGGACTGTGATTGGCTGGTTAATAACAATGACGTATCGTTACACCCTTCCTTGTTTCAAAAAGGAAACCTAATCACGGGTTGTAAACAACATAACTAGTAAACAGAAATAAAAGCTAGATTTCAAAACAAAAGTGTCCAAGTTCTTAGCTTTTTAACAAATAGTAACAATGTCACTTAGTCACAACAAAGTCCTTAAGGTGACTAGGTGGTCTTGGGGTACGACCGCTGCGGGTAACTGGACGATCAGGTGGCGGTTTCGGGGCTGGAGGCTGTTCAGGCATGTCCAGTGGCTTGGGACTACTCTCAGGTTTCTTGGGAGAGGTTGCTTCTCGAGCTTCCTTGGGTGGTGGTAACTCTGGAGGGACACTGGTCTTTGGAGGGCTGACAGTTGGTTTGGAGCTGGTGGGACCTTCAAACAACTGGGTCCTGGCTGGGATGCGGATGGGCTCAGGGCTACCCCCGGTGCATGCTGGTTCCTTGCTGTTTCTCAGGTGTCTACGATTTCTCCTGAAAATCTTTCCATCCTCAGTCCGCACATCGTACGATCGCACATCCACTTGCTGTTCCACGCAGGCTTTAAACCATCGGCCAGATCTATCAGCAGGCTTCACACGAACAATTTCTCCTGTGCTCAAAGGGGGAAGTTCCTTGGCACTGATGTTGTAGTGCTTGGCTTGAATCTGCTTTCTCTTTAGGAGCTTTCCATGAATGTTCTCAACAATTTTGGGTTTGAGCAGCTCACTGGTCATAGGAATCAGTGTTCTTGTGCGACGGCTGAACATCCTTTGCGCTGGAGAGCTTTCTAGGCCTTCAGTGGGTGTGTTTCTCCAGGTCAACAAGGCTAGGTAGAAATCTGATCCAGCTGCCTTGGATTTCTTTAACAGACCTTTGGCTGTTTTAACTGCGTTCTCTACCTTGCCATTACTTTGCGGGTAATGAGGAGAGCTAGTAACATGTTCTATGTCATAGCTGGTCATGAACTGCTGGAATTCATAGGAACCGTAGGGAGGACCATTGTCACTCATTAACTTGTTGGGTATCCCATGTGTGGAGAAGTGTTTCTTCAGGATGTGAATCACTTCCTTGCCAGTTTTGTCCTTCAGTAGATCAATTTCAAAGTAGCTGGAATAGTAATCTACTGTACAGAGATAATCTCTGCCATCAAAGTGGAGGATATCGCATCCGACGGTTTCCCACTGGCGATTAGGAATCTTGTGAGAAATGAGAGGTTCCTTCTGTTGGTCGTTCTGATAGGTGGCACACACATCACATTTTGCTATGTAATCACGCAGGTCAGCATTCATATTGGGCCAGTAAACGGTTTCACGCGCACGTCTAAGACAGCCTTCCACTCCTGTATGGGCTCCATGCAGTCGTTCGCGTATCTTGGGCCTTAGGCTGACAGGGATTATGCATCTCAGGCCTTTGAACAGTATTCCATCTTGGGCAGTAAGCTCATCTCGCACCATGTAGTATGGGTGGAGTTCTGGGGGTAGGGTTTCTTTCTGATCTGGCCATCCCCTCAGGATTACTTGAGTAAGGCTCTGAAGTACTGAATCAGTAGCAGTTTCAAGCTGAATCTCTGCTAGCTGGGTTTCTGAGATGGGTAGGAAGTCAACAGCATGGATCCGTTCGGTCTCCTCTTCAGCTGGGGATCGAGCAGTGGTTGGCAGATAGGCACGTGACAGAGTGTCCGCCAAATACATTTCAGGACCAGGCTTATAACGGATCTCGACATCGTACTGTTGCAGTCGCAGTAGCAGCCTCTGCAGACGCTTAGGGGCTGTCGCTAACGGTTTCTTGCAGATGGTCTCCAAGGGCTTGTGATCAGACCACAGTACAATCTTCCTGCCATAAACATACTGGTGGTTACGCTCGACACCAAAGACTTGCGCTAATAGCTCCTTCTCAATCTGAGAATAGTTCCGTTCGCTTGTGGTAAGAGCTCGACTGGAGTAGGATACTGGCTGGCCATTCTGCATTAGGACGAATCCTATACCATTAGCTGATGCGTCACCTTGGCCTTCGACTGGCTCACTGGAGTTGAAGTATCGCAGAACTGGAGCTGACGTGACTACTTGTTTCACCTTATCAAAGGCTTTCTGCTGCTCTGCTGACCAACTCCACTCTACGTCTATGTGGGTAAGTCTTCTCAGGGGTTCACACAGCTCTGAAAGTTGGCTTAGGAACTTTGACAGGTAGTTGGTTAGGCCCACAAATCTTCGGACTGCTGCTACATCACTAGGCCTTTCCATCTTCAGTATGGCCTCGACTTTGCTTGGGTCAGGTTTAACTCCTTCAGGCGTCAACACGTGTCCAATAAAGGTGGTTTCTGTGCACTTGAGCTGTAACTTCTCTCGGTTGAGCTTCAGGTTTCTCTCTCTGCATCTCTCTAACAGCTTCAGTAAGTTGGCATCATGGTTTCTCACAGCCTCTTCTTTACTAGCACCACGACCGGTTATCAAGATGTCGTCTGCTACCTTGTAGATTCCTTCGAGGCCTTCTAGGTTCTGATCCAATTTCCGCTGAAAACACTCTGGAGCAGGAGAGATACCGAACGGCATCCTCAGATATCGGTACCGACCCCAGGGAGTCTGGAACGTAGTCAACTTGCTGGATTCTTCATCAAGCTGAATCTGTAAGAATCCATCCTTCAGGTCTGCTTTCGAGAACACCTTGACATCGGCCAACTCGGGGAGGATGTCTTCTATCACTGGAAGCGGATAATGGCTTCTCTTGAGGGCCGTGTTGAGGCGCTGCGGGTCGATGCACACCCTTAATTTGCCATTTGGTTTCTCTGTGACTACAAGGCTAGACACCCAGTCTGTAGGCTCTTCCTCTCTCTTTATCACATTGGCTCTCTCTAGGCGGGTTAGCTCTTGCTTCAGCCTTTCTTTTAGGGAGAGTGGCACACGACGAGGAGGCATGATTGAAGGTGCAACACTCTTGTCAACTTCTAAATGTAGGGTACCTTCCATGCAGCCTAGACCCTGAAATACATCTTGGTAAGTTGCAGCAATTTTCTCCAATGTAAGTTCCTGATAACTCTCCTGAGCGACGGGTTCAGAAACTTGTAAGATGTTTTGCTGTTGGACAGTGATTAGTCCCATTTGCTGTGCCGCTGAGGATCCGAGGAGAGGGGTGTAGTCTTCATCAATGACTGCGAATTCAACACGATACTTCTTCTTGTTCTTTGGGTTGCGCAGAGACACTTTTGCCACACCTAGCAGCTTCAAATTTGTCTTGGAGTAAGTGGTGAGTTTCAAGTCAGTTTTCTGTATCTCAGAGTCCTTTGGGAGACATTTCTTAGGCAACACATTGCATGAAGCTCCTGAATCGACTTGCATCTTCACTAACTCATCTGCTATCTCCATGTGGGCGAAAATTTTACTCTTGAATTTTGACATGTCCACAGTGTTCGCGGTGTGATCTAGAGACACAGACAAGATCTCTTCCTCTGAAGAATAAGCAAGCTCTGCACTATCATCGAGCTGGTGCACTTTCTTTCCCGGTCGCTGAGAACGCCTTTTCTTGGATCCACTCGGAGCATTCTTCACACATTTAGCCGCAAAGTGATTCGCTTTTCCACACGCAGAACACGTTTGACCATACGCAGGGCATTTGTCCCTTTTTCGCTCATGTTTCCGACCACAGAACTTACAGTCGGCGCTTAGCTGATTTTTAGAACTTTTCCAGCCATCCTTCGGTGCTTTTGGCTTCTTCCAATCTTCCTTCTGGTTAACTGCATTCGCTTCTTCTTCGATAGTTTGACCCGGTGTCATGTCTTTCAGTTGTGCTGCGGTAGCTTCATTCGCTCGACAGATATCAACACATTTTGACAGTGTTAGCCCAGATTCTTGAAGTAATTTTCTTCGTATGCCTTTATCACGGACACCACAGACGATTCGATCGCGGAGAAGATCTTCTTTCAAGGCTCCAAACTCGCAGGTTTCGGCGAGCGCTCTGAGTGAAGTGACGTAAGTGTCAATCGATTCTGCTTGTTCTTGCGAGCGATTATTGAACTTATAACGCTCGTAAATGATGTTTGTTTTCCCGATACAGTGATTTTGCCAGAGTTCTAATACCTTGTTTATGTCTGACTTTTCGTCTTCACTTTGAAACGGGAGTCCGTTGTGGACCTCGAGAGCTTCTTTGCCGATGCACGTGATAAATGTGGCTACACGAAGGCGGTCTGCTTTGTTTTTCAGGTCAGTAACTTCTTCGTAAGCGTCCCAAACCTGGCGCCACTGCTTCCATTCTTTGGAGAGATTTCCAGACTGTAGCTGTATTTTCGGCGGCAAAGCTACGTTGCACGAGAATGTAGTTGAAGTTGAAGTAGTTGAGTTTGTACCGGCGCTCGAAGATGGCGGCGGCGGATCTGTATCTGGCATTTTGACTACACTTGCAATTGCCTTCGCTGAGCACTTGTCTTGTCTTCTTCGCTGAACGTGTCGAGTTGCACGTTTCGTAAATTGAAGATCAGGTCGTCTTTACTTCTGACACCATGTAAGAGACCACGTTTGGTGAACACAAAAGACTTTATTCTCACAGTAGAACTACACGTACGGCCATGTTGACAAACCCGACAAGAGCACATGGCCAAGCTGGACTGTGATTGGCTGGTTAATAACAATGACGTATCGTTACAGAGTTCTGGCGATGATAATCTACTGTTACCTCTGCCCTGCAGTTATAAAGCTCTCACTCACTGAATTTCAACGTGTAATCATTTGAGATCTATTAACCTCCCTGAGTCAATAATGGAGACATGTAATGTAGTTCTAACTTTTGAGTCTGTGGACGAAATCTTCACGGGTGCGATCATCAAATCAAACCTCTTCGGCATTTCATTTGCATGGTACTATTTTTTTCCAATAGTTTACAAAATAAAATTTGGGATTTGTCTTGAATTTTAATTTTTTGCACTCTTAGAAGATAAAGGTTGATGTCCATTTATTACAACTTAGGTAATGATTCCCTGCATTAGTTTGGATATAACGACAAACGAGGACATTTTCGCAGTTAATCGCTTAGATCTAGATCTCATCACGTAGCAACACTTTCAAACCATAATATAATTTACGTTCTTTATTATTCGGGTTTTTAATAATGTCTTCCACAAAATTTCTTCAAAACAGCTGAAACAACAAAACGACAAGTTTATCTGCTTGTTTTTTTCAACTGTGGTAGATTTATTTGAAACTTGAAGGGTACTTGAGGATTCAAAAAGGAAGTGTGATTAATCCTAACTTTTCCTATCGGAGCATTAACCTCTCTTCAAGTATATTATTTTCTTGGATAACCCATAAAATGAACCCATCTGAGAATTAACAATTTCAATCCTGTTTCATTTTTTAAGCCATACCTCATGTTAAAAGCAATTTAATTTGAACAAGGATAAAAGCTAATTATTGGGGTGATCGTCCCGTCATAAATTATATGAAGGGTTATTAGGCTCATGATTCCAATGCAAATTCTGTTATGCTGTAGTATTGAATTATATTCGGGTAAGCCGCTGAATTATGTTTTGTCATTTTACATTGTATTTTCCATTTTCGAATTATGTTTTGGCATTTTACCTTATATTTTCCATTTCCGAATTATATCCGGTAAAGCTCTAAATTATGGCGCGCCATGTAAATTATGTTTTGGCATTTTACATTATGTTTTCGACATTTGGAATGCCATATGATATTCGGCTTCTTTGAATTATGTTCGGCTGATGGACTGGTGCCTCGCAGTGGGAAAGTAACGAGGAACCTTGGGACGAGCAAGTTTCCCGTCCTTCAACATGGCGGCCGAGTCAATATCCAGCGAACTGAGTAAATGTGTGCAAGACCTCATCCTTTTGGTGGAACAAAGCAGTTTAAGTGTTTTTGCGAGGATGATTTAATACAATTTCGTCTTGATTGGTTTTACAATGCAGTTGTTCGTTATGTGGACCACATTTCATCCGAAGAGGCAGTTATGAACCTCATTCTGCCTAAGAGGGGGCTACTCCGTTATATACGCTATATAGGTATGTGCCGCCCGATAGGGTAGGGTTTTTGAGGTGCTCAGTCCTTATAAAAAATTTACATCCTATAAAAGTCAAGATTTGGTTAAAAAATGTACATTTCGTTTTGAACAGGTGCAAACATTTATTTTAGCAAAACAATACATTAATTTTAATTGGAAGTTTAAAGGTTAATATTGCTAAAGATTACATTGTTGTTGGACATAAGTTGTTATAAAAGGTGACAGGCCTAGCACAAATCCTGCTCGTCTCTAAAAGCATTTTAGCCCAGCTTTAGAATAAGTCTACCCCAAGTACGTGTCTTTTTTTGATCTTACGAAAAAAGCTTTGGCTGCGATACTGACAGGAGGAATTTACGTTTTCCAGAGCCGTTTAGAATATTTAGTTAACCGTCATTTCAGTGTTTGCTAGCTCTTAGCGTAACAATGGAGTTTCTTTGGCTCAATTTGAAAGATTTGCAAGATCAGTAGTAGCCGCTTATAGCAATGGTTGATTGCATTCCGAACACTCTCATTTGCGTTTTATGAGTTTTCTTCGCGCTTGAGCGGCCTCAAGCGGGAGCGGATTTCTTTTTCTTTTAGTCTAAAAAATATACTTTTGATTTCTGTTGGAACAGAAAATTGGTCTTCGTTTCAATCCAGTAGCGCTATGAAATCTAAATGGGATAGAAAAAAATTTTTTTTTGGCGTGACAACGCCGGAGGGGTTCATAGATTCGAGCAGAGCACACCAGCTGAGAATATTATGGTTGGCACTAAGATATGCCTCGCACAGCTGTAATTGCCTTTATAATTTTTGTCGTGGAACTTTGGAGGAGGCAAATCTCGTCACTCGTCGGATATGAAGTACTTTTTATTGCTTCATCCTGCATAAATTAATCTTCTCTGTTGTAAACCATGTTGTCTACAAAAGCTGCTAGTATTAATTTTCAACCCTAAAATAACTTATCTTCTGTCTAAAGTATAAATATATCACTGATATCACATAAACATTTCACCTATTAAAGGCGTAATTAACGTTAAATCTCCTGTTAGGCTGAATTGACACCACCATTTTGCATAAACCACTAAAGGAAACAGAAGCCGATCTCTGAAACACTATTGAATGTTCCATTCAGTACTCTTTTTACTGCATGTAGTAAGAAGCAAATGCCCGGCTGTGTGTTACTAAAAATATCCCTTCAATATATACAGTCAAAGCTCTCCTTGCAACCGCTCTTGTAAGCGATCAGCTCTAGTTATGACCACCATTGTGAAATCCCGTTTGAATTGTCGCTCAAACTCTACAATTAAAAACTCTCGTAAGCGACCACTCCCGTTAGTGACCGCGACCACTTTTGGGAATTACCAACTTGTCTTGAGAATTTCAATACAAGATGCTTCATAGAATTTGTTATACAAACAAAATACTTTTCAAATTTAGAATAGTTGATTCACCGCTATGCTATTTCTGCAACGAAGAGAGACGATAGAACACTTTTTCTTCCAATGTGATTGTGTCTCTTTTTTGAAATGAAGTAAATAACATCCTTAAATCACAAAAGCTTATTTCCGCTCCTTTCGATATCAAGGATATTTTCTTTGGAATTGTCCGTACGGTTATTAATGAATATGGTTCTTCTGGGTATAATGCTTAGGTCAGTATTTATGTGGGTTTAAGGTTTGTTTCATTTTTTTTGTGATTGTAGTCAGCTGTAATTTCTTTGTTTTATTCTTTTCGACTAAAATGAAAGGAGCACATCATAACGAACTGATGGAGGCGCCGTTCTTCTCAGACTGGGGAGCCTTTTTGCATTACATGGTAATTGGATGAAAAAGAAGAAGTTCCATGATCTACTGTTGCATTATTATTCTGGCCGCGCTCCATCACTACTGAATTGATGATTCTCACTTACATTCGCTTTGGGTTGATCAAAGAATAAAAGTAAAGTGTCATGCTCTGCTGTTGCATTACATGGGTATAGACTTATACAGAAGGACAATTAAAGTGTCACGCTCTGCTGTTGCATTTAATACATGATTATAGACTGAAAAGGAAGGACAATTAAAGTGTCACGTTCTGCTGTTGCATTACATGGGTATAGACTGAAAAGGAAGGACAATTAAAATGTCACGTTCTGCTGTTGCATTACATGGGTGTAGACTGATAAAGAAGGACAATTAAAATGTCACGCTCTGCTGTTGCATTACATGAGTATAGACTGATAAAGATGGACAATGAAAGTGTCACGCTCTGCTGTTGCATTACATGGGTATAGACTGATACAGAAGGACAATTAAAATGTCACGCTCTGCTGTTGCATTACATGAGTATAGACTGATAAAGAAGGACAATTAAAGTGTCAGTTCTGCTGTTGCATTACATGAGTATAGACTGAAAAAGAAGGACAATTAAAGTGTCACGCTCTGCTCTTGCATTACATGGGTATAGACTGATACAGAAGGACAATTAAAGTGTCACGCTCTGCTGTTGCATTACATGGGTATAGACTAATAAAGAAGGACAATTAAAGTGTCAGTTCTGCTGTTGCATTACATGAGTATAGACTGAAAAAGAAGGACAATTAAAGTGTCACGCTCTGCTCTTGCATTACATGGGTATAGACAATTGAATTCGCGCTCTCTAATTGGCTAACTTGTGAAAACGTTTGTTGGGTGCTCAGGGTAAGGCGTCTTGCACTATAAGATAGTGTCGCGCTCTGCTAGTGCATTATATGGTTATAGACTGATAAATCAAAGAGCTCTGAGAGCCATCTCGTGAATACGAAACAACTTACGGTTAATTTTAAAGTTGTTATAAAAGGTGACAGGCCTAGCACAAATCCTGCTCGTCGCTAAAAGCATTTTAGTCCAGCTTTAGAATAAGTCTACCCCAAGTACGTGTCTGAGATATTTTTCCATTCAGATCAAAATAAAGATATAACAGGCCTGCTGTTCTAAATGTTGTCCTTTTTTTTGATCTTAGGAAAAAAGCTCTCGCTGTGATACTGACAGGAGAAATTTACGTTTTCCAGAGCCGTTTAGAATATTTAGTTACGCCGTCGGTTAATTTTAGTTGTTCTTGATGTTTTTTTTACCTAAGGGAAGAGGTCAAAACAACTGCCCTCGATAGGGACCAACTTTTTCTATCATATACAGCTGGTACCGCTGGGGACCTCCCTATTGTTAAAAGGGTAGCTGCCTCAACAGGTGATCCCCCTTCCATTCACATAGGGACCCATTTTTACATAAAGAAGGATAGCAGCTGCAGCTAATGCCCCCTCCTCTTCTTATAAGGACCCACATTTCGACAATGGTCGCCGACGGCTGCAGCTGATGACCCCCCTCCCCTACAAAAATGGTAGAAAGCGTGGCAGCTGCAGCAGTAGAGGTAAAAGGCCGATTCTGGCTCATTTGCCATTTTCACCTAATTTTCACATCCCCATACGCTATCCAAAATCCACTTTTTCCTAATTTTCTTCCGTCACCTCCTAGCGATCTTCTTCAACTCATCGCTAATTCCGGCGGAAACAAAAAAATCCAAAAACTACAATCTTAAAAAATCTGTTATTATTCAGCGATAATTTTATCGCCGCCTCCTAGCGATAAAAAGAAAAAATCATCCATCTGTGTCAACATTCAACGTCTCAATTCTGGCTCATTGAGACTTCATCTCGATCTCAAAAGCCGATGCCCATGCGCAAGAGTGTGTATTCCATTTTCGCAGATAAATCTTTTGTCATCGTCTGCGCTCAAAGCAATCTTGTTGACGGTCTCAGGATATATTTCATGTTTTTGGCTTCTGATGACATTCATTTTTCTCATTTGCTTTGCCTTTGTTAACAAACATTCTTTATAGTCTTCATGCGTTATTTTCTTCTTTGTTACAGCCTTAGATATTCCTTTGCATTTTTTTGTTCCACCTCCTTCAAACATCTTATAACTATATAATTTAGATCTCAATCCCATAAATTCTTCAATTATCTTTCCACCAGCTTCATCTTTCATTAACCCAATGACTTTCTTGTTCAAGCCCGCAGGAATTCCTGATGGGTGATCTTTAGGGATATCACTTGTGTCAAACTTTTCTTTAACATCATTGCTGATGTCCTTGAAGAAGTCTTCAGTTTCAATTTCATAGGCAAGGCTGTCTGTGTCTGTGAATAACAACTGTGCCTTTTTCCAATTCTTTTTCACATAATTATAGTGAAAGTCAACCATCAATGTTTTTGACAGATCAAAAATTGCCATTCCACAATAAACCGGTTTATTATATAAACACCAATGAAATACCAGGTGAGCTTTCGCGCGTAAACATCATATCTTCACACGTGAGAATAACATGTTATCTTCACACGTGAAAAGATCACCATTGACACGTTGTTCTACTTTAGGACTTTAAAAAAATATTAAAGTGAAATGGTTTGATTTCATTGGTGTTTATATAATAAACAGAACATTACATGGCCGCTTGAAGATACGAAATTTCTCTTCTCGTGTTGAAAAACTATTTTATTTTTCAACACTCGAAGAGAAATTTCGTATCTTCGCGCGGCCATGTAATATCCTCTACTTATTAAATGTTAATTTTATTCGTTTCATATGTATAAGGTTTTCATCAAATATTGTTAAATGTTGGAAGTTTGGTTTAGCTGCTAATTTTTTTAGCTTTATCTCTGTCATTCAATAGACGTATATCCACATGCTTTCTGATGTTTTCCATGGTTTTCCAAAACACTGAATTATTCATTTGTTTGAAGAAGTCTTTTTCAAATGCATTCTTTCCTTTCATTCTAAGCTGTGTGTTTTTCATGATATAACTCTTCAGCCAAGGTTCTTCTTTGAATTTGATTCCTCTATGAATCTTTTTCACAATCAATCCCAACCTTTCATATAATGCTAAATTCTTAGCGTGGAGAATATAACGTTCTTTATCACTGAGATTTGGTACGAGTTTTTCAACTTTGTTTATTATTAAACGCTCAGGAGCAAGGGGGTAATCATTATGTAAATCATGCAATTCTTTGGGGTATTCAAGATCCGTTTCCAAAACACATGGAATGTTTTTCCGGTTTGCTAATTCTTCATCAGTCATCCATTCAAAATCACCAACTGGAAGTGGTTGTATCATAGTCCAACCATGAAGATTGTTTGCACCCAAATATGGGATGAATGTTGCTGGTTTTGTTGGATCAAACTGATCACCCATGTATTTATTGTTTGCCTTTCCTAAACGATGTGTGATTGTTGAAATTCCTCCACGAGTTCCTTGCTCAAAGAAAAGCAGCATACCTGGATCGTTCAACAAATCTAGCGTTACACCGCTTTCTTTCAAAGCTGCATCCCAAGCCAGCCCAGGAGCTGTGTAATATCACGCTGGGTCTAGCCCTTAATGTTCCATGCAAACTTTTCAGCTAAAACACATCAGCTAACAGGCATACATCAGTTTTCAGATATAGATCATGGTATTCACCCATGGTTTATATACCAAATTCTTTCCATACATTTTGAACATGTTCGTAATCTTTATCTGTGACGTTTGTATCGTAAAGAATTGAATAAAAGTCTTCTTTCTCAGGAAGGGATGTTGCATTAAATTTTCCAAAGGAATCTATCCAATCATATGGGTAGACACGCCGAATTTTTTGTGGATTTTCTTGAGTTTCTTTTCAAGCATCTCAACAAATATCTGACCAATGTTTTCTAGGTCTTCAAGGTTCTCAGCTCGATAAAGCACAGGTTCTTGGGAATATAGGTCCTTATCGAAGCAGACCACCTGGAAACAAAACCCGCATGGTTGATGCTTTTGATATGCTTTTGTGAAAGATATATCCTTATTTTGTTCAACGCTCTGGATTGGCACATTCAATGCCTCAAAACCCGCATAGACAACAAAGGGTATTTTCATTGATTTGAAGAAATTCTTGAATCCAACGTAGCTACCTTCTCTAGGCATTTCAATTTTCACTGCTTCAGTTGTTGAGCAACTCTCGTCATGAAGTGCCAATTTCGTTTCATTTGGGAAATGGTTCAAACATCGGCGGCAGAAGAAGTTTGCTTTTTGATGATTTGTAACTTGGCTGGATAAAAGTCTACTTAAACTTTTAATGACACAATAATGTTTGTTTTCGTCTTCAGCAATCAAGAGAAGATCCACATTTCTATTTTGTTTATCTCTTTTACTGATTCTCAAGGGATAAATAGTTCCTTCAAATCCAAAAACATTCACAGAAATGCCTGGATTTAATCGCTCGAATTATTTTATCAATCTCTTTCAATTCAACTGGGAATCTGATTCCAGCCCAATTCAGTCTTTCAGATTGCTTTCCCAATTCCTCGTGTTATTCTTTCTGCGTTTTTCCCAACTGGATTCAAAGCTCTTGTAATTGCCCATTTGAAGCATTGGTTATCCTAATTTTTCATGTTGATCAATGCTTTTTTATTCTTCAAACTCTTTGGAAGATCCATCCCTTAAAGGGATCAAATTCCACCAAATGAATTTCCAACCGAATAACTCTATCAAATCTCCAGTTGGATCCACGCCTTTGAAAGGCCGCCATTGCTTCCATAGCTGTGCCATTCATACGTTGAAGCAATTCATTTTCATTTGTTGACGCCAAATTAATTTCAATGCCTGAATGGAATGCAGCTTCATCGTCAATAATTTCACTCGTTGCCATAACAGTTCTCTCCATATTGCAAACCAAAACCACCTTAACCTTGGTTTGTTTGTTTTCTTTCAGGATTCCCAACACCAATGGCTTGATTGCTTTGAAAATGTTTCAGGATCTATCCCAGGCCGGCTTTCAATCGTGAATTGCCTTGCGAAGTTTCTCAAAGCAGATGGGCCTTCCTCGACTTTGAAATCACCTGTGATGTAATCAGGCTGTTTATCGTCGTCTTCAGGTTTCCCTTGTAACTTGTTAAGGGCTTTCTTGAGTGAATTTCTTTTTGAAATCAAAGTATTTCTTTGCTTGTTATTGTTCTTTAATTTTTTATTAACTTTCTGCAGTTTTTCCTTCAAACGTTTTATTTGTTTTTGTTTGGTTTTTGTATCTAGTGAAGCTGGCGGCAATGCCGGGTCAATTGGTATAACAGGTGAAGGACCCTCAAAGTGCCGCATTGCGGCCCTCTCACGTTTTTCACGCCTTGTTTGTTTTTGTTTTTGTTGGTATGGTTGTTTTGAGGTGATTGCTGGACGTTTCACTGGTTGAAGATTTGCCGGGCTACTCAGCGAAGCTGGCGGCACAGCCGCGTCCAGAAATGCTTTCACTTTTTTTGTTTTGATTTGCTCAAAGCCTTCTAAACCATATTTTCTTGCAACTCCTTTCATTTCCGACAACGTTTGAGTTTTTTGCGGAACCAGCGAAGCTGACGGCAGAGCCGGAACTTTTTTTAAATTATTATGTTCGGTTAAAAGCTTAATTAAATCACCTTTTGTTTTGGCTTTGGAACGGCCTTTAATCTTTAATTCACTGGCTAATTTTCGTAATTCTATAACTCGTTTGTTTTCTAAATCCATTTTATAATGAGATATTAAATATTAAAAAAAAAAATAAAAAAATAATAGGTAATAAAATGAGAAAAGATTTGATTAAAATTACTCCAATCGATAGCAACGGGAAACTTCAAGAATCATGTGTTTTCGATAATATTCCCAAAGCTTCAAAAACGATGAATATTCGAAACCAAACACTGCGATATGCTCTCCTAAAGAAAAATAAAACAATTAAGAGACATTCTGATAACCAGGCATTTTTAATAGAAGGATATCTAAGTAAAGAACCACTTATACTTAATAAAAAAACTTTCACAACAGCCAAGGAAGCAGCCAATTTTTTTGATGTTCCTGTTCACACAATTTATAAGGCTCTTCGAGAAAATAAGCCATATCTCACACGGGAATATGGTTTGAAACATCTTATGAACACTAGAAAGCCAACTGAAAAACAGAAAAAGGTGATGATTTGTGTTAGAGGCCCGACCGCCTCGGCGGCCTGTGGAAGTGACACAGAGGACCGCAATGCGGGACTCTCATCATCATCATCATCATCATCATCATCATCATCATCGGAGTTTTGGTTTTATTCACGAAATACTATTGAATCATTTTTCCTGATTCCCATCACAGAAATTCCTCTTAGTGATGCTCCTGATAATATATTCTGGGTAAAAGGAGAAAAATATGAAATTACTTATCCGGATCGTGCCACCCTTTCAAAAGATGAGTTCTTGGATTGGCAAAAGGAATACAATAACGAAATGCACTTTTGGTCAGACCTGCCTGGGCGGTTTCCATTGTAGCAAGAGACGAAGATGCTGAAGTTATAACTCCATTTGGAATTATAACTTATTTCGCGTAATCTTTCTCATACTTCTCTAAATTCAAACACAAATCTATCATAATTCCATCCATGACTTTTATTTCACGTACAAATTCTTGAGAGTGAAAGTCATCTCCCCTCCCTCAAGAAGGATCTCAATGCAGTCAAAACAATTTCATACTTTGTCATTGCAAACTGACTTATTTCAATTTTGCAGCGGAAGTTTTTCATTTCTTGGAAAGTCTTCAAGAAAAGACCTGCTCCATTAATTACACCCAAGACTATTGGATTCAAAGTCACGCCTCCAACGACGGTTCCCGTTACAACAAGAAGAGTGGAGCTAAGCGTCAACAAAAGATTCCTTTTCTTATATCTTCGGTGTGCCTTTTTACAGCACCAGCATTTCTTGTGATAAAACGTATAGAGCTTTTTCAATTCATCAGCTGTTTCTTCCGGGAGATTTGGGTTAATATGTTTGAAATCAAACATTTTTATGGCAGGAAAAAAGTTTCCTCAGAGTCTTTATAAAAGCCAGTATTTGGTCTTTATTTTCTTTCAGTTTTTGGGTGTCTATCTTGAACTCAAACATTTTTTTATATAGGAAAATCAAAAAGTCTCAAACACAAGAGAAAGAAAGACTCTGGCATCTGGATCAATCTTCAATCCCTTTTGAGGAAAAAGATGGAATGAAGTCATTTCTGGGATTTCAACTCCATTTCCAAGGTCGTATTTGAAACTTTGTCCGGCTTGTCCATTCCAAGTTGTCACCCGCTTTTTTCCTTTCACAGTCATTTCCAACGTGAGATCTAATCTTGGTGTTCGGCTCAAATCTTGATAGAAGATACCGGCTTCAATCAGCTTTGTTTTAACTGGGAAGAAAAGAAATTTAGACATAACCCCCACAAATAGAAAATCAAACGCATTGTCTGAATATCGATAGACTCCTGTTTCAACGATTCTTCCACCAATCAGTTTGTGGCCGTTCCTATCCAAATCAGTTTGCATAACCATCGCGGCTCTGCCGGTCTTTTGATTTTCGAAAACGAAAGGCCAATCATAAACATCGGTAGGAACATCGTCATGAAAACCCTTGATACCAACTTGATATCAACTTTGCGGCTCCTTCATTCTCTGATTCAGCGGTTCCTTGCCATTTCAAATCCAAATATATATACTCAGGTGGAGAGATCTGCCATTTTTGCATATGGACGATGGATCTTGTATAACCAATTGGAGCTGGAAAGTTCGTTGTTGTTTGTCTATTCTTGGTTTTCACATGACGTCATAAAAATTAAAAAATCTAAACTATAGATCCTACAAAGCTGTTTCTAACATGGTATGTGGATACAAGTATTATTAATCTTTCACAGAAAGTTTCAGGTTTTCACGATGTTTTGCTTCCGATTTACAAAGGTTTTAAATGTGTCACGCAAATCGTCACGCTATTACAGATAAGCTGTGAAATTAAACAAAATTGAATCAGCTGAAAGTTATTGTTTGCATTATAAGTGCTTATAAGCCGAGTAAATGGAGCTTATAGCAAATACAATATGTTTTGATTTGATTTTTGGTGTAATTAAGACTTTAAATTTTTGGCCGCCATCTTGGTGCCACTGAGTGGGGCACAAAGATGGCCGTTCCATACATTTCTTACTAAAACTGTCTAATACTCGTTCGCCTATAACTCTTGAACGAAATGCTTTGGCGCTTCAAAATTTGGCCAAGATGTGTAGTTTTAAACTCTCCACAATTCCATAAACATTTTGGATTCGAAATCTATTGTTTAATGCTTCTGAATTTTGATATGACGTAAGTGAAAGCCAAGAATTAATATTCAGGCTTGTGCTCACGACGTTAACGCTAACGTGATTCATGGCAGCCGGGAAGAATTCAATGCAAATAGTGTATTCTCCCTCTGGCAATTTATACATATTGAAACCAAGTCTCCCAGAGTATAGATTACTGTCGTCTTTGGAAATTGTCAAATGATATGCCTTCTTATTTTATAAATGCGGTGAATCCGGAAAATCATTGATTCCAGTTACTGTGATACCATGCTCAGAGCTGGATTCATTCACATCTTCCATCAGATACCGGAACTCATCTTTCAGGCGAGAGTTTCACGCGATATGCGAGTCATCAACGTATTTTTTAAGCTTCTCTTCTGATTCTATCATCTTGACTACCACATTTCCTATCTTGAGATCAAGATTTCTATCACCACTATCAAGATAAACTTTTGGTGTGGGTTGATGTTCAAGAGTTGGTGCTGCAATATTGTTGATTGATTGTGAATTCATATCCAAAATTCCAGTCATTGTCCCACCTGTCAAAGAAAGTTCCTTAGTGACTTCATCGTCCACATGTCTTTTGTTTGCGCCTTGGATCTTTCACATTGAAAATGGTGTGATTTCCCATATCCAAACTAGTTTCCATTGAAAACGCCTCTTTATGTGATAAGAAGATATTCTTGACATCATTATAAGAAACAAGATTGTTATAATGTGCTCCCAAATCATGATAAGTCTGTTGTTTTGATTGGACAACATTGAAACGTTCTTTCAAATCAATGTCTTTGACGACTTCATGTGTAGGTTCAGGAGCATTAGGATGGAATTTTTTCAGAGTTATCATATTGACAGCTGAGAGATCATTGTCTTCATCCGTGTCCAGATTTGTGATCAGTTTGCGATTCATTTTTATTTCCCCGGGGTTAATGAGGTTTTGCCCTCGAAGGTGAAGGTCTCCGATCATGTGCGAGGAACCATCCACCATCACTGAATCTGCCCTCAATTGCGTTAATTTGTTTTCAAGCGTGTCAACCTGGTGTTTTGTGATTGCATCATCATTGTCAACTTCTTCGGCAACATTGGCCAGTCGTTTTTGTTGGATATCATAATTATTGTTGGCGTCCAATTTCAGTCCGCCGCCTTGTTGAACTTGTCTGTTGAAATTTTTTATGTATTCACTCAAGTCAACCATGACCAGCCGCATGGGCTTAATCCAATTAAGAAAATGATCGACGTTGCCAGCCAAAACGTGTCATCGCTCAAAATGATCTGTCAATGGCTGCTTATTGATTTGCAGTCAGTTATGCAATCTTCCTTCGCTTCATTGAATTGCTGAATCTGGCCATAGTGAACATCATTTCTTCTTCTCAGAACAAAATGAGGTAACAAAATGATTATTTACGACCACGGATAGGTCTAGCTAAGCCCAGTTATCTTTCTGACTCCGAAAACGAAGAAATAGTCGATTACATTGAGGGTTATCTTATTTGCGCGCCAATATTTTAATTTTGGCGCGATCGGAAATCTACCTATATCCCTCACGTTCGAAAAAACTACGCATGCAAGCTTATTTCTATAATGGTTTTAAAATAAATGATTGAAGTTGCTACACTACACATTTGCTGCCTGCGACCGAGAAGGTAAGTTGCTTTTTCATATTGATTAGGATTTCAATTTTCAGTGGAGATCAGTAAATATATTAATTCCACGAACTGTGTGCGACCAAATTCAAGCGAATAAATTGCGTTATTTCTCAGTGGATCACTTTTCTCTTGAATTGGCCTGGTTTCCGATTAATTTCAAACAAAAGTAAGCAGAGTTGGTTCACATGTTGTGACTGGTGTGTCGCCGGTGAAAACGAGCAATCGGGTGCATCGCCTTTGCTTTGTGACTAGTCTCTGACCCCAGTGGGTTTTTCTAACACCGCATGGCAGTCCTTTTCTCGGGTGTTTCGCCTGTTAAGGAAATTGATCGGGTGTGTCGCCTTCGATCGTCATGCTAGATGAGCTTGCTGGTTTCTGTGAATCATTCGCATGTTTTTTCTTTGTTTTGATCAAATATTATTAAAACGAAACGTTTAGTCGCACGCAGTTTATTGTGGTCAAACGTGGATTGTTAACCGATACCCGATTATCATCAGATATTCTATAGCTTCGAAACCAAGTTTAAGCAAGGGTCAGCAAGGTTTCAGCATAATAACTATTTAAATTATTTTTGCAAAGATGTTAAATAGAACTTCAATAAGGACATGTCGGAAATATTAGCTCCTCTTGTCCATTTGAGCCATCACTGCTGCGTGATTCGAACCCGACTTATCACATCCAGACATCTTCGAAAATGGTTTTCGCCTGTCAACGGTGTACTCTTGTCTGATCGTGAAACAATAGATTCATTCATTTGAGTGACGACCTTAAATGCTGTAGAGTCCAACATGGCGCCCGTTTCTAAGCCATGCGGCTGGTCATGCCAGTGAATCTTCCCACATTGTTGAATATTCCCATTTTTAGAAAGATATATCAAAGTTTTTCTTGACACTTTTCTTTTCTTTGTCAAGGAAAAGGAATTCATAGGATCCTATCCTATTGAAAAGATGTGGTTCAACCAAATTCTCTTTTGCAATGAGATCCAAGTGGTTTTTTGTTGCAGGTGGATACAGAATCATATGCAAACAATTCAAACGAATCTTTTGTGGAACATCATAATAGGACTGTGAAAGATAGATTGGGCTGATTCCGTGATGCCTTCCATCTGTCCAATGATTGGCAATCTGTTTTTGAATCTTTTCTGAAGCGTTAATGAGGTCATCAAAAACGACTACTTTGCGGTTATTGCCGACGTAGCCGGTTGTATTCATGATGTCATCCGGTCCAAGAAGTTCAAGCACTGGATACCCAACTTTTTCACTGATTTCGTCCATCAACTTTTTGAAATCGACAATTTTATCTTGGTGCTGATTTGGTGTATAGAAATAAATTTTATCATAATAAATGAGAGGTTTTCTCAACATATGCATAAGCGTGTTTGTTGTTACTTTTCTTGGGTAGCCTGTTTCTGAACTTCCCATAAGCCCTTTGGAGTGTCTCGGCCGTGTGCTCTTCGCGTCGGCCATGTTGTTTTTTGCGAAAAGAGTATTTATCTGCTGCTGAATGATTTTTCTTTTGTACGCCGGATAGAACTTGGAGTATCCACACTTGTGTAAGTTTATTATCCTGTACTTTCCAGTTATTCAATATGAGTGTATTTAGAACGTTTTTCTTAGACGGAACATTGTATTTTACAGCGAATTGCACCGAACGAACGCAGATGTGAATTATCTACATGTATACTGGAACTGAATGAGAATTCTGTAGGCGAAGAATCTGTGGGAGAACTTGTAATCTCGACTGTGGAAACCTACGGTGTAATAAAGTCCTAATCTTTCATTGAGTGGAATTGAAATGTCTCAACTACACGGCCCCGGCGACCACAGTGTTTGTCTTTCCACAGCGAGTTTGGCCCGCCATAAGCATCCTGAAATCCTCATCCAGGAAATCATTGTATTTTCTATTTGCTGTTCGATTATTGGCATTTCGATCATAGTTTGGAATCTTCATTTTAAGTGTAGATATATCATTTATCTTTTGAGTTAACTTTCAAATCAACACTTATCTTTTGAAATAAATGCTGTTTCAACACTTAAAATGGATCTTGAAAGAATAAAGAAATACGCCGAACGTGAACAGCAGGGATATCAGATTGCGAAAGCAGTCACAGAGGTGAAGAATGAAATAAAAGACCGAGAACAGGGAAGAGACATCGCCATGAGTGATTATTTCAAAACCCTCAGAGAACCCTTGATTGAGCAACAGAAAAAAACAGATGCAAAACAAGACGCCGTGATTGAGCAAATGAGGCAAAATCAACTTGCTTTGGTTGAAGACATTCAAGAGCTAACCGCAATGGCACCAATGCCTGCTCTGGAAGGCGATGAAGACGATGAGTTTGCAGACGCTGCGGAAAAATTAATTGCTGCTAAAGAACCATCAATATTTGATATTAATATCAATAAAGGAATGTCTGATGAAGATCAAGAAATTTTCAAAAAGTATGAATTAACACCTTTAGAAGATCTTTTAGGATTACCAGTTAAAGAAATCAAAAAAGTCAGAGAAGCTTATAAAACAAAGAGAAAAGAACGAAATTCTTCTCAGCAGGCAAATTTAACAAAGGTAAAAGGACAAAAAGGTACCTGTTCCGGTTGTTACGCATAATTTAGTGTTTTTGTACCGTGTTAATTGTTTCCTCCGTTATGTTTTATTGTCACATTCCGCACGTCTTTATTCCGCGTCTTATGTTAATTCATCCTTTAAATTCACGTATTTTCGGTTTTTAAAATCACTTCATGTCACATCAGTTCCCTGAACCTTTCAGCATTGGATTTACAACAGTTTACACAGGAATAAACGAACGTTAAGTACTTGCTGAACAAGCTTCATGTTACGAATCGACCGCCTTCGCGCCGGTTCAGTACCTTAAACAGGGGTGATCAGAAAAAACTGAATAGTTTAATAAAAGAAGCGAAATCATTAGATAAATATACAAAGCAAATTGATCGTTTAATTGATGCAAAAGTAGGAGTAATGGTAACACCACAAAAAGGAAAAGGCCTGAGGCCTTTTGGCCGGCCTCGGTCTTGTGACCGGCCTCGAGTGAAGCAGCCACAAGGCATTCGAAAATATAAACAATCCAGAAGGAATGCCTACAAAACTCAACAAAATCAATATGGCGGGCTTCTTATCGATGCTCCCAAACTTTTCAATGAAATGAAGTTGAATGCCTTCCGAGGCGGAAAATGAATCTATCAGGCTGATGCGGATAAATCATTCATCGATCTGGTGACAAAAAGATTCAATCCCCGGAGAACATATTCTATGAATGCTGTGAGGATTTTCAACGATTTGAATATGTTGTCAAATATGCCTGCGCACAAAATTGAAATCCTCAAGTAAATCAAGGATGGTTGGATCGGGTGTCGTTTATTATCAAAAGCCAGAAGAATTAGCAGATCGAATGAAGATTTTGTTTGTCTCAATGGCTGCTGGCAACAATTCTCCTGTCTTGAGGAATGACCTTGTACAAATAAATGATGAACTCTTGAAAATCGGGGCAGTTGACCAACAAATGCATGAAAAATTTCATAATAAGTATTTAAAATAATGGATGTAAACAGAGTACTTGTCTTTAAATCAATTGATGCAAGAAAACAGAACCCACGAAATAAACCAGGAAATTTCACAATTAAGTTTTCTCCCGAGTTGATTCTAACCGATAACAAACAACACTATCTAGCTTTAGATCATCTTCCATGACTGCAAGCTGGCATAATATCAGGCCTAAATATAACAACAACATGCTGGTGATTTCAAAAGACAAGGGCCAGACATGGGAAACAATAACCTTTCCTGCAGGAATTTATGACTATGAGGATATCAACGAATTCATTCACAAAAGCATTGGAAAAACAGGGGATAGTTATGGAATCAATGTGTTGTTTGATATGACCACTTTCAAAGTATTTATTTAGTTGGATGAAAACTTCCAAATTGATTTTGCAAGCAGTGGAAACTTTCACGTCTTGTTGGGATTTGATGCGGTAAAATTGGCAGCTAGTGCTTATGGATCGGCGTTTCCAAATATATCAAACAGTGTTGACAATCTCTATCTCAGAAGCAGTCTTTTGAGTGATTCAATTATCTCCGGGAAAAGATCAAATGTGCTTTACACGTTCTCAACCAGCACTAAAACCAGATCATTGCCATTCAAAATTCAACCAATGAATTACTTGTGGAATAAAATAAACTCGAAAACCATTTCTGAAGCCACCTTCTTCATGACTGATGATGAAGACCGAGAAGTTGATTTGAATGATATTGATATTTCTTTGACTGTAGTAATTAAAGAAGCTAACTAAAATGGACGAAAGAAGAGAAAGAGATCCTGATACAAGTGAAATAACAATGGGGGTGGTTTTTTGATCGCGAAGCGGGCTTTTGCCGATGTTTTGTCAAAAATTGGCTTGGAACAAAATTAACAGGTAAAACAGCTTTAAAATTAGCTTCAAAGGCAGCAGAAAAACCTCTTGAAAAAGGAGCAGAGAAAGTTGGAGAAAAAAACTGGTCAAGTCATTGGTGAAAAAATTTATGATAAGTTCTCTAATAAAGGGCGCCCAGAGGCCCCAAGGTCTGCTCCGCCACCAAAAACCTCGGAAACAAAAGGAAAAGAAATTGGTGAAATTCTGAAAAACATGGAAAAGAAAGTCGAGCCGCCGAGGCGGCTCGCAGTCCGGCCGCAAGGCCGAGTCCACTTCCAAGAAGACACCGTGTCGCTGCCCGCTGACAAATTTAAGTATGTAAGGGATGTTTATAATGACCTCCTTTGAGAGGGCCGCCTCGGAGAGGGTTTCATCTAAGATGGAATTCTTTGAAAAAATAAAATATATAAGTAAAATGGCAGTAAATTTTAGAAATCCTGAATTCGTAAAAAGATATGAATATATATATTATGATCTAGAAACACCACTCAATGACAACATTGCAAATGACAACAGGCAGACAAAAGATAATTATCGGTTCAACGTGGAAAATTCCTCAGAAGCAAACCCAATTGATTGGTATTATGCATATCTGGAGGTTGACTTTAAGCTTGTTACAACGGCTGACAGTGCAACTGGAATAACCGCAGGGCCAAATAATGGTTATCAAGATTGCACGACAACTAATGGTTTATCTTTCATAAAATCAATCGAAGTTGAATGTAATGGACAAACAGTTTATAACAACACACGAGCCAATGAATCGGCAAATGCGTTGACGCTCTTGAAATACACAAAAAGCTGTGCCGATTCAGTTGGGCAAGATCAGTTCTTCTATCCTGATACATCAACAGGAACAACAGAAGCACGACCAGCTCAGGCGCTGTATAATGAGGGTTTTGCCAGACGAAAAATCCAGACTAATGCCGCGAATATCAACAAAATAACAATTCCTCTTAATTTATACAGCTATTTCGCTGCTTTCAAAAATAACCTTCACCCAAATATAAAGGCAAGTCTTTTGTTAAAACTTGAAAATGACAACAACTTCATTTTCAGAAAAGGCGCCGCGCCAGATTCAAAAGTGATTCTCACTAAATTCAGATTGTGGTGCCCAAAAATTATTTTCAATGGTAAAGGCTTGAAACAATATCTTGAAGATTATCTGAAACCAAAAAAGTGGACATATTTGAAAGAACATCATGAAACATCACAAATAACAGCCGTGAATAACTACTTCCGCATTTCCACGGGGCTTCGAAGACCTAGGCATGTGTTGATTTGGGTTGTTCCAACAGCATCTTATAATAGTCAGACACATAATATATTCACTTTCAAGACATTCAGCATTGGAGCAAACAACCGGTATTTCAGTCGAGTACAGCTGGAGTTGAACAACAGTATTTATTATCCCCAATTGGAAATGACAACGGATGAGGAACCAAGGCTTTATCGAGCTTTGATGTCATTCAATTCTGCTTATAATGACGTTTTGAGTGGACCATTGATAACTCGAGCAAATTTCAAAAATCTTTATGGAATGATTTACTTCGATCTCCGAAACCAAGAAGTTGATGTGAAAGATGGTGTCGTTTCTTTAACGTTCAGATATGAACTGAATGGAGCCAACCCAACACAGTACACGATAAATGCTTTGGTGCTGCATGAAAAAGAAATTGAATTGTATACCGCATCAAGCAAACTTTTGATCAAAGCTTAAAAGCATAAATGTTATTTCGATATTAAAAATATTGAAATGACGACTTATATCGAATACCATGTAAATTTATCTGAAGGACAAAACGAAAAGCTTGCAAGGGCTGTGAAATATTCGGCGCCAATTACATTGAGACTTTCAAAAAATGAATTGAGAGGAAATGATGAATTGCTGTTGACCAAGACCCCAATAAACAAAATAAAGAAAGCAATTAATGCAGAGCGGGGGTTGAAATATCCATCTCTAAAACACAAATAAGAAAAGCTGTCAAACAAGGAGGAAGCCTTTGGGGTTCTTTGATATCCTTAGGAACAAAGTTGATTCCTTTTGTTACAAAAGGGGCAACAAAAGTAGCACCACATCTTGCGACAGGAGCATTGAGTGCCTTGGGGAGCTTGGGGATTGATAAAATATTCGGAAAAGGCATTGCCGTGCCATTCAACTTTCTTCCGCAACTTGCAAAAGTTAGAGAGTTAACTAAAAGCCAATTAGATTCTGTTAAAAGAGGACTTAAGATTGGTAGTGGAATAAATTTCAAACCAACACAGCGACAAATTAATGGTGGACTTCTTGGAACACTAGCGGCGATAGAAATCCCGATGGCTATTGATTGGCATCGAAATTATTCGGGTCTGGGCTTCAGGTACCTAAAAAGGCTGGCGGCCGCGGCGGTGCGGGATTGCAAGCCGCCGGGCTACAGGTGTCACCAAAACCGGGGTTTTATCCATATCCAGCTTCGCTGGGGGCCCCTTTGGGGCCGTATATGCCACCGCCATTTTTTGGAACATGGGAACAACGCGGCCGAGGGCAAAAAAAAAATCTCGACAGAAAGGAACGAAGCGACGGCGTCAGCGAGGAGACGGAATTCTGCTGGGGCCAAACAGTCCCTTTCAAAACATACCACTTTTCGGGGCAATTCTATGAGGCCGGCTTGGAAAGATATTCCATTGTCAAACTTTGATATTCTTGAGTGAGTAAAATTTCTGAAAATCCCCAATTTCAAAGGAGTCTTTTTCAAGAGATTCGACAAATCATATTCATAAGACAGGTTGCTGTATAATTAATTTAGATGATTCTGTTGGAAAACAGATGCAGTTGCTATGCAGCATGACGTTGATTATTCAGTCTGCGCAAACAAAGCAGACCCACGTAAATCGGAGGTCCGCAAATGTAAACATGACGCAGACAGAAAAATGGTCGCCGCTTTGGATGCGATTCCGTGGAATGAAAGACAGTGGGGCCACTCTTTCGCGCGAAATATTATTAACACAAAACAGAAGCTTGGTTTAGGAGTTCCAAAAAACGGCAGAAGATTTTGAGTGACGGTTGGAGTCAAAATCTGGCAAACGAGTTACACCGACCGATAAGACGGCGCTTTCCAAAGCGAAGAGTCATTGCATATGGAATTGACAACATCTGGGCGGCGGATTTAGTCGAGATGGGAAAATATTCTAAGTGGAACAAAAGCTTTAAATACCTCCTGATGGTGATCGATGTTTTTATAAAATATGGTTGGATTCGTCCATTAAAAGACAAGCGAGGACAATCAGTGGCTTATGCTTTTAAAGATATATTTAGCAAGCGAAAACCGAAAATGCTTTGGGTGGACAAAGGTCGGGAGTTTTATAATTCGAATTTATAAGATCTCCTGAAGAAACATTGCATAGCTTTGTATTCCACTCAAAACGAAGAGAAATCATCTGTTATTGAACGCTGGAACAGATCGGTAAAAACGAAACTCTGGAAGCTTTTTTCGGCGAACAATAACACAGTTTTTTTGGTAAACTTGACAGGTTAGTGGATCAATATAATCACACCTATCATTCAAGCACTAAGTTAACCCCCACGCAGGCGAGCTTAATTAAAAACGAGCCCAAGGTTTTCGCTAACTTATATGGCGATTTACTTTATTCTAAACACACCCCAGCAAAATTTAAAATCGGTGACAAGGTCCGTATATCGAAATATAAGCGAAAGATATTCGACAAAGGTTTCACACCGAACTGGTCAGAAGAGATATTTGTTATTGACGAAATATTGAACACAAATCCTGTAACGTACCCGGGGTAACGTATAAATTAGTTGATCTGTTGGGGGAAAAATAATCGGATCATTTTACGAACCTGAACTTCAAAGGACAACACAAAGCGTGTTTCGAATTGAAAAAGTTATTCGCCGCGATTACAAGCGAAAGAAAGCCCTGGTAAAATGGAAGGGCTATTCCGACAAATTTAATAGTTGGATTCCGCTGAGTGATGTTCAAAAGCTATCTTAATTATTCTCGATATCGATTCTGAAAAAGTGGATCACGCGTGATCACGTTTTTTGAAATCATAGTCTGGCAATCAACGAAACCTTCTTCTGGAGTGAAGGCGTTCAAAGCAACTAGCAATTATTCGCTTAAGACACTCCACAATCTTTCTTCGACTCGTCTAAACAGTGTTTTTAAAGCTACATCCAGTGTTCACTCACATAATCTAAGAAATTCAAAATACAACCTTTTCGTTCCTAGACCGAGTACTGAAGCAGGCAAACGAAGTTTTCAATATCGCGGTTCTGTCCTCTGGAACAGCTTACCTTTGAGCGCTAAGATACAGCCTACTCTTAGCTCTTTTAAATCATGTATTTAATTTTTATCTAATTTAATGATAGTTAATAAAGGATAGTTTTTATCGTTTTTTAATACAATTTTATATGGAAAATTAATTTAGTTAGATATTTTAAATTAGTTAAGTACTTAATTTATTGTTGTTAAGAACACGGCTCGATGGAAGAGCATGTATTGTGAATTGATACCATGTCTAAATAAAGTTTACCTACCTACATGTACCTTCTTGAATTAGCATTTAAATTAATCTCGATTCTGAATAAATTAGATCACGTGTGATCACGTTTTTGAAATCATAGTCTGGCAAACAACGAAACCTTCTAGCATTTAAATTATTCTCGATTCTGAAAAAGTGGATCACGCGTGATCACGTTTTTTGAAATCATAGTCTGACGCGCCAGCTTCCTAGGAGCGAGAAATAAAATAGAGTTTTATCCTTTAATTTGCCATGTAGATCAATCTACTTGTGTGAAAGGCTGTGTACATTATTCAAAATAAGCTAAATGTTCTTCCAGAAAACTGGTTCATCCTCACAAATTTCCCGAATAATTCGCATATTATTCCTAAACAATCGCATTGGAACAGTACAATAAGATAATTTGGGATATTCTTCAAAAAGGCGGTACAATGCTATCAAGAAATTAGAATAGGAAGTTGAAAAATCGCATGATGTTATTAAGTGTTTAAACATACACGGTTCCAGGCCTGTTTTAGCATCTTTTAGTAGCTTTCCTTGCCTTGAAGCGAACATTAAAATCTTCTTCTTGCAATCCAAAATTGCAGTTGACAACTTCTTCAAAAGTGTTATTAGTTCATCTTCATTGTGGGCAACTTTCAACAATGCCGCCATAAGAAATAGACAAATGTGTTGTGTTTATCATTGATTTCAGTACCTTCTTTATCTTCTCTTTTCTATCGGTTTTTTGTAGGTTCATTTTGCCATGTACGGTTGCTTGGATTTCTTGATAGCATTTGTCAAGATGTTTTTGCAGTGTTGGGTATTCTTTTGCCAACGCAGTAAAAGCGACGTTTACCTTTTCCAACATTTCTTGCGCCATCTTGTTATTCTTTCAACGTGTCACTGAATAAAGCGCAGACGATGACAAAAGATTTATCTGCGAAGATGGAATACACACTCTTGCGCATGGGCATCGGCTTTTGAGATCGAGATGAAGTCTCAATGAGCCAGAATTGAGACGTTGAATGTTGACACAGATGGATGATGTTGTTTTTTTTTATCGCTAGGAGGCGGCGATAAAATTATCACTGAATAGTAACAGATTTTTTAAGATTGTAGTTTTAGGAAAAATTGAATTTTTGATAGCAAAGGGGATGTGAAAATTAGGTGAAAATGGCAAATGAGCCAGAATCGGCCTTCTACCTCTACTTGCAGCTAGTGACCCCCTCCTCTGTAGAAAGGGTGGTAGCTGCAGCTAGTGACCCCCCTCCTCTGTGGAAAGCGTGGCGCGCAGCTGCAGCTAGTGACTCCCATCCTCTGTAGAAAGGGTGGCAGCTGTAGCTAGTGACCCCCCTCCTCTGTAGAAAAGGTGGCAGCTGCAGCTGGTGACCCCCCCCCCCCCGCCCCGCCCGCAAAGTAAATAAGAAGCAAAGGACCACGAAAATGCTCTACATAGTATTCTACAAGCGTATTCGGAGAAGG
>JAJGOT010000380.1:600000-817500 GCA_022457155.1 Cladopsammia gracilis
CACAGTTCCCTTTGTGAACATTAAGCAGCTGTATTCGATGATTCAGTTCATCTGCCACCAGAATCTCATCATCGTTCAAGAATGTCACGTCAGCTGGACGGTACAGCTCCCCTTTGATTCTGTCCATAGCAACCCAGTTAGTCCATGGGCCAGAGCCACTCAAATGTACCAATTCGAGGGACCAGCCAAGAGTGGTACGGATTTGAAGCTTGTCCGAAGGTGATTCCAAAAAGTCATGATATCAATCTGAAATCGGTAGCTTTTTTGTATTTTTGAAGCATTGAAATATCGCCAAAGCCCGCTTTTGCATGAAAACGGGGCTGAATTTTAAAAGTGCTATAGAATTTACGTTCAAGTAGAAACTTTATTTATGATATCAAAATAAAAGAAAGAAGCGTTTTTCATAGTTTTATTATGTTAGATTTGGATATTTTTCAAAAAACGACAATATAAGAAATAATTCATTATGAGCCTGCACTCGAATGCATCATGGGTAAAATTCAAGATGGCGACTACAACTAAGGCAGGTGAGTGTTTGTTTCTCGCTATTTTATTATCTTTTTTAACAAAGAAATCGAAACTAGAAGGAACAATTATTATTGCACATTAATAAATGACTATTAATTCCTTGAGAATGCTTTTAATTTTGTCAATAGAATAAAAATATTTCCAAAACTTACAGACATTCGAGAGGCGAATGGAGGTTCGATAATTAAATAAACTCACTCTCACTCAGAGCATTTTAAAACTATCCCTCCGGCCTTTGAATAATGGAGCTTACGGCACCCAGTGTAGGCTAATGAATGGTACCATGCTCGTATTTTTCTTTTTTCTTAAGTCGTTTTGGCAATGTAAAGCGGAAATAATGAAAAAGTTAGCCAATCGAGTTCGCAAATAGCCAGCGATTATGAAAAGTCGAGAACTGCAAGGCAGCCAAAGCAATCTTTTTATTTTATAACCCCTTAATGTAGTTGATAAATACTTGCTGCAGTATTTTTTTACATCGCGGACTTCATACTATATATTTCTACTTTTGTTCAAAAGGAGCCAAACGAAAAGTCACAGTTAATAGAGAACAGGATAAACGACGAGAGGAAGAATGTATAATTCACTGTTGCAACGACACGGGAGAATTGGCAACCTTAAAAGACCTCGAGTCCTGGAAAACACTTTTAAATGCTGCAACTATTCGTAACCACGAGCCGATTCTTGAGATCGCAAAAACTCTAGAAGAAGGAGAACTACCTAAAGTTACTTACCATAGGCAATGCCGTAGTATATTTACGCTGAAGAGAAACCTCGACAAGTTATCTCAATTGGATGCGAAAGAGAGAGCAAATTGTAACTCCACCGACAGTGGCAGATCTTCCAAACGACAACCCACGGCCAATCCTAGTAGAATTTATCAGCGGGTTTGTATCTTTTGCGGAAAGGATAAATACACTAGGAACTCTCGCACAAGGGAGGAACTGATTCAGTGCGTGGATATGCGCGCCGATGAAACGATCAGGAAGGCTGCTGTAGGAAAAAATGATCACAGAATCTTGGCTGTCGTCTCTAGAGAGCTTGTGGCTGCTGAAGCGTGTTACCATAAGTCATGCTATCGCAATTATACCCGAAATATCCCTTTCAGTGGCGATAAGAAAGAAGACAGCGAGTATATCGAATATTCCCGTGCTGAATTGCAGGGGTATGAGAAATTGTTCAACTACATTAGAACCGATTTGCTACAAAATCCTAGGATTGTGAGATTGAGCGAGTTACATGCCCGGTTTACTTCTTTTGTTAATTCTCAAGGAGAACTAGAAATACCAGAATCCACAAGAACCCATTTCAGAAGAAGTCTTGAGAAAGAATTTAAAGATGCTATTGATTTTGAAGATCTGTATGGGAACAATCGCATTTTTGCGATTCCAAGAAATCTTTCAAGACTGGATTTAGCCAAACAAGTTACAGAGAAGAGTAACACTACTTTGTCTAGCACTAGCGATACATCATTTACCGCCCTTAGCCTAAGAGAAGCGATCCAAGCCCAAGATACCGAAGCCTCATGGCCTCCTAAACCATCTGACTTGACCGAAAATGCCTTCAACATCCCAGAGGTAGTCAAAATTGTATATACACATACACATACCCGTAGCCACCCCCCCGATTCGATCCTTTACTACAGAATCCGGTGCTTCTATTCGTTATGGTGGTCTTTACAAATACAGTTCCTTGTTTATCATCATGACAGTATATACGGAGGCCGAAGTTAATTATCAACCTCACTCGTGTAGCCGAACACCGACTTGCGGGCCGGATTCAGTAATAATATCGATGTGTCCGAACGCGTTGTAGATCGAAGCATAAATGTTATGACGATCGATACGGCAATGCTTTATTATTATTCTGCGAAATGCAAATACCTGAGTGACCTCAGCGTATGTTGTATTCTATTTCGCTCTATAAAGCTTGTGTTTAGAGTAGCGAGGCCTATCGCTCGTATATATTTAGCTTACATGTAAGCTATATGCGAGAGCACACATTATTTTGTAAACAGACAATTTATGGAGCGCTCCGAAAAGGAAACATTAAGTTATCCACGAATGATGAATTAAAAGCCATACCTTATATCTGTTTTGGGCCCTCTTATCATGGAATCCTGCACTTTTTCACTTGGAGAACGACGAACATTGTGAAATTCCCGCTCAGTCTCGCGCGCTAATCTCGTTCCCAGTGTCCTCTCTATCTAGCGTCACGTATCTCACGTGAGCACAAACAAAGGTCGTTTGAATTTTGTGCGCGGCCATTATAGCAACCGTTTAGATTTCGATTTTGTGGACGTTGTTTTATCCAAGAATGGGCTTATCAACAATTTATCAGCAGAAGAGATGAATATCTGAGACGACAGTCTACATCGGGACGTTTCAAATGTGAGTACAGTCATTTGTTTAATCATTTTAGTCATGTACGAAGCTTGAGGTGGCGTTCGATTGAACGTATTCCGGAATATTAAAAACATGAAAGCTGTCGAATTTTTACCATGTTTTGCCAGATTTACGTGTGTATAGTGCAAATGTGTCTCAACAAACTATAAAGAAAGCGCTGTAGTGTTTATTTTTATTCCGGAATGCGGTTATTTAGTTAATCGAACGAAGCATATAGCGTACGGTAAGCTACATGTAAGAGATTAAATACTGTAACGCTTCGACTTTATGCAATGTACGATTAGAAGACGTGATTATTTCTTGACAACAGTGAGTGGTTTAGTGTTGTTATATAGTTTGTTGGGGTGAAACATTCAAAATATACTAGTAGTTCCATATTGGAAGTGAAGTGCTGCCACATTGCGAGATGTGTGACGCTGGCTAAGAATCTTGAAAACGTTGGGCCGCCGACATAAATCAAACTTTACAAGCCATCGCCGTGGAATTAGGCAAAATCCTTCAGTTCTGCCGTGCTGTGCACTCCGAAAGGTCTCAGATTTTTCCCACATGTAATAATTTGTCTTGATTTCGTGTCGGTTATTTTCCCGATTCTGGAATCATACGCCTCAGATTTAGACGAATCAGAAGCTCATAACAGAGAAGCGATTAACTCGTTTCCGATGCTGGGGATTTTTAGAAAACGCGGGGAGCCAATCAGAATTTACTTCCTAATATGGAGTTCTAAAAGAAGCCTACTTCTACGCTCCCACAACACTTACTTGCGCATGTTGAATTGCGGAAAAACCTTGCATCTTGTTTCATACAAGCTGCTACAAAGGTCAATAATTGCACTTTGAAGTTCTGAGACTCGACCAAAATGTCAACTTTATACTATTCAAACGGCCATTGACTCCCTTTGGAGAAAAGAAGGCCGATTATGCCGAACTGGAGAAAGTGGGGAAAAGGAGAAATTCTACGCACCGTGGAAAAACATTACCGGCAGAGCGAAAAAATTCCGATTTAGATTGCTTACCGTCTCAGGTTTAATTTAATACTCCACAGCGATTTGTGTCAACAGCAACATACCAGCAATCAACATCAGTTAATGAATGAAATACGGTGAAATGATAAAAACACAGAGTTCAAAACTTTAGGACACCTGCATCAAAGAAAGATGAAAATGAAATAAAGATGCACACAACATGTAGAGTTCTCCAAATCACTTTTATTTAAAAACAAAGACAATTATTAATAGACTCAAATACAATGTAGTTAAATGAATAAATAACTTGTACGTATTTGAAAGGTCATTTCAGATCTTCAACAGCCAGTTTATCACAGTTAAAATTACTCATAACAAATCGTAACTCGAAACAGCTCATGATATATAGCTTCTACTCGAAAACAATTAATGATACGAAAACTTCGAAATTCCTCAAGACAACCGCAATTTAGTTTTGTCGAGATGATGAAAACGTACTCCGTGAGTTCAGAACCTAAGCGATGCCACATTTACAAACACAAAATTAACGTAACTCAGTTTTAAAAATAGTAAGCTTACGTTAAATTATTTCTCAAGATACAAATGATCAGAACTTTCTCGTACGAAATCATAAATTTGGAAAACAAGTAGGCTCGAGAGCTAAATAAACATGTTTGAAACTAACTGATTTGGTATGCTCATTTCCTCTCAAAAATCGCTTTGAAAAACAATTATAGTATATACAAAGAAAAAACATGGTAAGGATGGGTTGACAAAGTCGGTGAAAGTTTTAAAAAGTGTTGGCTGTTTAAAATACAACGAACTGAATATTTATTATAAAAACACCGCGCCGCCGTTCATATTTCAAAATCTATACAACTAGTTTTATTCCAACCGATTTGGGAGGAAAAACCCTAAGCTCAAGTCAGACACGAAATATTGTATGTTTGAGCGATAAATTATAAGCGAAAAGGAGAGTAAAACACTTTTGTTTTCAAAATAAAACAGAAAAACACATGGCATTGCGTACTGAATCATTAGAATTTGCTTCGCTTCTTCCGTACTCTTCAATCTCTTTGTGAAGTTAAAAACAATTCATATTTTGTTACTACCATAAAAATCTGACTTAAACAATCTTACTAATTTGAAACTACATTTGAATAAGTAAAATACATTACCATATTGCACATGAAATTCCTTAAAGAGCCATTTTAGTGGTGATTTGGTAGAGATGAAACAAGCCTTGAAAAAACCTGAGTTATCCAGATTTCGCGGTGTTGAGCTTTTTTTCGTTCTTTACTCCGTCGTCTTCTTCTTAGAACTACTAGAATATTCGATACTTTTTCCTCTTCAGTTTTGAACCTCAAAATGTGATTTGGTAGCGACGAAAATAGCCGTGAAAGTAAGCTGTCCATATTTCGCGAAGCGCTTGTAGTTTCCTCGAAGTTTTCTTGCCGATTTGAGCGGCCGCGCGTACGCGCGTGGAGCTGAAAACCTCCTTCCATATAAGGGCAAAAATTCAATCCGCGATTCTGATTGGTCGGTTGGGACTTCTAATAATCCCCAGCATAGTTCTGAACATATAGGGGGAAGTTACACGCTTCTACGTGATAAGCTTCTGGACGAATACATAGCGCCGTTGTTTAATAAAAAGCAAACACTGGACAGTTAAGGAAGAAATATAAGCGTGGTAGTTATCCCAATTAATTTCACTTCTTTCGGTTGTTTGCCTTTTATGAATTTTTATTTCGTGAAGTTGAAGGAACAAAACAGCCTCGGCTACAAAAATTCACCGCCGAGAGAAGATGTATTAAAACAATGCAATTGTCTTGCGAGTTTCGCTTGCGCTAGTGAAAGTAACCTTAGAGCGATTACTTTTTAAATTAATTTTCTTTTCTACGTTTCGGATAGAGAGGAATAAAAATTGGATATATTTTCGTGTGTCTGATAATTTTGCGAGATGCTTTATGAAATAGCTGCGTTATGCGTTACTGGAAAGGTTTCAAATTACTTTTTACATTATGCAAATTGCAACACTTTCACCTCAACTGAAAAAAAATATACTGTATTTCAAAGGGCTTAATTTGTTTCTCTCCTCGTAAATTATCATTTCTGTCGTAAACTTGGATTAAATTTATGTTTCATTCCAAATTTATTATAATAATGGCAAGAATACTTCCAGCAAAACTTTCAATTCGAAAAGTTCTTTTGACCCCAGGTCACGTCCGGGTCCAGACCGGGCAAAATATAAAACTGAAAGATTCATGGCTTCGAAAGCCTGGCCACTTTATGGCTACAAATTTGCATTCACTTCAAAAGTGTCGGACACACAGACCAGATAGTTACGAGATTTAGCTAAAACCAATAACAACCGTCGGGAAACTCTGATATACGGCCTTTTATTCAACGGTAAGTACAAAGTAGGCATCGATTTGAATTTTTTAGTACTCACTCTAGTCTTTTGACACAGTGTGATCTCGCACGCAAGCTATGCTGTGTCTTCTTGTTTTGGAAGGTTAACGCGCGTCTTTGTTAGACTGGTCACACTATGTTGGCCCTGAGAAGAACCTTTGTCCATGTTTAACTGATTTCCAACGTACTTTTAGACATTAACCAAGTCGAATGGATAACAGAAAAACCTTGAACCAGTCGAAAATGGCGTCGAAGCAAATATGTTTTAAATCGTGCATCTGTGCATGCTCGAGTCGGCTTGTCATCACTTTGTTTTGATTGGATGCCGAGGCTATCCCGAGACTGCCGACGGTTTCGTAGTCGATCGTCCTCCACTTTTGATTGGTTCTCACACAATTTATTGTTACTTTCGGAAAACCGAGACAGACAGAAGGACAGAATTCTCAATTCTCGATTCTACACGATTAGTAGACTGCCTGCCGGCAGCAATTAACCTCGATCGGTCCTCGATAGTACATGCAATATGATGTAAACTGTACGTAGACAACATTATAAAATGAGACTACATTCGATATTTGTCTTGGTACAATTTAACCTTACATGTAAGTTAAAACATTTCGGTTTTTGCTTTGAAATTAACTGGTCATGATACAGATTATATGTATGAGCTCCAGAATTTACATTTAACATACAATCGTCATAAAACGCTGAAACTTTAATAGATCGAAGCTTGTACATGAAAGATCATCTGTAGTCTTGCTTCGTTTTGCGAGATGTGTCATACCTGTAAGCTTGTAGTGAACCCTTGCTTTTAATGTAGTATTTACTGCTATAAATAATGGTTTGTGTGCATGTGTTATGGATATTTTTTGTTGGACCACTGATGTTTCAGATTTAAAAGCAAGTAAAAACATTTTGTCTTTGTGAACAATTTACTTGACAAAATGTTGTGTTTACTCTTAAACGTTTACCAAGGTTTCAATTTACTGAGGTCAAGTTACTTTACCTTCGCTAGTACTCAAATCACCAGTGCAACAAATTGAATTGGCTTGAATTTCTAAAAACATGCCTGCTATTAGAAGTGAAGCGGTGGCTTTCGTGTTCATTGCCTTTTATTTTCTAGTTCTTGAGTGGCAAACAGTAGCCTTGAGATTTCAGCAGCTGTTAACTGCTACAGCACCTCACTAAGGGCCATTCCATTTTTTTTATCCACCCCGGATAAAATATAAAATAAAAAATGAAATGGCCCTAAAATAAAAATAAAATAAAAAATGAAATGGCCCTAAACTCAAGGGAAAATGGATAGTTTTAACTCAAATTGCATTATGAAATACAAGGCCTGCTAGACATGCATGGCCATGGCCAATGTACCTTTCAGATTGTCTGCCATAAGGATCAAACGCTTTACCAGGATTGTTTTGTGAAGGATTATTTTGTGCCACAGCTAAAAAGCTGTGAACATGCAGTCAAATAAAGTGATCTGAACACCACAGGAAGTGAAATAGTATGCCACCCGAAGGGGATGTATCTGTCATTTTGACCTCGGTTACTGACCTTTGGTGGAAACCATGCCTGATCACAGCAGAATTACAACATTTACCTTGGTCAAATTTCTATTGTCTTTGGCATCATTTACTGAGGTATTAGTTTCCGTTTACACTCATGAAAAGTTTACCTAGGTATAAGTAAACTCCGATACCGCAGTAAAACCCTCAAGTGTAAACAAGGCAAAAATATAACTTTACATGTATGAACTGCACACAGTTGAAATAATTTTATTAAACAAATTAAACCTTGCAGATTATTTGTGACCTTGTGGTGCAAGCAACTAGCTATAGTGCGTTTTTGCTGAGCCATGATGAAGGCTCCTTCATGTACATGTAGCTCCCGAGTTCAAATTCTAGTGGAGAGAATTAATAACTTCTTTAACTCGAGATTAAAACCAGTAGCAATTTTTGTCATTAAAGTTATTTATTGTGGTGACACCGCTTTATGCGCTAAAGGTCAACTTTCATATGTTGTCAATGGATCTGTTCCTCAAGCGAAAATATATCCTTGTTACTGAACTGCATAAAACGTCACATACATGTAAATCATATCGTGAATTATGTCTGACAGCCTTTGTCAAAAGGTGGCCTTAATTTCATGAACTTTAGACCGAAAATTTAGAAAAACTTTTAACAAATTTTTAACAGGTCAGTTTCAAAAACTTTTATTTATTATCATTTAGAACTACATGTATGGTGTAATCTCTTCATTTAGATTGGATAGATAGACTGCCCAGCGATTCCAATGACAAATGGAAAGCCATACCAAATTACTATTGTGATAAATATGGGGGGCTAACTCTTTCTTCTTAGGTAGTGACTACATGTAAATGTAATTACAATACTACAGATCTCAATAAAAATTTACCTTATATTTTATCACATATTACTAGACTACTTCTAAGAATTGACTAATTTTTCAAAAGACAACAAAATGACCTCATTCTTTGGAATAAAAGGAAAATAACTATTGCAAAAATTGTGTTTTTTGGAAACACTGATTTGACAAGGGAATTTATTTTATACACTGTAAGTGATTTGTTAAATTAAGAAGGGAAATTTCTGATGCTCAGACTTGCAAAATAAATTCAAAATTAAATTGAACTTAATATTTGCATTATTTTCAACTAATCGCTGCCATCCCTTCTGATACAGGCGATTCAGAACTTCGCCTGTCGCATAGTGAGTGGAAGAAGAAAATACGATCACGTATCTCCAATTTTGAAGGAATTGCGCTGGTTGCCGATAAAAAAGCAACTCTATTACCTAGATGCCATAATGTCATTTAAGTGCATGACGGGACGTGCCCCTGCATATTTGACCGCACAGTTCATTAGACGATGTGACGTCATAAACCGTAGAACTAAAAACTCTCAAATGCTCAACATACCTTGTTTTAGAACTACCAGGGGCCAAAGAACATTTTATTATAGGACAGTCACTTTATGGAATTCTCTATCGAACGATTTTAAACTTTGCGAATCGGTTATCGATTTTAAACATCGCCTTAAATCTCAGCTTTTAAATAATTTTTGTAATTCTATGTGATTAGATGACTTACATTACTTATTCCGTTTATAGATTCATACTAGCTTTTATAGTATTTTGTATTATATTTTATCATTGTATTTTATCATTGTATTTATCATTGCCTCTGAAAAACCCCTTTGGGGACGTGGTAATAAAGTATGTATGTATGTATGTATGTATGTATGCATGCATGCATGCATGTATGTATGTATGTATGTATGTATGTATGTATGTATGTATGTATGTATGTATGTATGTATGTATGTAGTATGTATGTATGTATGTATGTATGTATGTATGTATGTATGTATGTATGTATGTATCTGAAGAGAAAGGCATTTGATTCTCCCACCCCTGATCTGCTTAGTGCACCATTAGAATACCATCAGTTCGAGGACAAAACGTCAGTGTTATCTACATGTAAATACCATATGTACAAATGTACATGTAGGTCTCATGTAAAGTATGTTATTTATATCTTATAATGTAGATATGATTTGTAATTTAGTATATCTCATGAAAGTCTTCTCAGCTCAATAGTTGGTACCTGTAATTTGTGATTGTGGTATATATAAAAATTATTTCTAGAAGATTGAAATAATGTTTTGTGTATCCTACATGTTGATGTAGGTTAAAAAAAATAGTATTTAAGAGATATAGAGACATGTTTATAATTTAAACATACAGTGTAAACATTGCGTTTCATGAACTGCATAAAAAATAGATGAAGTTGGCAATCTTATCAAAAGTGTTAATAAATACATGTACATGTACAGTATAATCAAGTTTTTACAAACCATACTTGAGTGTCTCAATCAAATCAATAAGTACATGGCTACTTTACATTCAAAATTTCTATTTGACACTTTTTTTTCTCGATGTTGGTCTCTCAAACACAAGCCAGCAATACTTGTATGTACATGTACATGTAGGGCATTTCCTATTTTTGAGTTGGCTAACAGGAGCTCTATTGGCATACATTGGAGTTTCTTTGGCTCACTTTTGTTGCACGATAAATACTTATCGGCTAAAGTTTGTTATCACTTTGGAAGTGCTAGGGTCGTTAAATTTCTCAGGTCGTCAAAAGTCTGTGATGTGCAAGACTTGTGAGAAAGTGTTGTCCATCACAGATAAAGGCATCTTACATTGTATATCTGAGTCTCAAAAGTGCAACCAACTAATGTTAATGCTCCTCCACATGATTGTACATGTAAGTGTATAACATAAAATTCCCATCTCAAAAATTCCCATCTCAAAAAATTAAGTAAGCAACCGAATTCTTGAGCTTCTAAATTGGAATACATGTAAGTGCCTAGACACTTAGGGCATGTTTACATGGAGGGAGGGTGCCCTGGTTAACTGAGCTACCCTGGGAGAGCCAACTTTTCATGTTTCTTTAGAAAATGCATTGAAGCGTGTACATGTTAGAAAGGGTAACCCACCTTCCCGAGGCACCCTTCTAGGAGGGCTATCTTTTTGCCATGTAAACGGTTCGTGCCGGGTTACCCAGCTAGCCGAGGTGAGAAGACCGCAAAAAAAGGTGGTATAAAATTACCATCCTGGGGAATTGTTTCATTGTTATCACTTACATGTACCAGTGATATCTGCTGAACAGAATGAATTAGTAGAGTGCAAAATAACAGCCCCAGACACTGAAAAGCAGCTGCTTGCAGAACGAATGATAAAAAAATTAAACTTGCCGCCAAAACGTTTCTTTTGTGCGCCATCTTGTTTGTTATGCTTAGCAGCCACTCAAAAGATAGCCCACTGACTTGGAAGTACTGACATTACCTTTCAAAAGCAAGTAGCATAGAACTGTCGGTATAGTTTGAGGCAAAACTACTTTGAGTGGCCTAGTGTCAGTGTTGTGTACCAGGTTATAAATAACCCGCAATATTGTTTATTATTGTGCATTCTTTTTTTTTTTTCAATTAACTTTGATTAATAAGTACACTCTATTATTGTTTTTCTGCAGAAAAGTATGTGCAAATGAAGGGGAAAAAAGGCCCAGCAGGTACAGGATGCATAACAGGGCTGACTCACAAGGATAAGGGTACGTCCGATTGACTGATTCCGGAGTAGGAATATGCAGAATGGTCACAAAAAATCACATTCTTTGAGATTTCGGAGCCATAACACTTAACTTCTGCTACTGTCGTATTATAAACATGTTTTAACAGATTTGCAAAGCAAGTGTGCCTGAACAACCAATTCTCAGAGACTATTCTGTTTACACTTATTCTGGAAAATGGTGAATTGAATGTGCCCTACATTATGGCATTACAAATTCAAATATTTTGATTTGACAATGCAAATGTTCCTTACTTCTTACCGCACAAAATATCTGAATGATACATGTGGATTCGTGAGTGTAGGTTGTTTGCAACTAAACTTGAATGTGATGCTGAGTGTGTGCTCGGTTTTCCTTTAATATTTGGATTTTATCTGAGAGGTGCACAGTAACTTTCATTTCCACAAAAAAAAATACAAGATGTCAAGTCGTATACACCAAATTGAAGAAACGTTGTCGGATGAAAAGCATAAACCATGAACGATGAAACCGAATGGGATTCTGGGTAGGCAGCATTGGCAAGCTAGTAACATTCTATTTCTTGATAATCAATCATAATATCCTCGACTTGATCAGGCATGGTCGTATTGAATTTAGACCATAATGTCAGACATTCGTCATAAAAAGGACTAACTTTTATAGGAAGATCGCCAAGACTAAAGTTACACTTCAAAAGATAAGGGCCTCCAACCGGCTTTAGAAGTGCGTCTAAGACAAGTTTCCAATCGGCAACATATTCCGGGTCCATATAGCGTTTAAAAAAAAAGACATCTTCTGGGCTTGAATAAGAGATTCCAAGTGTATCACTTCCGAAAATAAATGTGCCCAAGTTATTAGGGATCAATGCTGAAATAAATGGTTAGTAAATTAAAAAGGTAAGCAAATTGTGCAATGTGTTTTTTTAAGGGATATGGTTTAAGAGACTTAGAAATTCAGTTACTGCCAAAAGAGAGCATGTTGTGCATTTCTTGGATATCCATGTTGTTTTGTTGCAATAAAGCTTGTTTAATGTTTTGCTACATTCCAATGTCCAAAAAAATGTCTGTTACACTAATATATATAAACTTTAACATTCATAATTTTATGCTAATTAGTCAAGAGTGATATTCTTAACCTAGACTAATATTTTTTTGTTTATGGAGTAATACACCTTAATAATTCCATGAACTTTTTTCAATTGTGTGTAAAAACAAAAACCAATTAACTATTCCATTTTGTTTCACAGGATAATTAGTAAAATGATTCTCAAGGTTCAGTTGTCTCTTACATACACCTATTTCAATATAAATACTTTTTCTGCTTTGTGATCGGATGTAAGGATACGACCATCAGGCATTGTGGCTATACCCCAAGGCCACTGTAGCTTAGCAACAGTTTTCCCAGTGAAGCGACCTTCAATGTTGAACTGCTGCATGTGACCACTGACACAGTCACCGACCAGAATATTTCCATGGTTGTCCATGGACAATCCCCACGGCTTTGTAAACTGTCCATCTTTTTTGCCTTTTTCTCCAATCTTACGCAAAAACCTCCCTGAAGAATCAAACAGTTTTAAACAACTGTTCTCACTGTCAGTCACAATAAACATGTTTTTGTAATAGATGCAGCCCCCAGGTCGGTAAAGTTTTTCTGGGTCACTATCTCCAAACTTCAATACAGGTGCACCATCCTTTGTCAACACTTGAACTCGGTTGTTGCCATGCTCTGCTACTACCACGTGTTCTTTACTATCCATACATACACCAGCTGGATTCTTAAACTCACCATCTCCTGTCCCATTTTTTCCAAAGCTTTCTACATAATTTCCGTTGTGAACATTAAACATCTGTATTCGGTGGTTCAATTCGTCTGCCACCAGAATCTCATCATCGTTCATGAATGTCAAATCAACTGGATGTTTCAGCTCCCCGGGATTCTCTCCATAGCAACCCAGTTGTCGCACATACTTTCCTTTTTTATCAAATATCAGTATACAGTGCTTTACATGGTCTGCTACGGCGATTAACCCTTTACTGTTCACAGCAATCCCAGTTGGCCCTTCCAGAGTTTCATTTTGCAAGTCTAACTCGCCTACAAGTTCAAGCCGTCGTTTCTGCACCTCGATAGTGAAGGGACTCTGAGCAAGGTTCTCGCCGTTTATCTTTGCGGAGATGTGGTAGGTACCTGGCAGTTTAGGAACAAATTTCACCTGGAAATTTCCACCTGATTCTTTGTTGATCATCAAACTTGCCAGTTGGTCAGTAGGCTCCACCAGTACTTCAACGTGGTCTTCATGTTGTGTGTTACTGATTTGTCCTTCGGATGTCTTAGGGCAAATCGAAATCTCTGCTTCTACGCCAGCTTGGAAATTTTGATCCAGTCCTTCCACAATTGATCTAGCTGGATCTGTTTTGCTTATGAACCCCAGGCTCGCGTTATCTGGTGTGCAAGTGGAAACGAACTTTATAAACGGTCCAACCGGAAGTGCTGGGAGTGCAGTTTTACCGAGCTCCTCAAATCGCTCTTCTAAATTTCTCTTGTTTTGCATGATGTCTGCACTCGAACTTCTCTGAACCAGGTCATTGGCAAACTCTGCTGCTTGGTTTGTCTGTTTCGCTAACATCTCAACTTTTTTCTTTAGGGAATCCAATTTCTCCATTCTCGACACGCGTGTGTTCTCGAGGGTAGTAATTGCCTCGCGCTCGCGTTCTTGAATCGCGGCGATCATTTGTTCCGCTGCTTGAGACACTTGGCGTTTAGAAGCGATAATGGTGGTTTCCAAGCTGGTAACTATTTCCTCAACTCGACGAATCAAATCACTGCAAACTTCGGTCTTTTGCTTCATCAGTTCGGCTCCTGCCAAAATGTTGGCTCTTTCGCTATCTGCAGCCTTTTCAAGCGGCTCAATTTCATGATTCTTGTGATCCGTGACGATGCAAATTTGGCAAATACAAGTTTGACAAACACGACAGTAAAATTCCATTACCTTTGTCTCGTGGTACTTCTCGGCACAAAATGCTTTTCGCTTTAACAAAGCTTCGTAATCTTCGGCTTGAAACTGTTTGACTGGCGTCACTTTGTGTCCTTGGAACGCAGCGGTTTTAAACACCTCGTGGGCGTTTAAACAGTCACTACACAGCAACTTCTCGCAGTCAAAGCAATAACTAATTTCAGCGCTCTTTTTCTTGCAATTTCCGCAACTGATCTCACTTCCATCGCCAATTTTTTGAACAGTGAGAAGGCTAAGTAAGCTATTGTGATGAAAACTTGTCGGCAATTGATCGAACCGATTTCCTTCGGGGATGCCAATTTGTGTCTGGCACTCGGGGCAGCGAAACTGACCTCCTCTCTGAGTCAGAAGCGCGTGTTTCTTCAAACATTCGCAGCAGAACGTGTGAAGACACGCTATAGTCTTCGGCTCGGTGAAAGTTTCCAAGCAAATGGAACATTCAACATGCTTTTTGAGGTTCTTCAACAAAGACTCCATCGTGAAATGCAGAGCAGATTGAAAGCTGAATTTATGAAACACACCCGCTATTGTGTTGTCGATTCCGAGAATCCAGCCCACGCTGACCATTCATATTAAACATCACGTAGCAATTTATTTAAAGTGGCCAATCAGATCGATTTCTATTTGACCCCGACCTTAGTTGCTTAGTTTCGGTGGCATAAACATAGCAACGGAAGTTAGTATCGGCTTTTAAACCGGTTGTAGAAGATTACCGTTGTATCATTGTCTTCATTCAATTCAATTCTAAGTCTTCAAAACTTTCCCGGACCCAGTAATACTGTTCCATTTGGGGTGCTTTGAATTAACACATCGCAGTTTATTTACTTTTATTGATTTGAATACTGTCATGAGGGCACTGAACTGGAAACGTGTTGTTTTTATGGATCGTGAAACTAATCAATACGCAAAATCTAGAGACAGAGCAAGCAACAGAACTCAAGCAAGACTGGCTCCGTTGCCGCATTTTGGCGGGAAAGCAGGGGACGTGGTGGGATGTTTGATGAAGGCTTCATCGCCATCGAAGACAGGGGAATTTGCCTGTGCCCCAGTTGCCCCAGTGGCTTAACCACCCAAAGAAAACAAATCGGAATGGATATAGTTTAGCAACTGTTTTGCCACATATGGGATAAATAATGTTTTCCTTTTCGTTTGAATAACGTACAAATATAAGGGCTTTAAAAAGGGAATAAAGAAGCTGTGATGCTGCGTCTGTGCGGGGGAATTCGATGAACATCCAAACTTGAACCAAAAGATGAAAAAACGAAATAACAAACTGCAAAATCCTAAAATCCGTTTTTTGTGCTTATTCAACTTGTTTGAATATTTTATCGATAGATTACCGGAATTTATGGAAAAGTGCCATAAAAAATTCGTCCTTATTTGCTTAATTTGCGATTTTGCGAAAATGTTATACTTTAAACTCACTTTAATTGCGCGACTTCGTCCAAAATTTCTCAATTTCAGGGAAATTTGATTACACGATGGCACTCCTGTCATCATATTACATAGGCCTAGAAAGTCCGATCGAAGTAACGGCTAGCATGAATTCGTCCTGAAACAACGTTGCAGCTAATGAGAAGTTCAAGTCTCTTGTGGAACTCAACTGCAAGGAGCCGGTCAATAGAAAGTTATGACTTTAACCCTCTGCCGACGAATATAATCGAAATAGCTCCGTAAAAAAGTCCAAATTTTGGGTTATGTGCATGCGCCAAAAACAAAAATGAAGCTTAATTGCATCCAATTAGTAGAATAGTGGAAATCTCATTTTTAGCCATTTCCATGCTAACTGGCAGAAAACAAGTCCAAAAAGGATGATTGGGTTAAAAATGCGCTTTTTTCACTACTAGCTGGCCGTCGTCAAGGGTTAATAATCTAATAACTGCACTGAGGACGTGTTACATAACAAGAACTTGGAGCCGAACTTGTAGAAGGAAGTAGTGATAAGGATGAAGAAAAAGCTTTAGAATAAAGTTTAACAGCGATTTTTCACTGATTTCCTGATCATTTGATTACTAATAACGGTTTATTTCTGAAATAATATAATTGACATGATATTAATTGACCCTTAATTGGACTCGTGAAATTTTCGCGTCATCAAAATTTTGCGACACTTATTTTTCGCGATTTTTTAAACACCAAAATTTGTGAAATAAGTGTTGCAAAAATTGCATGTGATAAGGTACTAACTCAATGATCCTTTTAAGGATTTTTCGTTTTTTTGGTCACAAAAAAGCAAAGAACCCACAGTTCTCCCAAAAAATGCAACCGAATTAACGCCCATGGATTATTTCGTTGAGTTTTACATGAAGTATACGGTGTGTTCCAGTTTTCGAGTGAATTTCGAGTGATTGGGTATTGTCGCCATTTCTGCATAGAAACTCCCCTGGTTTTCATCTCCTGAGTGTTTAATAATGTTTTATGGACTGACTCTCTTCAATGAATGTTTACAAGGAGTCACAGCGTTTGATTGAAGAATGTTCAAAGTAATGGAGACATGTAGTGTAGTTTTAACTTTTGATTCTGTAGACGAAAACCTATGGTGTGACCATTCAAATGAAGGCTCTTTAGCAGTACTTTTGCATGGTACCATTTGTTCTAACTTTTGAGTCTGTTGATGAAACCCTATGGTGTGACTATTCAAATGAAACCTCTTCAGCAGTACTTTTGCATGGTACCATTTGTTCTAACTTTTGAGTCTGTTGACGAAAACCTATGGTGTGACCATTCAAATGAAAGCTCTTTAGCAGTACTTTTGCATGGTACCATTTGTTTTTCAACATTTTACAAAATGAAATTTGGGATTTTGATGTTTGGCACTCTTGGGAGTTAAAGGGACGCTCTGAGAGTGGAAATTATTCCCCTAAGCCTCGTCGTGATGTCTTTTGTTTCAAGTTGAATTTTTTAATATATCGAAATTGGGCTATTAAGTTAAGCTTACATATGCACCCTTCTGGATGCAAACTTCTTCACTGTCAATTGCTATACATAATCTGCTGCTGCTATTAGTACGCAAAACTCTAAGGGGACATTTCTATGTTAGCACTTTTGCCTTTTTAATTTACTGACTTGGACTAATTTTCAGTTCTGGCAGTCAAATGTAATTTGACTCGTAGTCACTTGAAACTTGATCCTCAGAACTCGGAAAACTTCCAGTTGAGTGCTTAATTTGAGGTTTGAATCAAGTCTTATGAGTCAGGTACAAAATTTAATGTAGAGTTTCGTGACAAGAAAACAAAAAGCTTATTGCTTGATTACAGCCATGCTCCGTCACGCGTGACTAGTAATTTTGAGAATGAAATGAACATTTGAATATTTCTTTGTAACGTCCGAGATTTGAATGAAACCTTGCATTGAAAGTCACGAATTAACGGAAAATAACTTCACTGCACGTATAAAAAAAACTAATATTGTTCGGATATGTAACATTTCAAACAAAATGATATTTTGTTGCCCTTTGTTTCCAAAAATGCGGTAAAGTTCTCACGGGAATTCCGAATCTCGGAATGAATTTTCAAAACCGACGCGTAATCTTGAAAACTCCATTCAATTTTTAAAAATACTGGTCACGCGTGACGGAGCATGGCTGTAATTTTTGACAAGACTAATAAAAGACTGCATTTCAATTGTTTTAAGGAACTTATAATCTTACCTGATTGAACACGTGATAGCATCGATCATTGAACAGCGTCTGGTGCAGTTTCAGAGCTTTCACTCCCAGAGTCAATAATATTTTGAAGACATGTAGTGTAGGTTTAACTTTTGAGTCTGTGGACTAAAACCTATGGCGTGATCATTCAAATGAAAGCTCTTCGGCAGTACTTTTGCATGGTACATGTACCATTTGTTTTTCAATATTTTGCAAAATGAAGTTTGGGATTTTTTTTGTTTGAATTTTGATGTTTGCCACTCTTGGGTGTGAAAGGGTTATTAAATGTTTGCCTTCTTTGGCTTTTATATTTCAGGGGACAGTGCGTGGGTCAATTCAGGCAACTGATAACGGGTTAATGAAAGAACTGAGGGATGTTACAGATCTGACAGCTTCAAAAGAGGTACCTGCATTGTTCTGTCCTGTTTGTAGCTATGTACTGTGTGTCAGTAGGTGGATCATAGAGAGAAGAGTAGAGAAGAGAAGAGTAAGTCTTCACAAGCCTGATGGCTCACATCTGCCAGAACTTAACCGGCTTTCTGTAGCATGAAGCGACTAAGAGTATTTTTTTTTGTATTTTGTTTATTTTTTGTCATAACGGTTTACATAAAAGGGACACAGAAAAAAAAAAAACAAAATGTACACTTAAAATAAAAATAACTTGAAACACAGCCAGTATAATACTGTTAAGCTGTGTCGACTGAGTCCGAGCAGTAAAGAAAGCTAGCTAGGCTACCTTGCGAAAGTGGATTTCCGCTTTCCTTCCAAAAGTAATTCATGGCAGAATTTTCACACCCGAAAGATGAAAAATAGAAAAAAACACAGGTAGTCTGCAAAAGAAATAAAGTCAAACATTTTCTTTCAAGTCTGGAGGGATATTGTTTATAGTGTATTTTACGCTGTTGACAAAGAGATTTCTCCCAATCACTTCGGCGCTCATTCCATTTGCTCTTGCTTTCAACATTGCTTTAATTAATACCACTCTTTCCTCTTGAATTGCTGCCGGGTAGTCAAGCGGAGGGTGATGTATGCATCTTCAAATCTGGTTGATTCTTTCAATTAGTATTACCACTCCCCCCTGGATGGGATGCTAGTCCATCACAAGGTTACCCCCCAGCATTATGTTGCCGATACCCATTTTATACAGCTGGGTGGTGAGAAAGACAAATAAGGGTTCTCCAGAGAAAGTAGACTACCTGGCTGTAAATTGAAAGTAGGCCGCACCTGGCACTCGAGTGCCCAAAGGGCACGAGTATCTAGGGTGGTTTGGGGGCATGCTCCCACGGAAAATTTTTAAAAATGAAGACACTGGAGACGCAGTCTGGTGCATTTTGGGGATAACAGAGATGAAAAAAATCATTTCATTTTCAGTCAGTTTTTAACCTTTTTATTATTCACTGCAAAAAATTATTGCTGCCATTAATACGCTTTATAATTTAAAGAAAAACATTCTTTAAAGAAAAACATTATGGCCCAAAAGAAATCACTTTTGTTTTATCTTATGACTATGAAGGATTTGTTTTTATAACCATACAAGTGTTGGGAAGAAAATAGGATGGATTTATCCTTATCTTCCCCCCGAATATTTTCTGACTAGCCGGCGGCCCAGGACGAGCAGACGGCGATTTTCGACGGTCGCCGGAGCTTCCGGAAAACCCCGAGCAAAGTTTCTTGTCTAAGGAAACAACACGATGGCAAAGACCAGGTTCGAACCACCGACCATCAGGTTGAAAGTCTGTTGTGCTAACCACTAGACCACCGTGCCACCACAACAGTAGAGAAGAGTGGAGAACAAAAACTCCACTTGACATGTGTAACTATTTTTATCCAAAACTGTGCTTGGTAAAACACAGTACATTTCTCTTGATTCTGCAGTTAACAGTATTGTCAATGTTCATCACATGGCGCAACGATCTTACCTTTGCATTCCTTTTTTTTAATTTTTAACAAAGGTGCAGGGCAAAAATATTTTTAATCTTTTATTGGAGGACATAAGTTCTGTCCAGCAACGCTCTAGTGAGGTAAATTACAATGTAACTGCATTTTCTATTCATTTTCACAACTAGCGATCGACCAAGATTTGGTGAACAGCATAACCTAATGAAATGATCTCAGTAATTTAGGTTGACTTTCGCAAATTCTAAAAACCTCTGCTGAGACACTTTTACGAGTTAACTCAAGGTTTCTGTAAAAAAAAAAACATTGAATATAGACATGAAATACGAAATGCATTTGACGCATTAACCGATCTCCTGTTCTGACAAAAAATAACTGCCTCACAATTAATTGGTTGACAATTATGAAAGTAATAGGTCATTGCAAGAAGACGAATTGAAGTCCTTGCCAAAAGTGCAAGAAAAAAACCTTGCCGATTTTGAAGCTAAAATGCCTCATTCATTTGACTGGCCGCATAACAAGTTTTCAACGATACAAAAAATAAATTAAATATGAGGGTTTTTTTTTTCAAAAGAAATTGCCTGATGATATTGATGATGATGATGATGATGATGATGATGATGGTGATGATGCTGATGGAGATAATGATGCTGATGAAGATCATTATATTGATAACGATGTTCTTGACGAGAATGATGAAAGTGTTGTCATATCGTCACAAAAGAAAGCAATCCCTGTCAAACGCACAAGAAAGGTAATCTATTTCAGAATCTCCCCTATTTACATTTTTAATCTAAAATGTACTGGTAATTTATTTGCCTAGACGAAACTTTTTCAAGTTTTATTATAAGTAGTATCTAATACTACCAAGAATACAATATGTGACTTTTTGTGAACCTCGGCTGTTGTTTTTGTTAAAGGAAATGTCTGATGTCCAAACAGATGGTGAAGGCCTTGATGATCATGTTGATAAAGAAATTTTGAATGATGATAATATGGAAGATGAAATTCCTGCCAAATGTGCAAGAAGGGTAATATATTTGCGAAATCTCCCCATTTAAGACTCGTAATATCTAAAATATGGTTTGGTAATTTTATTGGCCAGATGACTGTTTATGAAATGTAGGTATAAATGTATCTTCTGTTAAATTGTCTTTGTTACTACTAAGAATATAGACACAATCAAACAAACCACTTCTGCCACTTGATCCAACAAGGCTGAGTAGTCTTTTCTAAAAAAAAGTATGTCTGCTCACTAAACATGGCTGCATAACAACTATGATTATGGCCAATCAGCGAGAAAGTTCAACGAAACTTCTGCGAGTTAGTTTTCATGTACTTTTGATTATTGCTCCAATTTAATAAATCTAACTGAATGCTGAATTGTCCTATTAAAGAAACCTACTTTTCAAAGTTGAAAATAAAACGGAGCAATTTCAAAGGATATGGTTGATTGACATCTTTGTAAGCAAAAAAAAACTCTTTACTGTAAGCTTATATTTTGTATCTTTATAGGACTGTGACATGCAGCTTCAAGAGTGGGTCGCAGTCTTTTTCGAACATAAATTTTATATAGGAAAGATTACCAATTTTGCCAGTGATGACAAATTGGTAATAAAATTCCTTGACCAGCGCCCCGGTGAAAAGTTGGAATACAGAAAAGATGACAAAGTTGTGGGAAAAAATGGATATTTCACCGAGGCGTTAACGTTTGTTTGGAAGGGAAAAAGGCATTTTCAATCGATGAAATACAAGTCCTACGAAAAGAGTACGAAGCTAAGAATTTAAGAAGCAGCATCTCCTTAAAAAAAGGTAAGCTTCTCTGTTGGAAAAGAAACAGGTAATATATTCTAATGTATATGTTGTGGTTTAAATATTATTTTGGTTTAAAATTTTCAAACCAGTTTAATTTTTATTTTCTTTTGTTTTAGATTCATTACCATAATCTGAAACAATGGAAAATCAAAATCAAACTGGTTAATGTCACGCATAATAGAAAGACACAGTATATGTGGGGAAGAGGTCAGGGGTTAAGTGTTGTCCAGGACCCGAGTGTTGCCTGCCGCGTGCGAGGCCAGTAACTGGGGCTAGGTGTAGCGAGTGGCATACAGACCGTGCGCGGACGGAGCACAGCTGCGATATGAGCAGCATGTACCTATGCCAAGCTCCTAGAAGGTTGCCCGCAAGGGGAAGTGGGCGTCGCCACCATTTCTCACCCAAGCTAAGGGAACCCAGGCATCGCTTCAGTGTGGGACTGAAGGGTTGGCGCCGTCAACACTTATCCCCAAACCATTATTTTTATTAAATCGATACAAGACACGGGCAAAATCATTAAGGCCTACTTGTACAATACTTAGAAGAATGGTAACCTTGAAACTATAAACCCCAAAAAAGGCGGTGGGTGGGCAGGGAAAAAACACTATTGACTTTAACAGCGAGACTTAGTTGAATGTGAATGCTTGCCGCAAGAAATGTACTAGGCATAAACAAGATAGTTAAGCATAAGCTGATTGGCTGGCGGATTGTCCGCACATGCCGGCGATTGAAATGATTGGCTGCTAAGAATAGGGGGTGGGAAAAAGGCGCGTGCTAGGTACAAAGTGTTTTTCCGGGTGATCGGTTTAACACACTGGCTAATCTGGTGATGTCCAAGGGTCAATTAAGCTAAACATTTACTCCAGTTTATGCTCTAGCAGAAACAGCCATTAATGTCACGCATAATAGAAAGACACAGTATATGTGGGGAAGAGGTCAGGGGTTAAGTGTTGTCCAGGACCCGAGTGTTGCCTGCCGCGTGCGAGGCCAGTTACTGGGGCTAGGTGTAGCGAGTGGCATACAGACCGTGCGCGGACGGAGCACAGCTGCGGTATGAGCAGCGTGTACCTATGCCAAGCTCCTAGAAGGTTGCCCGCAAGGGGAAGTGGGCGTCGCCACCGTTTCTCACCCAAGCTAAGGGAACCCAGGCATCGCTTCAGTGTGGGACTGAAGGGTTGGCGCCGTCAACACTTATCCCCACGATTCTGGGACAGAATCCTCCCACACTGAGGCTGCTAAAAGTAGCTGTTTGAGCGGCAAACGCTTTCCCCACTCAAGATGGTGTGCAGCAGCATTCTGTTAGGAGCCTCAGATGGGGGTCCCCGCGCGAAAGGTTACCACTCTACATAACGAAAAATTAAAGCATATTACTACAAGTCCAAAGTCTCTTGTCACTCAAATTAAGTTAGTAGGTTCATACGCCATGCAAAAACAGTGCATGTGAGTGTCCTGTTCATATCCATGGGTCGAATGTTACAGGGTTGTGCGTAGAGCTGTGATCCTGTTGGTAGGTGGCCATTGTGGATGGCACTTGAAGTATGGTGGCTTGAGGGAGGTGGATGTATCTTTCGTAGGAATCAGAACGCCAGCGGCCAAGTATTTTAATGAGCCAGGATGGTATGCCGGCAGCGGCTGCTGTTGTTGCTGCTCCAATTCTGAAGCTGTGAGTGTTGTAGTGCTCAGAGTGCAGGCCACACATTGAGGAGCGTGTGTAAGTTAGAGGCTAGTGCCCGCCGGGAGAGGAATGTTCCATCCTTAAACTGGAATAAGAGGCCACTAGGGTTGGAGTCAGGTGTTTGAAGGAGGAAATCTCGTATGGCGGAGACTGCGCAGATGTTGGAATGCGACTTGGCAATTGTGATGACTGCTGTTTGCCGGAACGGGTCAGTCTTGGATTTCTTTATGCGCACTTTCATGTGTTGAGGGTTGGTGGTCGCAGGTAGGAAGGTAATATGCTCACGGGTGAGGTGTACGTTGCGGTCAAAAAGACCATTACATGTGAGTTCACTGCACCTCAAGAAGCCATAGAAAGCTAACGTGAAGGCAGCCCAAAGCATAACGGTGTCTATGTCGGGCGAACGGTCGGGGGCGAGTAGTTTGAAAATGCTTTGAAGGATAAAAAGGGTGACAGGTTGACGAGTACGCCTAGACAGACCGAGGGTGCGCTTAATCCTGCGGAGGGTGTTTTGAAGGCGAGCCATGGCTGCGAAGTTGAGGTTGCAGTTTAACTCCACATGTAAATTTTGTACCGCTGTTGCCAGACCTCGGTTAGCAAGTTCTGTTCTAAGATATCAGGGCGCAATAGAGCCGACCGCAGATTGGGGTAAGACGTGCAGGTCCTAGGTCCAGAATAGCCAATACGGAAGCCTTCCCTTAGTCCCCTACACAGGGAAAAAACAAAGGAAGGGTCTGGGTGTCCCTCGAGGTAATATTCAAGAAGATCAACGTTAATAGGGGTGTGTGGTTTCAGTTGGGAAACCCAGTCATCGGTGTTTGTAATCACTTGACTTTGAAGACTTTCCAGCGTGCTGGCTGACGTGTGCTGTTGCGGGATGAGGCTCTTCGCAGTCAGCAGCGGAGCAGCGGAGCAGCGGTGAGGGTAGGGGCAGGGTGACCTGATGCAGGGGTACCCCTTCTTGAAATTACGGCAGGGTTCCCCAAGCTGGCCGGGCTTATCCCTACGGGAAGAGAGTGGGCACGAGTGAGACATGTGATCAGACCCCCCGCAGGTATAACAAGAGGAGCGTACGAGGCCTGTAAACTTCTCTAAGTACAGTTGAGGGTGGATTTTGCGCCAGGAAAGTGTGGGATCTCGGGCAGTCCTCCTTCGAAAGTCGATGTCATATGACAGTTAAGAGAGACCTAGGAATTTTTTATGAGCCGACTGGATAATGCTGAGGTAAGAAAACATGTCCACAGCCCGATGTGGAAAGGAGGATACCAAAATAGTGGCAAACACGGAGAAAGCCGCCAGCCACCGATCGAAGGAATCGATGACAACCTTCCTAGATCTTTTCTGGCCCGGAAAGGATATGGGTAGGGACTCCCCGTTTACAGTTAATGCAAGTACATCGTTTACATTGCTAGCGGTAGTTGAATTCTCGTGTAGCAGCGATACTCACCTTGGGTTACGGATTTTCGCGTTTTATCATCGACGTGAGCGGCGATGTCGCTGGGCTGTGGAGCGCCAGATTGCGGAGAAAGAAGCTGTTGCACCGAGTTTGGATCTCCAAGGTTGATACCAGGTTGCGGGACTGCTGGTGGTGGCTGGGAGACCGCGGAGAGTGAAGCCATTTTGCTCTCGACGACAGCAGAGACTATCGCCGTGATTTGTTCCACGTTCAAGTTAGTAGGCGGAAGATCGGGTGCTGTTTGATCGTCGTCGTGGGTAGGATCGATAGAAAATGAAGAAAAGGGAGGAAAAGCACTGGAAAAAACACTATTGACTTTAACAGCGAGACTTGGTTGAATGTGAAGGCTTGCCGCAAGAAATGTACTAGGCATAAACAAGATGGTTAAGCATAAGCTGATTGGCTGGCGAAATGTCCGCACGTACCGGCAATTGAAATGATTGGCTGCTAAGAATAGGGGGTGGGAAAAAGGCGCGTGCTAGGTACAAAGTGTTTTTCTGGGTGATCGGTTTAACACACTGGCTAATCTGGTGATGTCCAAGGATCAATTAAGCTAAACATTAACTCCAGTTTATGCTCTAGCAGAAACAGCCATTTGAAAAATTGTAAACCAAAATAAAAATTAAACCACAACATATACGAATGTAAAACATTTATCGTGTAATAAGCAACCACATATTGGGGTGTGTCCACACGAGCCGCGTGCGCCCTTTTTATTGATCCAAGAAAATAAAGATACATGAAGATTGTAGTTAATCACAAGACTCTCAGTATAACGATACATGCAACATCTAACTCAAAAACAAGGTGGAAAAGAAAAGTAATAATAGAAAAAAATTACAGACCCCTAGGTACAACATCTATAAATACATGAGCTAATGAGCGAAAACTTCAACGCGTGATCATATCAGTAATATTCATTGAATCAATAACCTGAATCTTAAAATAATTTGAAAGTACGAAAAGGTAAATAACTATTTTCTTATTCGTTGGGTATTTCTTTAAGTGCAAAAAGGCGGACATAGAATGCAAATGAACAGAAATGCAAACTAAGCTGTATATATTTAAACGCCCGCACGCTAATAAACCAATTGTGTATACATTACCGTATATAACACCCCAAATGAAGGTTTACGTGACCAATGATAAGTACATTTGGTCACTACATAATTCCTTTAAATTTAACATTTACTTTTGGACCTAATTGTTAACTTTTGTTAAATTCACAGAAATTAGGTTTTTCTTGATTTACACTTGTCAGTCATTCTCGTGTCCTAAATCGATGGATTTTTGTAACAAAAAAAATACTGATCTCTTTGGATTTGTTACCATACTGGTTAATCAACAATAAAAAATATTAGCTACCCATAGCAAGGTGAAGAACGATAGGTTTCTGTTAAAAGGGCGATATTATTGGTAATTTAATGTCTTGGAGTCAAATTTTTGTGAACTCAAAACTACCGGTAAGAACAGTTTCTTATACAAAAAATGGTCTTCGAACTTGACATGAGCAAAAACTTTAAAAGATTGTCCTGATTTTTTTCAAGTGCAATCCATTTCTAAGGTACTTACGGTTTCAGTGCTTTACTAGAGTAGTTAAGAACTATACTGGACATTATTTGGGACCTTCATCAATACAAATACAGTATGTATTTGGATTGGATACTCATAATGGACATAAAGCGACCTTAGAATGAAATGTGCAAACTGCCTTTATTGCATATTTATCTGATTCAGGTGAATTCAGTGTGGAATCTGGAGATGCACCCAAACCTGGACGAGACGGTTGCTGAAATTATAAGAAAAGCAAAGATATCAATTGCGGATTTTAAAACAATTCAGCATCCCGGCTCGTAAAGGGAATTGGATATCATGCGCCAATTTAAGCCAAAATTCACCGCTGGTTGGCTTAAGGTATGTGACATATTTCGTGATACATATGCAAAAGTAAATTAAGTTTGTCTTTGCAGACTTTTTCAATTACGAAAAACTAAGCAATTGCTGGCATCATCAAACTTTTAAAACTTAACTACTACCAACACAAAGCCCTTCTTTCATTTCTGCTTTATTTCTTTTATCCCTTTTACGGTCCCCATGTTTGTCTACTACTGAAGAGTATACACCAACATGGTATGGTGGATCATGCAAAATAAATCTTGTAATTTCTAAACTTCATTTTCTCCTTAACTTAATACAAATGAAGGGCTCAGAATAACACTATGCTAAGTGACTTTTTGGGTGTTTTTTCACTTTGCTTAAAAATGGTTGATTTCTCGTTTACAGGCTTGTTTTGGTGTTGTAAGCATTGCCGAAGTGTCGAATTGGTACTAAAGTTAAGGAATTTGACAAATTTTACCTGGAACTTGGAAGTTGCAAGTGGCCATCTTAACCCTCTTAAGACCAGTATATGTTTTCGGTCTTTTGGGACTGGTGACAGTGGGGGCAATGCCCTTGTGGCCTTGGGCGAAGAATACGCAAATGACATCTAAACTTTGATGTTTTTTTTTTGCGCATACAATTTTGTGACATCAAATGCTCTCATACTGACACCATAAATATCAAAAATGTGCAACTGGATGCTAATGATTCTACGAACATTAATTATATGATAACGGATTTTGGGCCGGGTGGTTTTTATCCCCTGGGAGGACTCCATATAGCAGATACAAGAATGCTCATCGCAAATTTTGTATTAAATCCCTAAAGGAGACCATTCTGGGCGTGTCTCAAGCTTTATTTGGCCCCTAAAAGATTTCATTGGGCTTAAAAAGCAAGAAAAACACGATTTATAGTGACTTTAGTAACGGTAAAGACATTGTCATCGAAAGCCTTCACCTGTTAATCGATTTTAAGAGCACTGTCATAAATCTTTGGTTCTTCGTTGTCTCTTTAATTCTTTGCAAGCCACCCTAAACGACACCTTCATGGCGTTTCTTCCTGAACACCTTAAGCCATACCAAAATCCGTAATTTACACACCTTAACGAGCATAACGACGAGCATTTCCGTACCTTTCATATTGAAGCTCCCCCCCCCCCCCCCCCCCCCCCTCCTCCTCCTCCTTCCCCTCTATCCGGCGGGGTTTTAGGATCAATCGGCAAAAAAACAGAACGCATGGGTATATCTTTCTAATGAAGTATGAGCTCATTAACTGCGGGGGACAGCTGGACGGGAAAATATTTGGCTCGCGCGACGATGCGGGTTGCGTGCTAAATGAGCGGGTATTTTGTATCATACCTTTATAACTGCCGGAGTTTGATTTTGATGAAGTCGTAATAAATATTCCAAGTTGCGCAAGGACGGACTTGGGCAAGGTCGGATCCCTCCTTTCTGGTAGGTTCAAGTCAGCCTATCTAGCCCTCCACAAAAGAGCTATTATTTTTCTAATTAAGGATTGCATCACAGGGGCCACGTATTGATATATGATACTTAGCGCTGAAACAAGCTAATGTCAGCACTGATTGTCTTTTTTTTTTCAGCGAGGAAGTGTTGTTTTATGGGCCTGAATGTCCTTATTTGTATAAGGGCAAACAAGAACTTAGCTTTGAAGAAAGGTTTAATGTGTTAGTTACAAACGTCGATTCAAGAAAAATCTGTACAAAGTAGCCACTACGTGTACAGGAAAACGCAGCATTTGTTATTCAGAGAAAAGATAAAGATAGATAAAGAGGACTGGTTAGTAACAGATCTCGGTTCCTTCTCCAACAATGGTCACAATGGAAAAGTCTTACGAGTGACAGATGACACTATATTATCAAGTAGACGGTGGCCTAGGCGTGTAGAAGATAGGTTTGAATTGGAGGAAGATGAGTATCTTGTTCTAAGTACCTACTGGAAACATTCAAACTACCGGGATTTCAGAAGAACCACAACAGTTGTGTCTCGAAATCGTGGCCAAGAGCTTGGTCTTGCTTTGGTGCAATATCACTATGAAGGAGAAGAACACCGCATAAGTCTAAAGAAACACCCACGGATGAAGAAACCATTCATCCCTACCGCTTCAAGCACAAGACAGTCAAAGAAAAAGTGAAACATCCCATGGGTCCCTCGACCATATATTTATTTATTTATTTACCACGTAAGTCTTCACTCAATGATGAGCATTTAGACTGTCTAACTAAGTACTTAAATATAAATTAATAAAAATTGGAAATTGCTTCCTTGAAAAGTAACAGAGATTTGCTTAATGCAATATCCCTAGGGAGCTGGTTCCAAGCAAGTAGTGTTCTGGGGTAAAATGAAAATTTAAAATAATCACAACTGGCAGTTGGGAGCTTGTATGCATGCTCAGAGGAACGAGTAGACTTATAAGTAACTGGCTGAAGCATGTTTTTGTCGGCATAGGTTAAGTTATTCCGCATTTTATATAGCATCGACAGGCGAGCTATTGATCTTCGAGATTGCAAGGTTTTCCAGTTCAGGCAGTATAGCATGTCATTAACACTGTCAAGGCGATCGTAACGGTTAAGGACCCAACGCGCTGCCCTCCTTTGTACCATTTCTACAGACTTTATGTTTTTAGCTGTAAACGGATCCCACACAGTAGAGCAGTATTCGATTGTAGGCCGGATTAAAGTTCTATATGCCGTCTCCTTAGTTTTGGAAGGACAGTGCCGTAGGTTACGTTTTAGAAAACCCAGTGTTTTATTTGCCTTGGATGAGATATTTTTCACATGCTCATTCCAGCGAAGATCATTAGATAGATGAACCCCAAGATATTTAGTAGAGTCTACTGTATCGAGATAATGACCATGAAGCTTGTAGTTATAGAGCACAGGGTGTCGACGTCTAGTGAACCGGAGGACATTACATTTTGAGATGTTAAATTTCATTTTCCAGTCCGACTTCCATATTTCTAGATTATGTAGATCCTGTTGACAAAGTATATATATGACAAAGTATTTCAAGAAGCTGGCGGGATGATCGATGTTGAGGCAGTTTCACACGCACCACGAATCATTAAACAGGTAAAAAATGCGAGAGCCCAGCTAAAAAGAAGCAGTAGTGATGAAGATGAATTTTACTCTCTTCTTGCATTAGGAAGAGAGATGGGAGGATCATGTCTTAAAGGTCTTCAGTGGACTCCATCACCAAGGGTTGTGTACGTAGAAGACTGGCAGATGGCTGAAATCGTTGAAAATTGCTGTAAACCAGATTCAACGTCGGTATTGTCAATAGACACCACCTTTAATGTTGGCAAATTTTACGTTACTTCCACCACGTACCAAAATCAGAAGTTCATTAACCAACGAACGGGAAAGTGTGCCAATTTGCCCGGTCCTGCGCTCTTCCATGTCCGTCAAGATGAAACTCAATTCCTCTTCTTTTCCAATAGTTTACTTGAAGCGAACTATGATTTGAGAAAGTGAGATTTGTTGGCGGAGACCGTGACAAGGGACAGAAGGGATTTCTGAAACCACTTAAAGGAGTGTCTTATCTACCATGCAAAAAACATATTGAGGACAAAATGAAGGCAAAAATTCAGAGCCTTCATTTGGATGGACCTCAAAGGAACATGATTCTTGAAGATGTTTTTGGTGGTAAAATCCCCCCCCCCCCCCCCCCAAAAAAAAAAGAGGCTTGGTAGATATAGATTGTAATTCAACGGAGGAATTCGAAACCATGATGGCCGAAGTACCGGCAAAGTGCAATGAAAAGTTCACTTTATACTTCAATGACTGTATCGCAGACGACATCCAAAGAGGTATGGCACCTGGAATACGAAGAGAGATAGGTCTGAAGGACGACTTCTTTTATAACAATGCTGCCGAATGCCACAATTTCCGGTACAAAGTTAAAGAGGATCAAGCAGCACTATTATGTTTACGTTTATGTTTTGCGTATTTTGCCTTGTAAGCATCGGGTTTGTGCAGTGCTTTTCCCTCATTTCCCATTTTAGTTTGTACGCCTGTATTTGTCCAGTTTTGTTATGCGTGCTTTGCCTCACAAACATTGGGTTGGTGCAGTGCTTTTCCCTTGGGTCCCTTTTTAGTTTGTACGCTTGTTTGTGACGTTTTGTTATATGCGTACTTTGCCTCAAACATCTGGTTTGTGCAGTGCTTTTGAAGTTTGTACACCTTTATTTGTCACGTTTTGTTATGCGTACTTTGCCTCACAAACGTCGGGTCTGTGCAGTGTTTTGAAGTTTGTACGCCTATATTTGTCACGTTTTGTTAGAGCGATTTTCGTATGACCTTGAAACTGGAACGCGCGTACAGAGCCAAAACAACAAATGAACGCGAAAAGTAAACATTAGATTGGTTTATCTAACAGAGTCAAACGCGCGCGGTTTTGATTGACCTATCGAACATGCAACGTGTTGAATACAAAAAAAGTAATTTTCCGCTTTTTTCCGCAACTCAAAACAACAAAATGCCGAACTGGACAGTAAATACTCGTGAAGTATAGGCGTAGCCTATCCCTTGCAAAAAAGGTACCAGATTTTGGCCATGGCAGACTATGCAGTAAGTGGAAGTTTTGCAGTCAGTGCACGCGAAAACCGCGTATGTTACAATACCGCTCGAACAATTTGCGAAAAATTCATCGCGACCGGAGATTGTCAAGCTGGAAGAAGAGGGAGGCCGCCAAAGAAAATGGAACCTTCGGACTCTCCATCTTTCAGTGTTAACTCACTCCTGATGAAATGACGAAGCACGAAAGACTACTTCCTTGGCTATGTAAGGGATAATGCCCGAGCTCCGAGGCCTTCTTAAAAATAATGACCGAGCGCGTAGCGCGAGGTCATTATTTTTAAGAAGGCCGAATCCGTTTTAATGCACCTTTTCATTGTTTTAGAACAAGCAAACCAACGACTTGCTGTGAAATTTTGCTCATTAGTGACAGTAGTGATTGTCTAAATCCCGTAAGGATTGTGCAAGCATTTTAATCATTGTAATGACTCCCGTGGGCGATTTTTTTCTTGCCGTTACAATCAGTTTAGAACTGATCAACTATGGCCTCGATGAAACGCGGTGATGCGATGTGAAACGCCGTTTGTGATATTCTTTACTGGCCAAGTAGGATACTTTTTACAACAAGATGCGTATAAAGTTCTCAAGTTACCGCAAAATAGGAAAAAGGAATCAGGAGGATGCAATCTTGGAAAAAATGCGAGCTAGCGAAGTGAAATTTTAATAGTACACTTTTGAAACGTTTCAATTCTTACATGACAAGGGTAAAAAGTTCCTTGACAGTCAGCAGTAGTAATAATCAGAAATTTGGGGATATGGGCTTTAGATTAGACTACGAGCAGTCTATCTTTCCCAGATTAGTCCATCGAGCGAGAAACGAAGAAACATTAACGAACGGTAATGGCCGTGCGAAACTGGGGCGCCTCCAGTTTCCTCGCTTCCTTCCTCGCTTGATGGTCTAAGCTGGGAAAGAGAGACTGCTCATAGTCTAGCTTTAGATAAAAATAGGAAATTCACTGTCGATAATTTTTCATTCCACGTTCAATGTAATGGAAAATATTGAGATTTTGCCTTATAGTGTCTATAGTAAAGGTTTATTTAAAACTATTAACCAAGGTAGTTAAAAACCTAAAAACAGAAGTCCCTCGGAGATACAGGGTGTATGTTGTTGGTCCTTTTCCACCTCACTGACCACAATAATGACCTGTTGTTCCATTTCAGTGAGCATGTATGCAGATTATTAGAAGTAATAACCTGTTCAAAACAATGAAAAGGTGCATTAATTAATGAGAAAGACCTCTGAAATAACCACAGATACAAAAAAATACCATTAAATTTCCACCGACTTTCGAAAACACGCACAACACAGTACATTTAATATTTTGTCCGAGAACTTTCTGAAAATCGTGCAATCAATATTCTGTTTGACGTCATTCTGTTTTCGACATTCCGATTGGTTTATCAAACAAGCGCATTTGCCATATTAGGGTTGTTTACGCGGGAAACGAAGCGAGGCTTTTGTTTCGATCTGTTCAATCATTGGCGGATGAAACAAATCGCAAACACTCTCCGAACCGTTTTTCAAGGTCATACGAAAATCGCTCTATGCGTACTTTGCCTCACAAACATTGGGTTTGTGGGGTGCTTTTGAAGTTTGCACGCCTTTATTTGTGACGTTTTGTTAATATGCGTACTTTGCCTCACGAACTTCGGGTTTGTGCATTGCTTTTGAAGTTTGTATACGCCTTTATTTGTCACGTTCTGTTATGCGTACTTTGCCTCACAAACATCGGGATTGTGCAGTGCCTTTAAAGTTTGTACGCCTTTATTTGTCACGTTTTGTTATGCGTACTTTGCCTCACAAACATCGGGTTTGTGCAGTGCCTTTGAAGTTTGTACGCCTTTATTTGTCACGTTCTGTTATGCGTACTTTGCCTCACGAACATCGGTTTGTGAAGTGCTTTGAAGTTTGTACTCCTTTATTATGCGGTACTTTGCCTCACAAACATCGGGTTTGTGCAGCGCCTTTGAAGTTTGTACGCCTTTATTTGTCACGTTTTGTTAATATGAGTACTTTGCCTCACAAATATCGGGTTTGAGTAGTGCTTTTGAAGTTTATGCGCATTTATCTGTCAAGTTTGTGTTATTAGTACTTTGCCTCACAGACTGTCACAGTCTGTGCCATGCTTCGCTCAGTTCCGTTGACGTTTGTATGTTGGTTTTTATTACCCTGGGTCTGCTTGGTTCCTACGTATTTATTTTTATGTTTTAAATTTTGCAGATTCGCTATTTTTCATGTCATTGGCATCCTATTTTTCCTTTTCTATAAGTATTGTTGCCAGTTCTACCCGGTTTAGCACTCTTTTATTATGCGTTCCGCCTTTATTTAGTGGAATTTTATGGTTCGCGTGTTTATCTTGGTGTTAAACTCGAAGTTTACATGCTTCGGGTAGTTATCCGTATTCCTTTCCGTTTACTCATTATTTCCCTGTCATTTGCGGAGTTTGTTTTGTTCCGCGCCCTCTCCCGCGCCCTTTTATCTCGTTTCCTTATTTTCCCATGGTAGCCTGAAAGGGTGTCTAATGCCCGAGTCGGATTACTGACGCTCAGGTTGCCATCCCTTGGGTGGGGTCCTCGCGAGTTTCTCGCGCACAATCGTCTGCGCTTTCCCCAATATTATGTCCTGTTCACCACTCAAGAGCTGGCAGCCTTTATATCATATATATTTGCCATGTAAGAAGCCGTCTTAACCAATTGCATAGCATCCCTTTGTCCTCCGCTTATGCTAATCAAAAGACTCCCTAAAAGAGTTTTTTAGTTTTTGAGTTCTTTGCCGGGATGCAAGATGTTTTCTGCCACGCGTATTGAGCAGATTGCGAACTCTACTTTACAGGATTACAGTCCCGCGTCCGTTACTATCTGCAAGACGCTCAAACTCTGCGCAGCTTTAGAGCCGGGACGGCCATTACTTTAGCCTTCACTCTAGACGCTATGACTCATTTTGGTTGGTGCCATGCTTGCTCCTACCGCATCCTATAACATGAATGCTGCACAAGACCTTCGTTTTACAGGACCATTGGAGTTGCTGTCTCGCCATGTCTCTCCTTTAGATTTGGGTGGTTGGATGGGATTTTCTGGTTTGGGGTTTTAGGTTTGAGTATTGGCAAGTGTCTCGGGTTATTTGGTGTTAGGGCATTGTAACGTTTAACGTCTGGGCACGGTCGCATATCTCCATCTCTTATTAAGCAAGCGTGAAAGGGACTGTCGCAAATAGTATGCTATTCGCTCCAGTCCCTCACAGAGCGAGTATAAATAAGAGCTGTGCATCTAACTTCGGCCCAGTTCAAGTAAGAATCCTCCAGTTGTTGGCAGCCGTACTTGTTATCTCTCTCTTTCGCGCTTGCCTCCTATGCCTCCGTGCTCTTCTTTCCCCTCCCTCCCTTTCCCTATCCGTTTTCACTTCCTACTCTTTCAAGCACGGTCGCATATCTCCATCTCTTATTAAGGTTACAGTGTACCTTCGGGGGTGTCTCCAGTATAACAGCTCTAGCGTCTTTAGATTACACTTAATATACCTAAACCCAGATATCAAATTAAAGCTTATAGAGCTGGCTATCTAAATATGGAAACCATTTGGTAATAAAATGAATTGTCGAATTTTTTACGACGTCGAAATTCGAACGTCCGAATCAGCTTTAAAACGCTATAACTCAAAGCGATTATTGTATTTTGCTAATTTGATTTGTTCTCGGATTTCCGGACACGAAGCGCTAAAAAAACGTGTCGGCGATTTCCCATATTCAATTGCAGTGAAAAGTTACAGAATATTTTCGAAAAAGGGAGAAAAAAAATTGGAATGATCGCACGGAAATGGATCTTGACGAAAAAGTTTTCGGAATTAAGAAATTCGCCGACACGTTTTTGTTGATTATATGTTAGCCTAGCTTCTGTCCAAATTTGAGGAAAATCGAACAAATTCCCTTTGAGTTGTAGCTCTTTAAAGTGTCCCCAACAAGCGAAAAATTAACTTTGAGAAAACAGCGCTTAAAAAAACATATCGCTTCATAAACAAACTCCGCCCACAAAAGTTATACCGTCATTTCTCCGTCAATTTTCACTATTTTTCGATAATTTTTTTTTGGATGAAAGTTCATTCTGTAAACTTTATTTTAACGCCAAAAAAATATTTTCGATAAATTTTCGATCTAAAGGTACACTGTAACCTTAAGCAAGCGTGAAAGGGACTGTCGCCAATAGTATGCTATTGTTGTTGTTTTTGAGTAGTTTAGTTGTGTTGTATAGTTTCTGGGTGTGTAACTGGCTGCTTTAAGGTTACAGTGTACCTTCAGATCGAAAATTTATTGAAATTTTTTTTTTGGCGTTAAAATAAAGTTTACAGAATGAACTTTCATCCAAAAAAAAAGTATCGAAAAATAGTGAAAATTGACGGAGAAATGACGGTGTAACTTTTGTGGGCGGAGTTTGTTTATTAAGCGATATGTTTCTTTAAGCGCCGTTTTCTCAAAGTTAATTTTTCGCTTGTTGGGGACACTTTAAAGAGCTACAACTCAAAGGGAATTTGTTCGATTTTCCTTAAATTTGGACAGAAGCTAGGCTAACATATAATCAACAAAAGCGTGTCGGCGAATTTCTTAATTCCGAAAACTTTTTCGTCAAGAGGCATTTCCGTGCGATCATTCCAATTTTTTTTCTCCCCTTTTCGAAAATGTTCTGTAACTTTTCACTGCAATTGAATATGGAAAATCGCCGACACGTTTTTTTAGCGCTTCGTGTCCGGAAACCCGAGAACAAATCAAATTAGCAAAATATAATAATCGCTTTGAGTTATAGCGTTTTAAAGCTGATTCGGACGTTCGAATTTAGACAAAATTCGACAATTCATTTTATTACCAAATGGTTTCCATATTTAGATAGCCAGCTCTATAAGCTTTAATTTGATATCTGGGTTTAGGTATCTTAAATGTAATCTTAAGACGCTAGAGCTGTTATACTGGAGACACCCCCGAAGGTACACTGTAACCTTAAATAGAGTGATTTTCGTAAGAACGTGAAACAGTATCTAGCAATGATCAAAATTAGCTAAAACTAAACAAAAGAAAACAATGGAATTAGTGTCAAATAGTGTCTACTATGAAAATCACTGTATCAAATATGCTAACCTAGCCAAGCAGCCTCTACACACAGTACTCACTCCCATGTGGTTATAAGCTCCTATATATAAATTTGACAGGTTGAACAGAATAACACAAAACAAACAATAAACGTCAAGATCACCAGTTAGAATAATTTGCAGACCTGAAAAAACTATCAAGAATAAATAAATATAAAGGAGTAAAGGTGATAAAGACATCTGATGATTGTGGGGAAAAGTGAACTAATATATATAGATAGCCTGAGCCTAACAGCGTCGATCTTTGAACAGAAAGCCGATGATAAACTTAACTGAGGTGAAAGGTCAGAAGCACAAGAATAAAATTGACGACCGGGCTATCTTTTAATTTTAGCAATTCTCAAAAACAGACTTACGCGACTGTTTGCACAGTACATTTAGACCTTACAAAGTTCACAAAAACAACTTTTCCTCCGTCTAGCTAGAATAACTTGTACGACTAATTTCCAAATAAAATACACCTGCTGTGTATAAAAATTGTCCGAGAAACTGATTTGGAAATAAAAATTGCAAAAAATACACACACTGAACATATTTGCATAAGACCGCGCGAGTGAAGTTTACAACTATAAAATCCAAGTCTTGTTTTGTTTTGTTTACATAAAATCGCTTTTCAACCTATGTAATGAATGAATAAACACATAAAAATGGACAACACAATCTTCTTTCGAAAAATTTTATTCAAATCTCCATAAGTTTATGTTTAAAAGCAAAATGCGAACATTAAGAGCTCATTGAGGCCGAGATGTCTCCGATGAAAGAAATCAAAACAACTGAATTTAATTGAGCGCGTTATAAACAATTCTCCCAAAAACTAGCGCAAACACAAAGACAAAAAGTTTATTAGCATTCCCATATACATACATGGTATTGCCTATTACACTAACAGATTAAACTAGAATACATTGATTGCAGTCCTTGCTAACAGAGTGTTTCGTCTCTCTGAAGCTTCATATATAAAGTGACCCACCTGTTTACATATGAAGGGGTCAACATTATTAAAAAAGAAATTAATTCTATCTGTATTTTGTAGGTTCAAAAAACTTTTACAATATTTGCTAATTTCATTGAATAGTGAATTTCTTAGGTCAGAATATGAAACACAGTCGAAAAAGAAATGAATTTCGTCTTCAACGTCATTTGATAAGCAGCATTCGCAGTGCCTCAAATCTCTTGGAATTTTTGGTTTTGCATGTCTACCCGTTTCAACACGTAGGCAATGATTTCCTGTTCGAAACTTAGCTAGTGTTCGTCTGTGTTTCATATTTTTTATTACGTCATAACAGTTACTAGAACTTCCTGTGTCACTTGTGAATTTAGAATAAAAATTAAGCTTGATGTTTAGTTGAACAAGCTTCATCTGATGTACCTTAGATTCTGATTCTATTTTCTTAATAATTCTATTTAAGAAATTTGTTATGGATTTCTGACTATTCTCGAAAAGAGAATTTGTATCTGATATACCTTGGAAAGTTTCTAAAATTTTGTTTATTGAGGTCATAAAACTCGGATTGTCATGCAATGCAAGGGTATTTGATATGGATAGACACTGTTTTGCAATACTTTCCATGGGCAAACACAAAAAAGTCAATCACAGATTGATATCAACATAAATTCCCATCGAAAAATGTATTTTGTTTTACCTTTAAGACCCTCCACTGCTTGGAAATTGTTTAAATCTCCGCTTCTTCAGTTCTGAAACCCGAAGTGACAAACATCTTCCCGCATTGCTCCCATCCTCGAAGCAAGATTTTATCTCTGAAAGCTTTTCTATTTCCAATATAGCGGCTTCTGAATATCCCTTAATTAGTATCCCTGTCTTGAGAAGCAATTCGCAAAAAAAATTTAGGAGAATAACAACTTTAATTTAAACGGTTTTCTCCGCTAAACACAGCAGTGTTTTCCCAGGTGACGTGAAATTGCAATGCTGTTGGGTGGCGTCATACGCGCATGTTTTGCGACGGTCTACGCGCCCGCGAGTTAACCCTAAGCGACGGCGGCGTCGGCGGCGGGCACACAACGCGCCCGCGAAACATTCCGCTAACCATGACCATGAAAAATGACGGGCATGGGTTCTATGGTTCTCTGGTTCTATGAGTATGGCGCTCCGCGCGGGCCTTCAGCCCGCAGAGCTCCGCTAAAATCTCTTGAAGCCTGCTTACTTATTTTTGAGTTTTTCAAAAAGCTCAAATTGCACTCGCCGTTTTGAGCTTTTTGAAAAACTCACTCGTGCAAATTAATCCCAAATTGAACTCGAAACCGTATGATTACCTATACAAAGAAAGCATGTTGTGCATGTTATGGATATCCATGTTGTTTTGTTGCAATAAAGCTTGTTTAATGTTTTGCTACACCCACGAATATATAAACTTTACAATTCATAAATTTATGGTTATTAATTAAGAGTTATTTTCTTAACTTAGACTTTTATTTATAGTTTATGGAGTAAAACACCTTAATTATTTCCCAGATTTTTTTTTTCAATTGAATGTAAAAAAAAAACTGTTAACTATTTCACTTTGTTTCGCAGGACAATTAGTAAAATGATTCTCAAGGTTTCTTTGTCTCTTACAAGTACCTATTTCAATATAAATACTTTTTTTGCTTTGTAATCAGATATTAGGATGCGGCCATCAGGCATTGTGGTTATACCCCATGGATCTTGTAGCTTAGCAACAGTTTTCCCAGTAAAGCAACCTTCAATGGTGAACTGTTGCACTTTACCACTCTCTCTGTCACCGACCAGAATATTCCCTTGTTTGTCCACGCACAATCCCCACGGCTTTGTTAACTGTCCGTCTGCTTCGTCTTTTACTCCAATCTTGTGCAAAAACCTCCCTGAAGAGTCAAACAGTTTTAAAGAATTGTTCCATCTGTCACTCACAATAAACATGTTTTTGTAATAGACGCATCCCCCGGGATGGTTTAGTTTTTCTGGGCCGCTATCTCCAAACTTCAACAGAGGTGCACCATCCTTTGTCAACACCTGAACTCGATTGTTGCTATACTCAGCTACTACCACATGTCCTTGACCATCCATACAAACACCAGCCGGATTCTTAAACTCTCCGTGTCCTGTCCCTTTCTTACCAAAGCTTTTTACATAGTCTCTGTTGTGGACATTGAACATCTGTATTCGGTTATTCAAAGCGTCTGTCACCAGAATCTCATCATCGTTCATAAATGAAACGTGCGATGGAAATTTCAGCTTCCCGCGATCCTCTCCATAGCAACCCAGTTTCCTCACATACTTTCCTTGTTTATCAAATATCAGTATACATTGCTTTTTACAGTCTGCTACGGCGATTAATCCTTTACTGCTCACAGCAATCCCAGTTGGCCCTTCCAGAGTTTCATTTTGCAAGTCTAACTCGCCTACAAGTTCAAGCCGTCTTTCACTCACCTCGATAGTGAAAGGACTCTGAGCAAGGTTCTCGCCGTTTATCTTTACGGAGATGTGGTAGGTACCTGGCAGTGTAAGAACAAATTTCACCTGGAATCCACCTGATTCTTCGTTGATCATCAAACTTGCCAGTTGGTCAGTAGGCTCCACCAGTACTTCAACGAGGTCTTCATGTTGTGTGTTACTAATTTGTCCTTCGTATGTTTTGGGGCATATTGAAATCTCTGCTTCTACGCCAGCTTGGAAATTTTGATCCAGTCCTTCCATAATTGATCTATGCGGGTCTGTTTCGCTTATGAACCCCAGGCTCGCATTATCTGGTGTGCAAGTGGAAACGAACTTTATATAAAACGGCCCAACTGGAGGTGCTGGCAGTGCAGTTTTACCAAGCTCCTCAAATCGCTCTTCTAAATTTCTCTTGTTTTGCATGATGTCTGCACTCGAACTTCTCTGAACCAGGTCATTGGCAAACTCTGCTGCTCGGTTGATTTGTTTCGCTAACATCTCAACTTGTTTCTTAAGGGAATCTAATTTCTCCATTCTTGACACGCGTGTGTTCTCGAGGGTAGAAATTGCCTCGCGCTCGCGTTCGTGAATCGCAGCGATCATTTGTTCGGCTGCTTGAGACACTTGGCGTTTAGCAGCGGTAATGGTGGTTTCCAAGCTGGTAACTATTTCGTCAACTCGACGAATCAAATCATTGCAAAATTCGTTCTTTTGCTTCATCAGTTCGACTCCTGCCAAAATGTTGTCTCTTTCGTCATCTGCAGCCTTTTCAAGCGGCTCAATTTCATGATTCTTGTGATCCGTTACGATGCAAATTTGGCAAATACAAGTTTGACAAACACGGCAGTAAAATTTCATTACCTTTGTCTCGTGGTACTTCTCAACACAAAATGCTTTTCGCTTTAACAAGGCTTCGTAATCTTCGGCTTGAAACTGTTTGACTGGCGTCACCTTGTGTCCTTTGAACGCAGCAGTTTTAAACACCTCGTGGGCGTTCAAACAGGCACTACACAGCAACTTCTCGCAGTCAAAACAATAACTAACTTCAGCGCTCTTTTTCTTGCAATTTCCGCAACCGATCTCACTTCCATCGCCACTCTGTTGAACGGCGAGAAGGCTAAGTAAGCTGTTGTGATGAAAACTTGTCGGCAATTGATCGAATCGGTTTCCTTCGGGAATGCCAATTTGTGCCTGGCACTCGGGGCAGCGAAACTGACCTCCTCTCTGAGTCAGAAGCGCGTGTTTCTTTAAACATTCGCAGCAGAACGTGTGAAGACACGCTATGGTCTTCGGCTCGGTGAAATCATCCAAGCAAATGGAACATTCAACATGCTTTTTGAGGTTTTTCAACACAGACTCCATCGCGAAATGCAGCGCAGATTCAGAGCGGAATTTATGAAACACACCCGTCTATCGTGTTGTCGATTCCGAGAATCTTTGGCCTGAGTATTAATAACATCGCGTAGCAGTTTATTTAAAGTAGCCATCCAGATCGATTTCTAGCTGACCCCGACCTTAGCTGCTAAGTTTCGATGGTATAAACATAGCAACGGAATAACATTTTTATGTTTTAGCTGTTAGCACCGGCTTTTAAACCGTCTGTAGAAGATTACCGTTGTATCAGTGTCTTCATGCAATTCAATTCTAAGTCTTCAAAACTTTCCCGGACCCAGTAATACTAATCCATTTGCGGTGCTTTGAATTAGCGGACGCCAAATGTATTTACATTTGGGGCGCCAAATGTAAAAATATTATTTATGCATTGTTTTACTATATTTTGTGTTATTTAACAAATAACACAGGAGTCGTCTTGCAATTCATAAATAACACATTAAAACACGTTTGCAATTTATAAATCGCAAGATACCTAGCTTTGCAATTTTTAAATCGCACGATACTTAACTTTGCGATTTATAAATCGAAAGTTAAATAACTTTTCGATTTATAAATCGCACGATACCTAACTTTGCGATTTATAAATCGCACAATACCTAACTTTGCGATTTATAAATCGCATGCTTACTAACTTCTGACTGTGATTTATAAATCGCAAGATACCTAACTTTGCGATTTATAAATCGCACACCTCCCATCGTGTAATTTATAAATCTTAAATGTGCCAATAATAAATCGCAAATGTGTGATAAATCACACATGTGCGCAAATGTGCGATTTAAACCGCAAACAAAGGAAGGTTGTGTCTGCGGGCTCGTACGCTAACACAATAATTTGACGTGAAAAAACGCGGGAAAATCAGTCTTGTTTTTAAGTATGGCGGATAGCGACAACCTTGCTGGAAGGCTCTCTGCAGCCGTGTCCAGGGCAATCTCCGAGGCCCTTAAAGCCCAGGATTCTTCACAGCCAAATCAGGTGAGAATATATCTCGTTTGTGAACCATTTGTTTTAATTCAGTGGCGAATCGATCCGTTTTTTCTTTCCTGTGAGTCGCGTGCTTCGTTTTATGCCGAGCAAATATTTTCGCCACCAGTTTGTCCACTGCTTCTATCCCGCCAACCGCTCCATCTCAGGTTGGTACAATTTTCAATTTAATACCGGTGTCGTTCCCTTTAGCAGTCAATGATTGTGCAAATTGTATATTCCTTTAGATCAGCTCGCAAGAAGGGTAGAAGTTCGCACGTCAGTCTTCCACAAATACGTTCATAGTCTGTATATATTCTATCTTGTACCCGCTAGATATGAGATATGCATGACATGGGTCCGCTTTCAAGGTGTAAAAATATATCTTTTATTGACCTGTCTAAATATATTTGTGAATAGTCTCTTCTTTGAATTCTCCTATGAAAGAATTCTTGGCTCGACTGGTTGAAGTTCCTGTTAAACAATTCATTGTCTTGCGTGATTCTTATTAAATCTGTATCGATAATCATCAGCCGATAGTTCTTCCCTCCCCCCCCCCCCCCCCCCACCACCACCACCAAAGAAAAGAAATCATGAAACGATCCCTCCTTTTGCTGGTTATTTTCGTTGATGTATTTAAGCTTATGTCATATGGGGTTTTATGTCATTTTCTGATAAGATCTGCACTTTCAGACACAATTAGTTTTACTGTCAACTTTGTCTGGCTGATAAGTTAGAATGTATGAAGTTTTTTGTAATAACCAAATTCGCCCGCCACCAAGGTGCCTGACTTATTGGTAGCCAGTTCTGACATGTCGCAGGGAACACAGCCTCAAAAAGCGGGGAAAAAAACTGGGTTTTTTTTAGAGCAAGAAACATTACGGCGAGTGATTATTTCTTACTGATGGGAATCTATGCTGCTTTACCTTTAGACTGGAAAACAGAAATTATGTCTGATAAAACGAATGGGTCAAGGGTAAAGATTTCTGATCTGATGTCGATGAATACGAAATCTGTCTACTGGGAATTTATAACAAAAATACAAACCCCTCCAACAGCCCAAAACAAATTAAATGCTGCTTTTGACAATACAATCAGTCATTCGGACTGGCAAAACATCTACTTGCTTCCAGGGCACGCTACCATTGACACCAGCACCAGAGTTTTTCAATACAAAATCTTGAACCGTATTCTGTACACAAATAAAATCCTTTTAAAAATGAAACTCGTTGCCTCTCCCATGTGTACATTCTGCCACGATCACGAAGAATCCCTAGAACATTTATTTTTTTATTGTAGCTACGCACACGAATTTTGGCGATCGGTATCGGCTTGGCTAAACCAAAGTAATATAGAAGTAGAAAACATTGACCTCAAGGTAATCATATTCGGTTATTACAGCAATGCTCCAAACAACAGGCTACTAAATCATCTTATTATTATGGGAAAAGTTCAACTCCTCTTGGAAGGCGACAGAAATTGCAATGGAAATCACAAGTCTGTTCGCTCCCTGTTTTGGACTAGGTAAAGATGATCTTTTGCTATTCGTCTACCTCAGGAAAGGTGATATACATGAATATCATAAATAACAAATTAGTTTATGCATCTCACGGTCTCTTATTGCTTCCAGTTGCTTCATGCTGATAAAAAACGGAATTATTTTAGGGAGGGTAATGATGATTGCCCCCTCCCCTCCCATACGAGAGCATGATGTCTTAAGATACTCTTACAGTCAAACCGGATGTTCTTTTGATGGCAACTTTGCAAACTTCCGCCGCAACATTGATATTTTGATTGACAGTTTGCTTCGAGCAAGTTGGAAGTTGTGCGAGCAAGTTGCAACTTTCGCGAGCAAGTTCCTATTTCAATCTTGCTGTCAGTTGCCAGATTTCTGAATTGAAAGTACTTGGTTTGGTTACCTTGCAGTATTCCACAAACTCTATGATGTCAGGAGTAGAAACTGTTCGTACCTCTCAGCCAGGTTTTCCGGGAAAATACGTCTCGTGTTGTAAAAATCTGTTTACAATATTGGACACAGTTTGCCTTGATAATCCAACAATGCGTGCGATTTGTTCTTGTTTTACAACAGACGACCATTATTCTCTCTCTTTTCTCAACCGAGGTGGTATTATTGCGATGTACGTGAGCCATAACTGAAGAAGGACGTGTTTTCACAAAATTCGCAATTTGCAACTGACAACAACTTCCAACTTGCTCGAAGCAAACTGTCAATCAAAATACCAATGTTGCGGTGGAAGTTTGCAAAGTTGCCATCAAAAGAACATCCGGTTTGACTGTAATCGTTTCCTTTTTTTAATTGAACAGCTGCAACGTATAGAAAAACTGAGGGAACGATAGTGCGTGTTTCTTCATTCTGTTGTCATTTCTCGGGAACAAAGAAAAGCATTATAATTACTTCACTCGTTTCGTGTGCTAATGAACCGGTGGTATTACCGCTTTCATAGTTACATACATAGTTTCTTATTAGAGGGTCTAAAATAGGGTTTCCCAATCCCGCTTCCCGCCACTGTTTTTTCTTTCATCCCGCCATCCCGCTTGCTTCGAACATATCATCCCGATCCCGCTTGCAAACTACTTTTTTTGCATGACAAGTTGCAGTTTTTTTTCCGGACGAGACACGATTTCCGCGAGCTAATGCATTACGACCTCGTTGTTTGTTTACGGTAAACAGCAGCAGTCAGCCTAGTTTGGTAAATTTATCTGCTTTTGAATAGGTGTTGAAGCGGGAGCCAAGTTTTCTTTATCGGAGAACAGCGCTTGGACCGTGACAAAGGCCCTCCATCACACCAAACTTCAAAATTTAAAATTTAAAAAACGAATTTCAAAACACGCCTACTACATATGGGTTACCCTCGAAATCTGATAGAGAAGGTTGTATGGAATATGCGGGCTGTAGAGTGAGGAGTGCGGGGTGCGGAGTGCGGAGTGTGAAAAACGCGGAGTGTGGAAAATGGTAGTGGGGAAAATGTGGAATACGTATTTTTGTGGAAAAACATAAAATATAAGTTAAAACTAAACAATTTTTTTTTTGTAGAGGGCAACTTTTGCAAGTTTTGAAATTCACAATCTCTGTATAAATACCGGAATTTAAATAAATAAATAAATAAATAAATAGCCATTCATGAGAACCCTCAAGCGACTTTTTTCTGCGACCAGCATGACGCCTCAGTTGCTACGGACGCTTTGCTTTTAAAAGATGACCGAGGAATTTCCTACTGTGGCAATTTAATTACTTAGTTAATTCATGGCCAATCATAAAAGGAGCGTAATTCGATAAGGTGTCAACCTTGTCTGACCTTGTCTACCGCTGCTAAAAACGTCTGACAGGGAACAGCGATCGAGACTCGCTAAGAGAACGCGCTGCCCACTTCGGCACTGAACGAAATATATTTTAAAAGGAGTAAAATTACAACATTGATGATCATAAAACAGTAAAATAAAATTTTGTATGATGATTGTGTGGCCTACAGATTAATGTTTTCCACTTTCAGATCTTTAGCCAGATTTAGCTTGTGCGTTCGCGCGATGGAGGAAAATTCGCGCGAGATACAGTAAGCCGCGAATGGTGAGGTCGCGAAAAGTATGTCGCGTGAAGCGGCGATATAAATACCCTCTCACGCTCGCTTCATATGTTATTTTTATCTCGTTCAAACCGCTAATTTCGCAGGCTTAGCCTTATGCACCCATTGCGACTGGCATTTTTGTACTGTTCGAGTTCTTACAACATCTTCTCATCGATTTCTCATCGTGCGCGAAGCTGCCGACTCGACGAGGGCTGTACGTGAGCCCGCTTTTCTAGGCATGCGGTTACCCGCTTTTTTATACGCGTGGTCAATCACTCCAGGAAGCAAAACAAATCAGTAACTCGAAATGGCTTGTACGAGTGAAAGTACAACCAATAATACAATGGAATTAATTGGATTTTACTTTATATGGTATACTTTTTGCTACGTGGCGCCAGATTTGAAAATATATAGTGGATGTTTTAGCCAGGATATTTGTCAGTGGATCCTAGAGAGAATGGGGGGCACAAGTGATGGCGGTGCGAGCGATCTTTGTGTGCACCGAGTGTTTTCCCCTTCCCTGGATGTCGAGAAGACGTGGTACGCATTAAATTCCAGTCTGTGTTGTGGTAAGCCGTCAATGTTCTGTTCTACGGAGTTTGCCAAGCTGTTCAGTGACGAATACAAGCAGTTAAATTGCAGTGATGTCTTCGGACAAGATGGAGCTCCCGCGTGCTTGCGGTGGTTCTCATCCGATGGTCGGCGCAGCGAAAAAGTGTTTGTCAGTACAGCCTTTGGCCTTGTACTTGGAATCCTGCGGCAGAAATCCCTCAGACAAGTCCCTTTCCTCGAGACCGACCAATTTAAAGCGGTGGTTGCGTGGATAAATACATTCGACCTCGCGGGACCAAGATCCGAAAGCCCGCCAATTCTTCCGAAAAGCCCGCCAATTCTTCCGAAAAGCCCGCCAATTCAACAAGGCACAAGTGCGAAGGTTTTAAAGAGAGAACGAGCCATAGAAGAGATCAGGGAGCAAGACCTCACTCCAGCTTACAAGAAAAGGAAAATTCGTCAGACTGCTTCCGAGTTAAAATCAGAAATCGACAGCCTTTGCAAGTGGAATGGCCAGTCGCTGTCGACTGTGCTTGCGGAATGCTGTCGAGGGACGGGAAAAGATGGCCTCGAAGCGCGAGATATTCTTACCTCGGTTATGGATTCCATGGTCAAGGAAAAAGGCGCCCGTGCAGCATTTTCCAAGCTGATTTCCGAGGAAACTTGGAACAAACGACTAGAGGCTATGAGGGCTCCCGATTGGAAGTATTTACTTCTTAAATTGAAGGCGCGAATTTCTGACCGTGGCTGGCAGGATTTGACAAATCTTACACAGTTAGGAAAGACTGGGGTAAGTCGAAGTTTTACATTCTTTTCATTTTTTTTTTTTCTGGCATAAATTTTTCACCTTTTATTTTTTCACCACCGGTCTCATGTAGTTAAAATTTGTGAAGGAGTTTTTGCAGTTATTCGTAAGACCTTTTTGCATTTACGGCAGCTTTTGCTTGTTGAATAGTTTAACAGGGTTTTTAAAAGTAAAAGGAACAAACTAAGGGGCCGATTACATGGCGAATTTCAGCCCGAGCTGAGATTTCATCCCGGTCAACCGGCAGTGGAATTCACGAGGTGGAATTTCAGAGTTGTTATCTCAAAAGAGTTGGTATTTTTATATATGCATACATTTTATACCATTCCACCTTTTGAACTTAACTCTGAAGCATTTTGAGTAGACAGAGCACGTTTTGAAGCCTCGCCGGCATTCTTTCGTTACGAAATCTGCGACCACATTGTTTGTATAGCGTCTGGGCGATGTGCATTGCTCAATTACCACTGCTTCAATTAGGGCTGTTTGGAAAATGTTACTAGGGAGAATTTGCAATTTCAGAGCAATTTTATATAATACTTGAAAGTGGAATTTGGAAAATGTGTGTGTTTGGAAGAATTACTGAAGGTGACTCGCTATTAGGGAACTGTTTCCAATCACAAATCAAATAGTGATCTCCAAGGTGACTGGTAAAACGGGAGATCAAAGTACGAACACCTGTTCTCATCCTAATTAGCTTCTTGCATATTCAGCGCAAAAACCCAATGTTAAACGGACTTGGTTTTATTGAGCAGTCAGTGCTGGATTTTCACCAATCTGAAATGCTATAACAACATGATTTATATAAATATAAATATCTGCAGTTATAAGAGGATCAGGCTGTTCTCTGTATGCATGTATGCAACTCTTTTGAGAGAACAACACTGATTCCGGCAATTATATAGAGATTGTAAATTTCACTGAAAACTTGCAAAAGTTGCTATGTAGAAAAAAATTCTTTAGTTCAGTTTCACCTTATATTTTATGTTTTTCCACAGAAATACGTAATCCTCATTTACAGAACCAACCACTGCTACGACAAATCTACAAAGAACCACCCATGATATCTTAAAAAAAGGCAAATCCTTTAAAGATACACTCCTTAGAGGAAAAATATAAAAGGTGTCAAATAAGTTTCACAACGGGATTGTTTGTGTGGCCTGTTACCCCTTGCTACTTAATTCCTGTTCCTGAGACAAGATTGCGACACCGTAACAGGTGCTTATTCAGATTGATAAAGATCACGTCTTCTGAAATGATTTCAAAGGAAAGACAGGATAGAAAAAGCGGTTAAAAAATCACCTATGTAAACATCCAGACTTGTCTTCCTTCACGGAATCGTGAAATATCCGGCGAGTGCATTGTCGTCATCCATTCTGTTTCCCACCCGGAAAAATCAAATAAGAATTCCCGCGTCCCGCCATGAAAATGACGAACTTCCCGCTTCCCGCCCACCTCTAACCATCCCGCATCCCGCCTTCAAATTTTCTTTCATCCCGCATCCCGGCAGCAAAAAAAGGCTTATCCCGCATCCCGCCAACCCTATGTTAGGCCCTCTTATTAAGTTGTAGTTTATATTAAATTGTTAATGCCTGATGTATTTACCGTGTTTTTTAAATAAAGATGTTGATGATGATGATGATTTCCCCAAATAATTGTTGGAGTGGGAAGTAACCCCGGCGGTGGAGGGGGGAGGAGGCGGGGGGGGGGGGGGGGGGGTGGTGTAACCATTTTAGCTGCATTTTGCAACCATATTCTAGACTAAACACCGAAAAACCCTACCCTATCCTAGACCTATTCCAGACTCGCTATTTTCCAGAAACCCGTTCACTATCACAGTTATTAGTTAAAAGGGGTCAGTAAAAATGCCGTACTGCCCGCTGTACCGATTTTTAAATGCCATTTGCCAGTAAACCCTGTCTAGAATAAATTCTTCATGCAAGTGATCAGTTTCGCGGAAAATGATACCCTATTCTAGACCAAAAATCTCTGATTACTATACCATATCCCAGACCAAACGGCCTGAAAACCATACCCTTCCGTCCCCCCCTCCCCCCTCCCCCCCTCCCCCGGGGAAGTAACACGTTCACAGGTAATTGCTTCGCTTCTTTTATAGCACAATGCCAGGAACGAAGAAGCTATGTGTTCCGAAAACGTCTTCCTCCTTTGTCTGGGACGCGGGAGAAGTTCTCCCTGTGTGTTCCAGAGACAGTTTGTACATAATGGCAAAGATGGAACCATTAAGATCAGTCAAAAGGAATAATGAAGCGGTAAATAGCAACTGCATTTTGTCAAATACAGTTAAGAATTACCTGCGCTTTTTTTTTAGTCGTGGAAAACCGCAAGACTGAGTGATCCAGTGGGAGGGTCGAGGGGGTCCCCCCTTATCAAACCAGTGTTTCCCTTGTGGTTCATAAAAATAGTAAACCAAAATTGTTTTATACGTAGTTGTTTCACTTCCACCAATTGTCTGATTGACTTTCAAGTTTCAGGAATGCTGGAAATAGCGTTTCAGAGGGTAAAATCGGAAACATGTTCCGTGGAGGCATGCACCTGGACCCCGCTTTCAGAAATTCTTGGATCCGCCCCTGAAGAGTGTACTGAAAGACAATAATCGTGACACTTATCAGTTAATTCATGCGGTTGATCACTCCGTTCACTGGTCCACACTGACTGTGATTGTACTACAGAGTTAAATGGCGATTTAGCTAAATTCCGCGTGCGACCCCTAAAATGACCAGTTTCACGACTATGGGATCTCAATGGATCGCGATGTAATCGATACTAAAAAGCGGCAAACTTAAAAGATCTAAATCTCCATCTATTATAAAAGTTTCTAAATTAAAATGTTGAGGCTTTATAGAGCTCGTTTCGTAAGCCAATCATCTGCAAGTGGACAAAAAAACCATCAACACGTTCAAATCTGCAATGCGAAAATAACTAATTTTCTATTCTCTGATCCACATTTTCTACCGAATCAAAAGAAGCCTAAAAGAAAATCAGTAAATCTCTGTAACTTCGACAGAGCGCGTTTCCGTCGCTGTCATTGTCATGTTTATGTTATGTTGTGTCTATAGAGTTGAGCAGACAACTTGAGAAAGATCCATGTGGAGCAAATCGCTTGCCATAATTTTCTAAACGTGCCTGTCAGCCAAGAAGACTCGGGAGGATTTTTTTTTTTTTTTTGCAAAACGCAAGTGATTCATTATTTTGTTCGTTTGAATCACATCCGAGACTGCCCAAATGACTCCATTTCAAGACAAAATTATCAGGCGGTACCGGATGCTGTGATGACGACTTTGACAGGGCACGCATGTCTAGTGCGACCTTAGCCACTTTATATCATGTCAAAGTAGGAACCCCTCACTTCGCCGTGTACGAAAGATAAAACCGTAATCAGTCAACTATACCTAGGTACATATAGGTTTACCGCGGAAAAATTGCGCTTTCCTGTGTAACCGATTTAACCTCGAGAAAATTTGTCCAGGTAAATTTTCATTGTCAGTTAAGTTACTGAAAGTGAGACAAGTCTTGCCAAAGAGTGACATGGAACGCCAACACAATGGGACAAAATAAAATAAGAAAATAAAGAGATCGTTGCATTCATTATTATATTTATTCAGTCTGGTAAGTGTCTTGGGTAAGCAGGTTTTTTGTATGGATACACGAAAACCCTCGCAACCACTTCACATGTCCATTGGCTGTTATGATTTCTACACCCTTATCTTCTGTCCAACTCTAGGATGATTCTGAGGATGACGATGACAGTAGTTTATATCGGCCAGTCTTCGATAGGCGACACACGCATGGCTCACCATCTGTTGGTGAAGACAGCCACCGCCAAAAAACCCCCCAATAATCAGGGATCAATCAGACAACGGTCCATCGGCTGTCACTCCTGATCAAGACGGGCTGGTAGGAACTAACCCCGACTTTAATATTCAGGTATAAAATTTTGCTTTATGAAAGTGTAAAGTAACAATAAAGAACAGAAAAAAGCATGCACCAAATTGGGGGTAATGGCGTACCTCCTTTGAACGAGTTGTTTTATTGGCTCACTAAAACAATAGATGAATGACCTAAACAATGCCCCTATCCCTATAAACAATTTGCAATAGCAGGTACTGTTTTAGAACGGCCAATGAAAATATAGGTTTATGAGAGGTACGACCCTACCGCAAATTGGTTGTAACACTGGTTCACAAGCCAACAATTGCATCACTGTATTCTAAATCGTTTTGCCAAATAGAAGATGGTTTTCCATGTTCTGTAAGAAAATAAATGCACGCTTGAGGTCTCGTGGATGCACGAACCATGCATCTATAAGAAAATAGATCATAAAAAAATCCAATCGAACATGCACAGCACCTATATTAATTAATATCCCTTGTTCATAAGGAATTATTTTTCTCTATGGCCTTAAACTATGGAAAAATCTATTCTTTAAATTAATTTCTTTGTTGCGTTGTCACAGGTCGTATGTCTCCCTTATAAATGAGGACATCATCGGCGACACTGATGAGGAAGGCAGCGACAGTGATAGTTGCAAAGAACACAGCCCAACAATGAGGTGCATTGATATTTCAGATTGCCGTTCATTTACATAAGCCGAAAAATCACTAGTGTCTCAGTGCTACCCTCACTGATATGAATGATGGGTTCATTCTTTGAACAAGAAAGGAATGGTGGAAAGGATTATGTGATCCATTCTCCTAAACTACATTATTTTTCAAAAAATTCTCTTAGAAGATCTACTAGTAACGTAGATCGATTTATTAGGGTATCCTACAATTTTCACGTCTCCTTTTTTAGCAGTTACTGAACGTTGGCTAAAATTCTCCACCAAATTCAGGCCAGGATCAACAGGGGGGAAGTATCCTTCATTAACGTGCGGAGAAGCGCGATTTGGGTAGACACCTGTCGCCAACTGCTGCGGAAACGCTTTTCTCCCAACAATCACATCTCCGTCAAGTTTGCCGACAATGAGGGGAAGAGCGAAGGGGCCGTGGATGTGGGTGGTCCTAAAAGAGAACTTTTAAGATTGGTGGTAAAAGCTGCCTATGAGGATTCGGGTATCTTCATCGGACCGGCAGGATGTCGCACTTTATACCCAAATGCAATAAGTATGTAGGTGCGTTGTTAGAGCTTGGAATAATTTTTAATGTGTTCAAATTTTATTTTAATAAATCTACGCAAATTAATTTTGGGCATGTTTACGGACTTGTTTCTAGCTCGCGAAAAAGACTTTTACCGCCTTGTTGGAGTAGTACTAGCGTGGTCACTGGCGCACGGGGGTCCTGCTGGTAATTTGTTCAGCACTACATTGTACGATTCCATTGCTTATGGACCAGGTGTGAAGACACCACGTTTGGAAGACGTTCCAGATCCCGATTTACAACATAAGATTACCCAGGTACGCAAGTTTCGTGTCAAGTTATATATACCAGAAGACTAGAGTTTACTGTTGTTATTGAAGATGCTGGTTTTTGGTAACGTTACTTTTCAACACGTAGTTTCAAAGTGTTACGTTGTTAAAAATAAAACAAATGATGCAAAAACGAGATATATTCTCACCTGATTTGGCTGTGAAGAATCCTGGGCATTGAGGGCCTCGGAGATTGCCCTGGATACGGCTGCAGAGAGCCTTCTAGCAAGGTTGTCGCTATCCGCCATACTTAAAAACAAGACTGATTTTCCCGCGTCTTTTCACGTCAAATTATAGTGTTAGCGTACGAGCCCGCAGACACAACCTTCCTTTGTTTGCGGTTTAAATCGCACATTTGCAAAAATCACACATTTGCGATTTATTATTGGCACATTTAAGATTTATAAATCACACGATGGGAGGTGTGCGATTTATAAATCGCAAAGTTAGGTATCTTGCGATTGATAAATCGCAGAGTCAGAAGTTAGAAAGCATGCGATTTATAAATCGCAAAGTTAGGGACCTTGCGATTTGTAAATCGCAAAATTAGGTACCGTGCGATTTGTAAATCGCAAAGTTAGGTATTGTGCGATTTATAAATCGCAAAATTAGGTACCGTGCGATTTATAAATCACAAAGTTAGGTATTGTGCGATTTATAAATCGCAAAGTTAGGTATCGTGCGATTTATAAATCGTAAAGTTATTTACCTTTCGATTTATAAATCGCAAAGTTAAGTATTGTGCGATTAAAAAATCGCAAAGCTAGGTATCTTGCGATTTATAAATTGCAAAGGTGTTTGAATGTGTTATTTATAAATTGCAAGACGACTCCTGTGTTATTTGTTAAATAACACAAAATAATTTATAGTAAAATAATGCATAAATAATATTTTTACATTTGGCGCCCCATAGAACTCAAGCAAGTAATAATATTACACGATAAGTGCTAAGTAATAATATTACACTTGATGGATCAATACTACTTTTAAACAATAATTAATGATATGATTAAGGTATCAAACAAATGCCCAGCCATTTGTAAACAATTAAGTTATGGTGATTTGTCATTATGATGTTACATGTTACTATAGTAACGCATAACCTGATAAAGACACCCTTAATTTTAATTTTTTAGTGCTTATAACTAAAAAGTGTGCTCGTTAATCCCCATTTTTTTTATTTTTGAACTGTGGGTAGCATGTTAAGATACAACGTTTTGAAAATTTTAAAAACATTCATGCCAAGGGGTTCAGAGCCACCTTAACGTAACTTGTTCACCAATGGCTGCTGGGCATTTGTTTGATACCATCAGTGTAGCACAGACTCATAAAGTGTGATGGTTTTGATCCATTAAAGTGACCTACCTACCTTCCTTCTTCGCGCTCGGTTGCGCATAAGGCCGCACAGCACTTTTTCCACTTATCTCTGTCCTTGGCCAGGGTTCGTACTTCCTCCCAAGACTTCCAGCCTTCCGTTGCTCTCTCTTTCTCCACAGTTCGGCGCCAGGTTGTTTTGGGGCGACCGACCTTCCTTTTGCCCATAGGTGTCCAGGAAAGCGCCGTGGCGCAGTGATGTTCTCTGGGCATTCTAAGAACATGCCCCAAAAACCTCCATCTCCTTTTCCTAACTTCCATGCTCATCCTCATACACCCTGTTCTTTCATTAAGCTCGTCGATAGATACTATATATGGCCAGAATATGCCCAAGCTTCTTTAAAGGCACTGGTACTGGAAGGAATCAAGTGTTCTGTTGTCTTGGACATTGGTCTTCCATGTCTCACTTCCATATAGCAGGACTGGTTTGACTAGGGTGTTAAATAGCCTGACTTTGGTTCTCCTGTTGTACTGTTTCGAGCTCCATATTCTCGTAAGCTTTCTAAACGCTGCTTTGGCCTTACTCAACCTACTATCCATATCTTTATCACAACCTCCCTCTGTGCTAACAACTGCTCCTAAATAGGTAAAATCCTTGGTTTCTTTGATGATGTCGCCATTCTGGAACTTGATTGGCTCTGTGTTCTTACAGTTTAGTCTCATGACTTGGGTTTTGGTCTTGCTGATATTTAAACCTATTCTCTGGGCAGATTCAGTGAGCTTCTCAGTATTCTTTTGCATCTGATGTTGGGTGGTGGATATTAGTGCAATGTCGTCGGCGAAGTCGAGGTCTTCTAGTTGGCTCATGAACTTCCATCTTATTCCGGTGTTGGCATTCTTGATTGTCTCGCACATTATCCAGTCAATGGCTAGGAGAAACAGGAACCCAGACATCACACAACCTTGTTTTACGCCTGTCTCTACTTTAAACCACTCAGATGTGTGACCTCCATCGAGAACTGCACACTCGCTATCTTGATATAAAAGTTTGACTATCCCTATGATCTTTCTTGGTATGCCATATGCCTTCATGATGTCCCAGAGGCTACGTCGGTGTAGCGAGTCGAATGCTTTCTCAAAATCAATAAAGTTGATAATTAGGGAGGCCTGCCACTCATATGACTGTTCGATAATGTTAATGAATATTTGCTCTGTGGTGTTTCTTCCTTGTCGGAATCCTGCTTGCTCTGATCTTAATCTCTTATCAACTCCGCTCTTCAATCGTTCAATGAGGATCTTACCCAATACTTTACTAGCTATAACAAGAAGCGTTATACCTCGCCAGTTTGTACACTCTCTCAGATTACCCTTCTTTGGTAGTTTGACAATAAGCCCTTTCAACCATTCCCGTGGTATCACTTCGTTTTCCCAGATGATCTGCATGACCTCATGGAGTTTCTGTGTAGATGTCTCAATGTCTGCTTTCAATAACTCCGCGGTGATGTTGTCAATGCCAGCTGCTTTTCCATTCTTCAAGGAGCTTATTGCCCTCTTAACTTCTTCTTTGCTGATTGGTCCGGTGCTTATCTCCTCTATCTCAGGAACTCCGTTCTCGGTTGATCCATCAAAGTGAAAGTACTGGAAATTTATTCTAGAAATTGTTGTGAGCCACCTTAAATTAAATTTGTTTGCATGTAATTTAATTCTTGTTTCTCTCTTTTTCCTCGTGTTGTTTTAACAGCCAGATGTCTAAAGTCTTGTATGAGCCCAACAGTCTTTTTAATAGGTCTTCAGGGGGACAGATCCATGAAAAAAACCAGGCATAACTAATCAATGATCAATGACATCAATGAGTAATCAATGGGTAATCAATGGGTAATCAATTGATTAATCATTGAGTATTGCCAATACTCAATGAGTTATCAATGATTAATCGAACCCAAAAAATTTTGCGGGTCATTGATTACTCATTGATGTCATTGATTACTCATTTTTCACCAACAGAGACCTTCCAGTACACCCATTTCTCTTCCTGTCACCCACCAGGGGTCAGAAGGTGGAGCCCTGAGACTTTTAAGAACAAATTCCTCAGCGAAATCATTCAGTGAGAATATCGACAACTTCAAAGCACGCCTCCGTGCTTAAGGCTACACTCGCAGTCTCATTGAAAAAATAATTTCCGAGGTAAAATTCAATGAACGGAAGTCATCTTTGCAGCAAAAAAAAAAAAGAACGTGCGCAAAAGAATACTGCCTTTCGTAACAACGTAAATTCAGAACCAACCATTGCTAAGAGAAATATACAAAGAGCCTCCCCTTATCTCATATAAAAATGGAAAATCCTTGGGGGATGTTAGAGTATGCAAAACTAGCTTATGAGTCGTGTCTGGCCTGTCAACACCTCTTTTTGTGCAAATTAATGATTAATTGATGACATCAATGACTAATCAATGACCAAAAATTTTGTGGGTCATTGATTAGTCATTGAGTACTCATTGAGTATTGGCAATACTCGATGAGTAATCAATTGATTATTCATTGATTACCCATTGATTACTCATTGATTACATTGATATCATTGATGTCATTGATTAGTTAAGCCTGGAAAAAATAGCAAGAGGGTATGTTACAATTTGATAGACAAATTGTATAAATTGAACTTCACTAGTTAATCTATTTCTTATCTGAAATAAACCATCATCAACACCACAACACAACAACTAACCCACAATAGTTTCTGCAACACCAAGTGAAATACCCTCTAACAAATTGAGTGCAGTTTCAAAATGCATGCATGACCATGATCATATACAGATTGTAAGTTCCAGAAGTTGTAGGACGTTTTTTTCTGTCATCAGTCCAATGTTACTATGAGTACTAAAATATAAAATATCAGCAAGACCACAGCGACAAACCGTTGAGTGGTGCCGGATCTCCCAGTTGTAGACCTGGATCAGTACAATAATTTTGCCGTAAGGATCAGTTTGCCGTTTTCTGATTTTACTATGAGTACTATGAGAAGCATGGCGCTAGCTTATTGGGCCATTTTACATGCTTGCTTTCAACATGCATGATCATTATCACATAGGCAGTTATACAGTGAATAACAAGTTATACTGTACGAGGCACATCACATCACATGTTCTTATCTAATCAAAAAACACTCTTGGATTGATATAAATAGGTGTGTAGGTACTGGTTTAAGACTTAAATGTGAGTTCAATGACAAAAATTCATTTATTATTTTTTTTTGTTTCAGGATGGTAGTTACTCCACCCAAACATGAAGGCTGAATTATTTTACTATAAATTAACAAGTTATTTAGTTTTGCGATTTCTGGTGCATGGTCTATCTTTTGCTTGGAATATTTTCTATGACAGTTCATTGATGCTGTACAGGGTAACCAGTAGGATCCTTTAGACTTTAAATTAGCAACTGAGATAGTAGTACTCAGTATAAATTATACCAATTGAAACCAGAGGATAGATAAGTGTTTTCACATGCTCTGCTTGGATACTCAAATTCAGGATTTCATAGTATTTGGTATCGACCTCCAAGCATTGTTCTGGATTTTGCCCACAAGTTGTTTCCCTATTTGTGAAAAACAAACTGTAACTATTTTTGGCTGCCTGTCCACTGGTTTGGCATAATTATACTAAAACAAGTATTTAATTCACCTCAGGGTCAGTGAAGAGTGGTGGATATTTCCATCACCACCTCGTGACTCAGCAAATATCCAACACTATTCACCTCCACTAAAGTGAATAATACTATTGTTAAATCTTCTCCCACTTTCAGCATGCATTTTGTCAGAATATACACTTTCTATAAATAAATAAATACACACATAGGTATTAAATGTATAAATAAATAAATAAATAAATAAATAAATAAATAAATAGATGTGAAGTGCATTCCATTCATTCTCTTACATTTTTACTGATACACCAATAATTAATGATCATGTTTATAAAAACAGATCCGGAGAAATTGGTTATTTTAAGGATCAAAGTGTTTGCAAAATGTTAATGAATTGGCAAGTAGCCTAGTCCAATGGTAGCAACACTGCAAAGATTTTTTATCAGTGGTTAGACAATATTGGCATATGGATTTTAATGAAACCAAGTTTCTCTCTTTATTATAACGTACCTCAAGAAAAGCGCGTGCTCTGATTGGTTGAATATGCTATACATTTGCCCGTGGGTAGCACACTCACATCACTCAGCTTGTTTTGCTGGAAATTTAGACCTGTTGTCTTCATGATATGTTTTTAAAGAGATGGAAAATGTCGCAGCTGTGCGCGCGTACATCAAGTTATGATTCGATACAATTGGAAGGTTTGCTAAGCACTAAAGAAGCTAGAGTTGCTCTCAGCTATTGCCTCGACAGACTCTTACGCTTCTTTTGTGCTTAGCAACCTCCTGCATGCATCCATAACTCGATGAACGCATGCTGCACATTTACCATTTCTTAAATATATTACAATAGAACCTCTACCAGCTTGCATGAACAGCTACCTTAAGATAGAGTTTACTGTTGAGGTTTAATTCTTCTGATCTGAAGTGCAACATTCAGTAAAAGTTTGGTTTCATTTGATATTGCCATCTGGTACTTTGGATAACAGAGGAAATAGAAATTGGACATTCATTTCTCCATGTAACAGGGTATGTATTTTTTCAAAAATTAGTGCATTTCTTCAAATTAAATAAAATCCATTTAAATTTTGGTAAATGTAGGTAATTCCTTGACCACAGTTTGAATGTTTGAACCCTGCTACACAGACACCCACGTAATATGTGTTACCGGGGGTACCTTGTTATTACTGACAGCTTCCTCAGTTGAGAGAAGCAGTAATTCAATTTTTTTTTTCAATTAATACAGCTGATTTTGATCCTCTCTGGATATCCCCTCTTACAAACAGCCATCTTCATCTGTAACCATTTTTAGTAAAATCCTGTTTGAATCAGCTAATAACCATCTCACAAAAGCCATGAAACTAATCACTTTCAAAACAGCTTTTGTTATCTATAGTTTCTAAATAAATTCGTTCTCTAGTATGTGTTTTCTGCACGGGGTACATTATTTTGTAAATTGAGACTGAAATTCATTTTATTATAGCTACTAAGGGATGAGATTATAGTGATATACACCTCCCTCAAGTGATCAGTTTGTTGTGGCTTCATCTCACTAAGTTTTTACTTAGTTTATCTGTACCCATGTCTGCTGGATTGTCTGTGACATTTGTCAATACATCAACTTAAAGGGACACTGTCACCTATTTTTAGTATCACTTTGAAAAGCCAAAAAACACATTTGTTTCAATGTAAACCTTTAAATAATGGTCCAGTTTTGTTAACAAATACTCTACAAGTGCACAGAAACTAGTATTTGTTTATATCTTTGGCTGCGGATGGCCAAGTTCCTCCCAAGAGTCGTGAAAAAATCGCAAAAAAACTTATTATGGTTTGTTCTTCCTTGAAGGAATCAGTTGATATTATCTTCTTGGTGTTCTAAAAGCAATTTTATGTTTGAGCAAAGGTACTTTGTCATATATTTAATGTATTTTGACCAAAACACAGCAAAATCTGCGTGAAAATGCCCCTTCAAACGTTTAGCTCATTCTCTGTTCTTTGATGGTCAGCTGAATAAAATATTCACTAACACGCCACTTGTTGTTTCAACAGTGGAGCATATGGGGTACGGTCAGAAGTGTTTTTTTCTTAAAAAAAATAGCACAGCTGAGAAAATGAATAAATCTTAAAATGTTAATTTTAAAAATCTGCATTTATTAAAGGAAAACATTAACAGTTAAGGAAACTACTAGCCATTCATTCATTAAAAATCCTTTTATTGATTAATTACTTGAATGATCTGTACATTAAGGTGATTCCTCAGTATTGCACTGCGCATCCTGTACTGCGCATAACACACGTAATAGAGCGTATGCACATGACGTCACGGCGGCCATATTGGTGTACCAAAGCAATAGAACGGCGGCCATGTTGGTGTACCAAAACAATCCTGTGGGATTTGAACGCTTTTCTTATGTTAACACTTTCTTTTGTTCCAATAAATTTGCATAGCTGCTTGCCACGTGAGTGCATACGCTCTATAGTCCTTTCATGGCAGCCAGTTGATAACAACACTCTTTTTAGTGAACGGTTTTTAAAACACGCAGCTGGAAATTTAATTTTCTTACGAGTTTTTTTCAAAAGGAGAATTACCATAATTTATAAGCAATGAGCGAGCGCGGTTGAGCAAAATGAGCGCGCGCACATTTCGGAGGATGGAATGTTTTTTATCAAAGGCCCGCAAGCTCGTTAGAAAATACGACTGTCTTTTTCTCTCTAACGAGCATGGTGACCTATATTTTTTATTGCATCATTTTGATGTTAAATTAATGCTTTTTAAGTTAACAAAGTTAAAAAAAAAATTCCTCGACAGGAAAAAAAGTTATCGCTAAAAACGTTCTCAAATCAGTTACTCGTGGGAGCAAATTGTTGACCTTGAAAACATGGACGCGAGGAACGTTTTGAGTCCGTGTCATTTGAAGTTGTGTGACTTTTTCAGAAATTTTATTTTAAAGTGTTCCCATATGGTGGAGACTTAAACCTATCAAGTTTTTTTTAAGAATTGTAAACTTTGCTTTCACGGGTTACCGGGAAAAGAAACATGAACCGATCAAATAATGACGTGCGTGATCGGTATTGCTATAGGCATAAATCGGGCAACATTGGTCAATCATATCTCTTTACCGAGCATGGTGACCTATCTTTTTTATTGATTTTTTCGAAACAACTTATGGTAGGGAGCTGTTAGGGAAAATTAAAAAAAAATCGTTCGACAACTTTTATTTCTGAGGAATCACCTTAAGTGTTTTTCATGTTTTGTACTTCTATTGAATTGAAAGTGCTACTATGATCGATCAAAATTTAACATTTTGTGTGGGAAAAAGTACATTCCTTACAGCTTAATAATATCAGAGGTGGGCTATGTAAAGAGAAAATATTGAGCTTGGAAAAGTGTTGTTTTTCGAGTCCGCCAGCAATAGATTTATGCTGCAGCAAGGCTGCCATCGTTTAGTGCTGTGAAGTCTTTTTTTTCTGTTTTCTCACTTAAGTTTGCAAGTGAAAGCTCATATTACAGCTGCAAATTAGCTTCCCAACACATAAAAAAAACAACAAAGAATCAAAAACGTTCTTTAGTTCCTCAGGTTTTGGAGTGTAAACCATCTGCATTAATTTAGTGGTGCTATTGCAGAAAATTCAAGCACCCCCCCAAAAAATCTTTGACACTTTCCTTCAGCGTATGAAAATCAACTTTGGATAACTTGTATTTTAGAAGCTAAGATAACTACTGATTCGCCAAAGTGAAAAGTATGCGGTCGATTTGATCTTAGTAGCATTTTGAAGGCTAGTTTTTCAGTCAAATAACATTCTTTTTCTTAATGTTCGTTATTAACTGCTTAATACTATAAGCATTTCCTAGCTTAGTATAGTTGTACATAAATTATCATACCTATATCTAACTATTGAAGAATTAAAGGGCTATTTTGTCATGCTATTTGGATTTTTCTTTTTTTCCTTTACTTTTTTTTAATGTAATTATGTAACTTCAAGCCTTATTTGAATTGGTAAAACTTGTTAAAGGGGTCACTAAAATTTAGTATGACTTTGAAAAGCCAAAGGACATATTTGTATTGATGTAAGTAGAGAGTTAGTTAAGCCTTTGGTAGCCTGCGTAGCAGGCGTCAGGGAGAGAACTAGGGAGTCAGGGGAAAGGACGCCTGCAATAAAGACCCCCTTTTGTTCATTTCTGCGGACGTTGTCGGCCGCAAAATTCCAATTGGTTAATAATTCGCACTGGGAGGTAAACATAGTAAATTGCCACATGAAATCAGCCATGCGTAGAAGCGCGACCCAGTTTCTGATTGCTAAACGTATTGACAGTTGACATAATTCGATTTCCAGGAAATCAGTGGGCGTAAATGCGAACCCCTCCCCCCTCCCCCCTCCCCATTTATGCCTGCCACACAGCATTCAGGAGCATTCAGGCTATCAACAACACTTCTTCATTTTTTAAAATAATAATCCTGCTTTGTTAAAACTGTTACTTGGTTGCAGATGGCCAATGAGTGGAAACAGATTGCAATTTATAAATTCCCAAGCCTGCACAGTGCAGGCGTTTTTTTTTGGCGGGAGAGTGCTGAATTTAGTGTTTGGTCGTCTCCCCCTCCTTTGCCTTCCAGCCTGACTCTTACACCCTTGGTCGCGTCTTTTGACTCGCCTCAGACGTCCACGGGTTAACTCAGTGCTCGTTCGCTCCACAAATACGCCTGCTTTGCAGGCTATAAATTCCCCATCTGTCTATAAAAAGAAGGAAACCATTTTATATCTTCCTCTTAATGTTTAGAAGAAATGATGTGTACAAGTATAAAATATACTTTAAAAAAATTAACAACTTACAGTTTTGTAAGAAACAAACAAAAACAGCCAAACCCTGGCCTGGTGACAAATCCCCCTAAAAGCTGTACTGTTATAGCAAAGTGTAAGATATCTACAAATTCAAAACAAATATGAAAACAAACCACTGAGACTGCGCAGTACGGACTGTAATTCATCTTTAAGAGTGATTTTCTTAACCTAGACTTATATTTATAGTTTATGGAGTAATACACCTTAATTACTCCCTGGAATCTTTTTTTTTTAATTGAATGTAAAAAAAAAAACTGTTAACTATTTCACTTTGTTTCACAGGATAATTAGTAAAATGATTCTCAAGGTTTCTTTGTTTCTTACATGTACCTATTTCAATATAAATACTTTTTTTGCTGCACTATCAGATATTAGGATGCGGCCATCAGGCATTGTTGTTATACCCCGTGGATCTTGTAGCTTAGCAACAGTTTTCCCAGTGAAGCGACCTTCAATGGTGAATTGCTGCACGTGACCACTGCCTCTGTCACCGACCAGAATATTTTCTTGTTTGTCCATGCACAATCCCCACGGCCGTGTAAACTGTCCGTCTGCTTTGCCTTTTTCTCCAATCTTGCACAAAAACCTCCCTGAAGAATCAAATAGTTTAAAACAACCGTTCCCACTGTCAGTCACAATAAACATGTTTTTGTAATAGACGCAGCTCGAGCAACTGTGAAGTTTTTCTGAGCCGCTATCTCCAAACTTCAACACAGGTGCACCATCCTTAGTCAACACCTGAACTCGGTTGTTGCAACCCTCAGCTACAATCATGTTTCCTTGACCATCCATACAAACACTGACTGGATCATTAAACTCTCCGACTCCTGTCCCTTCCTTTCCAAAGCATTTTACACAGTTCCCCTTGTTAACATTAAGCAGCTGTATTCGATGATTCAGTTCATCTGCCACCAGAATCTCATCATCGTTCAAGAATGTCGCGCCAGCTGGACGGTACAGCTCCCCGGGATTCTTTCCATAGCAACCCAGTTTTCGCACATACTTTCCTTCTTTATCAAATATCAGGATACAGTTATTATCACGGTCTGCTACGGCAATCAACCCTTTACTGTTAACAGCAATCCCAGTTGGCCCATCCAAAGTTTCATTTTGCAAGTCTAACTCGCCTACAAGTTCAAACTGTCGTTCCTTCACCTTGATAGTGAAAGGACTCTGAGCAAGGTTCTCGCCGTTTATCTTTGCGAAGATGTGGTAGGCACCTGGCAGTTTAGGAACAAATTTCACCTGGAAATTTCCACCTGATTCTTTGTTGATCATCAAACTTGCCAGTTGGTCAGCAGGCTCCACCAGTACTTCAACTTGGTCTTCATGTTGTTTGTTACTGATTTGTCCTTCGTATGTTTTGGGGCAGATTGAAATTTCTGCTTCCACGCCAGCTTGGTAATTTTGATCCAGCCCTTCCATAATTGATCTATGTGGGTCTGTTTCGCTTATGAACCCCAGACTCGCGTTATCTGGTGTGCAAGTGGAAACGAACTTTATAAACGGCCCAACCGGAAGTGCTGGGAGTGCAGTTTTACCGAGCTCCTCAAATCGCGCTTCTAAATTTCTCTTGTTTTGCATGATGTCTGCACTCGAACTTCTCTGAACCAGGTCAATGGCAAACTCTGCTGCTTGGTTGATTTGTTTTGCTAACATCTCAACTTGATTTTTAAGGAAATCTAATTTCTCCATTCTCGAGACGCGTGCGTTTTCGAGGGTAGTAATTGCCTCGCGCTCACTTTTTTGAATCGCAGCGATCATTTGTTCGGCTGCTTGAGACACTTGGCGTTTGGCAGCGGTAATGGTGGTTTTCAAGCTGGTAACTATTTCCTCCACTTGACGAATCAAATCATTGCAATCTTCGTTCTTTTGCTTCATCAGGTCGACTCCTGCCAAAATGTTGTCTCTTTCGCTATCTGCAGTCTTTTCAAGCGGCTCAATTTCATGATTCTTGTGATCCGTGACGATGCAAATTTAGCAAATACAAGTTTGACAAACACGACAGTAAAATTTCATTACCTCTGTCTCGTGGTACTTCTCAGGACAAAATGCTTTTCGCTTTAACAAGGCTTCGTAATCTTCGGCTTGAAACTGTTTGACTGGCGTTACCTTGTGTCCTTTGAACACAGCAGTTTTAAACACCTCGTGGGCATTCAAACAGGCACTACACAGCAACTTCTCGCAGTCAAAACAATAACTAATTTCAGCGCTCTTTTTCTTGCAAATTCCGCAACTGATCTCACTTCCATCGCCACTTTTTTGAACAGCGAGAAGGCTGAGCAAACTATTGTGATGAAAACTTGTCGGCAATTGATCGAATCGGTTTCCTTCGGGGATGCCAATTTGTGTCTGGCACTCGGGGCAGCGAAACTGACCTCCTCTCTGAGTCAGAAGCGCGTGTTTCTTCAAACATTCGCAGCAGAACGTGTGAAGACACGCTATGGTCTTCGGCTCGGTGAAATCATCCAAGCAAATGGAACATTCAACATGCTTTTTGAGGTTTTTCAACAGAGACTCCATCGCGAAATGCAGCGCAGATTGAGAGCGGAATTTATGAAACACACCCTCTATTGTGTTGTCGATTCCGAGAATCTTTTGCCAGTTTATTTAAAGTGGCCAACCAGATCAATTTCTATGTGACCGCGACCTTAGTTCTGTTAGTTGCTAAGTTTCGATGGCATAAACATAGCAACGGAATAAACTTCTATATTTTAACTGTTACTATCGTCTTTTAAACCGGCCCTAGACTTAGTAGAACATTACCGTTGTATCAGTGTCTTCATTTAATTCAATTCTAAGTCTCCAAAACTTTCCCGGACCCAGTAACACAGTTCCATTTGGGGTGCTTTGAATTTGCAAATTGCATTTTATTTACTTTTATTGATTTGAATACTGTCATGAGGGCACTGAACTGGAAACGTATTGTTTTTATGGATCGGTGAAACTAATCAATACGCAAAATCCGTAGAGACAGGGTAAGCAACAGAACTCAAGCACGACTGATGGCTCCGTTGTTGCATTTTGGCGGCAAATCAGGGGGCGTGGAGCGATGTGTGATAAAGGCTTCATCGGACATCGAAATCAGAGGAAATTGCCTGTGCCCCTGTGGCTTAACCGCCCAAAGAAAACAAACCGGAATGGAGATAGTTTAGGAACTGTTCAGCCACATAATTATGCGATGAATAACGTTTTCCATTTCGTTTGAATAACGCACAAATATAGTGCTTTAAGAGCCGGTCAATGGAAAGTTTAATAACTGCACTGACGTGTTACATAACAAGGACGTCATTAAGGCCCAGTTCAAACGTCGAACTTCACATGTGCCGAACCTAATGCAAATTAGCAAGAACAATAGATTTTGCTCATTTGCATTAGGTTCGGCACATGTGAAGTTCGACGTTTGAACTGGGCCTAAGAATCCACGTTTCTCCCAAAAAACGCAACCAAACGCCCCTGGATTATTTCGGTGAGTTTTACATAAAGGTTACGGTGCGTTTCAGTTTTTAAGTGGCTCGAGCGATCGTTTTACATCGAATTTGTCGTTGTCGCCATTTCTGCATAGAAACTCCCCTGGTTTTCATCTCCTGAGTCTTTAATAATGTTTTATGGACTTACTATCTTCAGTGAATGTTTACAAGGAGTCACAGCGTTTGATTGAAGAATGTTCAATGGAAAATAATCAAGCTCTGTCGGGTTGCAATGGCAATTTGGGAAGGTAGAAGCTACAACTTTGGCAGCAGTAAACGCTCTGAGAGTGGAAAGTCAAAAGAATTCGGTAAAATATTGACATAACCGCTTACTTCAAATATTAGTGCTCCATATGAAAGATTATTTTGAGATGAAAGGCGTAATTTTCATAAAGGATGCATAAATTATATTACATAAGCTTATGCACCCTTCTGGATGCAAACTTCTTCAATGTCAACTGCTAGTCATAATCTGCTCCTGCTATTAGTATACAAAATTCTAAGGGGACATTTCTATGTTTGCACTTTTGCCTTTTTAATTTACTGACTTGGACCAATTTTCAGTTCTGGCAGTCAAATGTAAGTTGACTTGTACACTTGAAACTTGATCCTCAGAACTCAGAAAACTTCCAGTTGAGTGCTTAATTTGAGGTTTGAAATATCAAGTGTTATGAGTCAAGTACAAATGTAATTAGAGTTTCAGAACAAGAAAATAAAAAAGCTTATGGCTTGTTTAATTTTTGACAAGACTAATAAAAGACTGCACTTCTCTTTGTTTCAAGGAACTTATAATCTTTAATTATACCTGATTGTACACATGTGATAGCATCGATCATTGAACAGCATCTGATGCAGTTTCAGAGCTTTCACTCTCAGAATCAGGGTTATTAAATGTTTGCTTTATTTGGCTCTTTTATTTCAGGGGACAGTATGTGGGTCTGAAAGAACTGAGGGATGTGTACAGATCTGACAGCTTCAAAAGAGGTACCTGCATTGTTCTGTCCTGTTTGCAGCTATGTACTGTATGTCAGTAGTTGGATCATAGAGAGAAGAGTAGAGAAGAGAAGAGTAAGTCTTCACAAGCCTTATACAATGTAGCTAACAACTGCCGGAGCTTAACCCGGTTTCTGTAGCATGAAGTGACTGAGAGTATTACCACTCCCCCCTGGATGGGATGATAGTCCATCACTGGTACCCATTTTATACAGCAGGATGGTGAGAGACAAATATGAGCAAAGTTTCTTGTCTAAGGAAACAACATGATGGCAAAGACAGGTTCGAACCACCGACCTTCAGGTTGAAAGTCTGTTGTGCTAACCACTAGACCAGCTGCACCACCACAAGAGGAGAGAAGAGTGGAGAACAAATACTCCACTTGACATGTGTAATTATTTTTATCCAAAACTGTGCTCGATAAAACACAGGACATTTCTCTTGATTCTGCAGATTTTGCCTTCACTACACAACCGAACACACTCAAAGGTTGAGGCATGGGCGCGTTGGTCAGCCAGGCCCACGATACATTTTATTATTGACAAAGGACTATCGTATTACAATATTACTATAATATACTATACTATAATATCACAATAACTCTAGGTTGGCCGGCCAGGCCCACGATACATTTTGTCATTGACGAAGAACTATGATATAACGATAACTCTAAGCGCACCAGAGCCGGACACGTAAACCCCAAAAAACCAACTGTTGGAAAAAATAGGGACCGTGTACCCCCGACCTATGCAGTGGTGCTACCTTTGGGGTTTTAAGGTGTTTTTAACTAAGAAACAAACGACTAAAATGCGGCTAAAACTGCCGATAACAAATCTTAAGGTATTACAATAAACAACTAAGACGAAAGTTAACTTGTTTGAACAGTACTAGAGGCGGCGAGGCTGACCGTAGAATGACACAAATCTATCAACGAACAGTTTTCAAACTTACGAACCGTGAGCCCCTGCGCACTACACTAGTACCCGGTTCTCTGCTCCGTGTCGGCAAAATATTAATTTATGTCAATACCGATTATCACAAATTACATATTTTGCCTTCACTACACAACCGAACACACTCAAAGGTTGAGGCATGGGCGCGTTGGTCAGCCAGGCCCATAGTAGACAGCAAAAGAAAGGGCTAGAGCTCAGAGCGACAAGTACTTGAAGACTTCAAGTCTGCTTGGCAGTGAATCCTTAACATAAATGTTTTAGCTGATCGCCTCGACTAGCTAACCTGCTAACTGCGGGCAGTGGATATTCTCAGCTATCCGGGCCTTTTGCGTTTAAGTTATGAGCAAAGCTAAACTGGACATCCCTGCTACGAATAAGACATAACTCAGAGCTCCTAAGGAAACCTGAAAAACTGAGAATAAACATAACTAGACTTTTTAATTGCAGAGGATTGTCCCAATCAGTTTTTTCAGCAAGTTGCTTGAGACGAGTAACTTCGAGGGATCGACTCGTTCCTCCTGGTGGTAGGTTGGCTGGCAAGGCGAAGAGCGCCTTCTTTTGCAGCAATGACAGTCGGGTGTACTGAAGGAGAATCAACTCTGGCTAGCTAATGCGCCCACTTAAAAGCGTATAGTAGAAAGCACAATTGATGCAGACACTGACTTTGTGGACTCGAGCAGATGTTGCAGATACAGGGCACGATCCAAAGGTCTGACCGGAAAATCAGGAATACGCAACACGTCTTTAGCAAAGTCTTGCCATCTATTAAAGGTAGTTTTGCGATGACCCAGTGGCTTTCGAAACAATCACGGGGAATTTCAGATTCTGTTTTAGCTGGATAACTTGTACGTTGTCCGGGCTTCCTGCAGACCAAAATGCGGACGAGGAGATATCTAAGAACAACATGAAACACATATAATGTAAAAGACGAACTCATAAAGAAAAATGTACGGACGAACGGAAAATAAAAAAAAAAATGAATTTAAATTGCGCTCGCAACCCTGCTGTCAAAAACAGAAAGCTATCCTAACTGATTCGACAAGCATAATACCAAACTTAAACCCCGTTTAGCTCCTCTTAGAAAATAGGGATGATCCCCTATAGGGCATAACATCATGCCCCGTCTTGGACGTAACATTGAGCCTGTCTAAGCCACTCTCGGGCATAACATTGAGCCCCTCTTGGGCGTAACATTAAAACCCATCTAGGGCGTAACATTGAACCCCTCTTGGACGTAACATTGAAAACCATTTAGGGCATTTCATAACGCTGAGCCCCTCTATAGGGCATTCAGTAAGCCCCTCCAGGGCATAACGCTGAGCCCATCTAGGGCATTCGGCAAACCCCTCCAGGGTATAACGCTGAGCCCATCTAGGGCATTCGGTAAACCCCTCCAGGGTATAACGCTGAGCCCATCTAGGGCATTCGGTAAGCCCCTCCAGGGCATAACGCTGAGCCCATCTAGGGCATTCATTAAGCCCATCTAGGGCATAACACCTCTAACAGGCAATTCAATCTAGGAAAAAAAAAATACCCCTAGAAACTTGACTGATTGAAATACGTTCAGTAGGAAATCTGCAAAATAGTCATATCTCCGTGCATTCACTTGGGACACGAAAGCTCTCACTAGATAACTCGTAGCCCTACCTAGGAGCGATACTAAAGTCAATACGAATTGCTAATGAAGGGACCGTCACGGGATTACAACCAAAAATAGAGTTTCTGGCTTGACATCTATAAGTAAATTAGGCAAATTAAATTAGATAGAATGCCCCAATCATGAATAAAGGTGCTCCAGTGGAAAACCATCTAAACGCAGAATGGGCCAGAAATGGGCAGACTTCCAAAATGGTACGCTGAGAGCTCCCTTAGCACTGCAAGATCTCGTATGGCTGAAGACTATGCACGTTAAGTAAACCGGAGGACGCAGCCAGCTGTCGTGATGGGACCAATTTTGGGCAAAGGCGTATGCACCGCTGGAACCGGGTTAGTAGAATCTGGAATTGAAAACATTTAACGTTAGCGTTGAATGAACATGCGAACCTATCACAGGTATGAGGACCCGCTAAACCGTCGAGAGCATAGAAAACCGTGCCATGAATGGTGTAATCGACATAATCAATAAACTTGAATATAACACCTGCAATAGTATTTAGATCCCTTAATAGTATCCGCTGCATGTCGATGTCAACATCGTTGAAAGACAGCTCGGAAAGATGCCTACTGCAGGCTGTTGTAAAGCCGGACCTTTAGATTATCGGTAGACCAGGTAACTGGCTTACTGGCCTCCAAGAAAGCTTAAACGGCAAGCAACTCTCTGAACGTGGAACCTTGCGCTTTCTCGAAGTCGGAACGGGTATTGATGAAAAATGAGGCCAATGCATCGGAATATATCACCTAAGAGGACTTATGACGGGCTGGCGAAATAGGTATGCCGTTAAGGCTCGCTACGTTGGTTTTCCCGAAGATCAATTCAGCAAAACTCTCGGGAGGAAACGTAAACGTAAGAGTTCCATGTCGACGCATGCAGTGTTGATCATAGCAAATAGATTTCTAGTCATAAGCTGGGAGACGTTGCCCACGCATTAGCCGAGTGAAATAATTTTCCCCGCTAACCCTCGCAATCCTATGAACCGGGACGCGAAAAGAAGCGACCAATATGGAACAATATGGAACACATCTATCTGTCTGTCTATATGTAGCGTAAATTTCCGACGTGGTCGTGTTGATGCCAGTTCCGAGCCGAGAAATTACCTGAGTTAGGCCCCAAGACATCTGGCTTCGTTAGGAAGAAAACCAGAGGTAAGCAAATCGGCATGAACCTGAAGGCTCGCAATCTTTGCGTTGTTGTAACCGACAGCAGCGACGAGACCGTCGTCTAAGAAGGCAACAATTTACCCGGCTTCAGATCTCCATTTCTCAATTAACGGCTTAAACAATTCCGTAAACAGGTAAGGCGCTAAACTAAGACCGAAGGGTAAAACTGAAAACTCATAAAATATCTAGCGTGACCGGCGGAAAATGTCCAAGAAAAAGAAAGAAACTTTCGATGAACGAAGATCTTCAACATGATGATGACCACAAGATCATACGAGAACATATAGTCTCCCGGATTCTAAATCTCTTAGGCAACATTCAAGTCTTCGCATCTAAAATATTCTCTTGTCGTGACGCACATCTAAAATAAAACGCTTTTAAACAGATTTTTGCGTTAACACAAACAAAGGGTCAATAGTGAAAGGTGGCTCGTAAACTTCAGTAATACAATGTGGACTAATGAGCTCGTTCATGACATTCTCAACGGAACTAGAATCCTTCAATGCTAACGCGTCATTACTGGCCGTAAAAGACGTGGGAATTTTGAGCAACGGCAATTTGCATACAAATGGAATAACATCGATAATAAACTTCGGCGCGTTAATGCCCTTCCAGAACTCAATTACTCGATATAATCTCCCTTAGACCGACACGAATTCCTGGTCAGATTTAAATTCGCATTGTACTTCGGGGTCCAAAAAAAACAAAATATAGAGATGATGGGCAAGAGTCCTCCTGATAGTAATCTTCGTCCAACTCCATGTGTGAACAGAGTCAGGGGTTTTCCGCACGCAAAGCAAACACCAGTAGCAGATCTTTGCACTAAATGTTGTTGATTAAGGCGAGAGAAGAAATTAGATGATTGTTGTCTTGCGATCTGTGGAGATTTAGCCTGAATGGACGTCGGCAAGGTTTTCGTTGGTGGGAAGAACGCGCGGTGAAACGCTTACGGCTCTGTAAATTTTCTTTTCGTCCTCTTCGTCGTCGGCCAAATCATGATGTTTGTATTCATTGACAGTTTTCCAACCAAACGGTGACTTATCTGCAAGCAGGATGAATTTTTCACGCTCTTGCACGAGAGCCAAACCTTTGTCTAAGGCATCCTTAAATTTCTGCATGTCTTTGCGTTCCAGAGCGGCCTTTGCGTCCTTCATGGTTTCTTTAATCGCTTTATTGATGTTGTACTGGTCCTCGCTGCTCTTCTTGTTGAATTGCAGAGTGAAAACGCGCTTGATTCTTTTGATTTCTGTCATCTGCTGGGCAGCCATATCCTCATGTGAAACGCTTGAGAGCTAAACTGGAATCTTTAACCAGAGTCTTAAACTGACCAAGAAGGTCCTGGTTGTTCTGTGTTATTAGTCGTACCGCTGTAGCCTCATTCATTTTGCCAGGGAGGAAAGCAAAAAATCGGGGTAACATTGAACTTGTTTGAACAGTACTAGAGGCGGCGAGGCTGACCGTAGAATGACACAAATCTATCAACGAACAGTTTTCAAACTTACGAACCGTGAGCCCCTGCGCACTACACTAGTACCCGGTTCTCTGCTCCGTGTCGGCAAAATATTAATTTATGTCAATACCGATTATCACAAATTACATTTAACAGTATTGTCATTAAAGTCAATGCTCATCACATGGCACAACGATCTTACCTTTGCATTCTTTTTTTCAATTTTTAACAAAGGTGCAGTCCAAAAATTTTAATCTTTTATTGGAGGACACTGGACATAAGTTCTGTCCAGCAACGCAGAGGTAAATTTCAATGTAACTGTATTTTCTATTAATTATCACGACTAGCGATCGACCAAGATTTGGCAAGCAGCATAACTTAATGAAATGACCTCATTAATTAAGGTTGACTTTTGCAAATTCTAAAAACCACTGCTGAGACACTTTTACAAGTTAACTCAAGGTTTTTGTAAAATTACTTGCCTATTTGTTGTATTTCATGGCTATATTCAATATTTTAACATGATTGTTTGACACATTAACCAATCTCTTCAGGGGCGGATCTAGGGGAGGGGTGTAGGGGGTGCGCACCCCCCCCCCCCCCTCACTGAGATGATTTATGGGTTGTTCGCTTTTAAAATTTGTTTACGTTACCCTTCAGTCATGTACGTCATTCCTTAGAGGTGCACCCCCTCCTAAGAAATGCACCCCCTCCTAAGAAAAATCCTGGATCCGCCCCTGCTCCTGTTCTTACAAAAAAAAAATGCCTCACAAATAATTGGTTGACAATTATAAAAGTAATAGGTCATTGCAAGAAGACAAATTGAAGTCCTTGCCAAAAGTGCAAGAAAAAAACGTTGCCGATTTTGAAGCTAAAATGCCTCATTCATTTGACTGGCCACATAACTTGAGTTTTCAACGATACAAAAAATACATTAAATATGAGGGTTTTTTTTTTCAAAAGAAATTGCCTGATGATGTTGATGATGATGATGATGATGATGATGATGATGATGATAATGATGCTGATGAAGATCATTATATTGATACCGACGTTCTTGACAACAGTGATGAAAGCGTTGTCATGTCATCACAAAAGAAAGCAATCCCTGTCAAACGCACAAGAAAGGTAATCTATTTCAGAATCTCCCCTATTTACATTTTTAATCTAAAATGTACTGGTAATTTATTTGCCCAGATGAAACTTTTTCAAGTTTTGTTATAAGTAGTGTCTAATACAACCAAGAATACAATATGTGAATTTTTGTGAACCTCGGCTGTTGTTTTTGTTAAAGGAAATATCTGATGTCAGAACAGATGGTGAAGACCATGATGATCATGTTGATAAAGAAATTTTGAATGATGACAATACGGAAGATGAAATTCCTGCCAAACGTGCAAGAAAGGTAATTATATATTTGACAAATCTCCCCATTTAATACTCGTAATCTAAAATATGGTTTGGTAATTTTATTGGCCAGATGACTGCTTATGAAATGCATGTACAAATGTATCTTCTGTTAAATTTTCTTTATTACTACTAAGAATATAGGTCTACACATTAATCAAACAAACCACTTCTGCCACTTGATCCAGCAAGGCTTATTGAGTAATCTTTTCTAAAATAAGTATTTCTGCTCACTAAACCTGGCTGCATAATAACTATTAGCCTGCGAGCAAGCTCTCGGGCTCAGGTTCGGGGTTTGAGGGAGCGGAGAGCGAGAGCTTGCAACGATGTCTCAGAAATTTGAATGCCGCCCCCAATACTTGCCGTGACTCCCCGCTGTCCGAGCTGTCAGAATTTGGCCAATCAGCGCAAACCGGAAACGAGCGTTAATGTCAACAAACATGTAACAGTCCACGTGAAAAAAAAAACGGAACTTGCTCGCAGCAAGTATGGCAAATATAGATCTGTGTAGGGAGAAAACCGAAAGCAGAAGATCCAAACTATTTAATATTGTAGATATTGTAAAGCTTCTTTAAAACTTCGCTACGGGGATTCTTAAGGTGTTTCTCTTTTGAATGCGTATTTATAATTTTGTGAATCGCGAGATGTTTTTTATTGAAAAGGTTTCAAATTACTTTCGAAAATAAATAAATTAAATAGCACCGGCCAAAACACTACAGCTCTTTCGATAGCTGTTCAAATGGCTGGAACGGGTACTAACATTCGCCGTTCGAAAGGGTGAAGATTTTTTTTTAAACGGCTAACAGCCGCCGTTTGAACAGTTGAATATTTTTTCCCGTTAACTTTCAGCGTGAGAGGTCACAAATGCGGGTCGATAATTTTCTCGGCTGACCCAAACAAAAGCTGAAACTTCGCCGATCTTAATTCTTCATTAGATACATCGGCAACAGAAGCCGCAGACATTCCAATACTTCTGGCTTCTGCTACCTGGTCGTCGATGATGCGTTGTAACGGACAGACAACCAACACTGTTTGATACTGCCTCCTTTCAATTTGCAGCCGCGGCAGCAAACAGTTGAAATATAAAGCTTTTGCCATAGCCCGTCGGCAAAACAGTGAGGACATCACTGCCTTTAAGTAGTGCTTCAACTGCTTGACGTTGCCCGGGTTTCAATTCCGAAGGAAACTTCACATATTTTGGACAATTCTCGCACGCTTTATGAATACAATCTCCTCCGCTCTCCGTGATTTTGTTTTCTTGATCACGCACGACGCGCGAAGAATGATGACGTCATTATCCAATTAAATCTCAACCAATCAGCATTTTCCGCTAGCTTTTACAGGTTAGACATTCAAATTTCTGAGACATCGTTGCAAGCTCTCGCTCGTTTCCCTCCCCCACCCCCTCCCCCCAAAAAAACTCCAAACCCGAACCCGAGAGCTTGCTCGCAGGCTAAACAACTATGATTGTGGACAATTAACGAGAAAATTCAACGAAACCTCTGCGAGTTCGTTTTCATGTACTTTTTATTATTGCTCCAATTTAATTAATTCTAACTGAATGCTGAATACTCCTATTAAAGAAACCTATTTTTCAAAGTTGAATATAAAACGGATCAATTTCAAAGAATATGCTTGATTGACATTTTGTAAGCAAAAAAACTACTCTTTACTGTAAACTTATATTGTATCTTTATAGGACTGTGACATGCAGCTTCAAGAGTGGGTTCCGGTCTTTTTTCGAGCATAAATTTTATATAGGAAAGATTACCAATTTTGCCAGTGATGACAAATTGGTAATAAAATTTCTTGACCAGCGCCCCGGTGAAAAGTTCGAATACAGAAAAGATGACAAAGTCATTGGAAAAAAAAAATGGATATTTCACCGAGGCGTTAACGTTCGTTAGGAAGGGAAAAGGACATTTTCAATCGATGAAATCAAGTCCTACGAAAGTACGAAGAATTTAAAAAGAAGCATCTCCTTAAAAAAGGTAAGCTTTTCTGTTAGAAAAGAAACAGGTAATATATTCTAATGTATACAAATATTAGACATTTATCGTGTAATAATCAACCACATATTGGGGTGTGTCCACACGAGCTGCGTGCGCCCTTTCTATTGATCCAACAAAATAAAGATACATGAAGATTGTAGTTAATCACAAGACTCTCAGTATAACAATACATGCAGCGTCTAACTCAAAAACAAGGTGGAAAAGAAAAGTAATGCTGTAATAGAAAACAATTACAGACCCCTAGGTACAACATCTTTAAATACATGAGCTAATGAGCGAAAACTTCAACGCGTGATCATATCGGTAATATTCATTGAATCAATAACCAGAATCTTAAAATAATTTTAAAATACGAATAGGTAACTATCTTCTTATTTATTGGGTGTTTAACTTTCAGTGTAAAAAGGCGGACGTAGAACGCCCGCACGCTAATGAACCAATTCTTAAATACATTACCATATATAACACCCTGAATGAAGGTTTACGTGACCAATGATAAACAGGGGCGGATCCAGGAAATCTATAAAGAGGGGGCCGGAGCAATTTTTATAGTGACAATATGGGCGCGCCAGCGCCCATCAGGAGCGCCGAATGCGTGGCAATTTAGGGGCAAAAGGGGGGGGGGGGGGGGGTGGGGGGCTCGACCCACCCCTAAATCCGCCCCTGATAAATACATTTTGTTACCAGATAATTCCTTTAAATTTAACATTTTACTTTTCAGTTACACTTGTCAGTTGTTCTCGTGTCCTAAATTGACTGATTTTTATAGCAAAAAAACTGATCTCTTTGGATTTGTTATACCATACATTAATCAACAATCAAAAACATTAGATACCCATCGCAAGGTCAAGAACGACAGGTTTCTGTAAAAAGGGCGATATTATTGGTAATTTAATGTCTGAGTCAAATTTCTTGTTAACTTAAAAGTAACAACAGTTTCTTATGGAAAAAATGGTCTTCGAACTCGACATATATAGCAAAGATTGTCCCAGTTTTTTTCAAGTGCAATCCATTTCCTAAGGTACTTACAGTTTCAGTGCTTTACTAGAGTAGTTAAGAACTATACTGGACATTATTTGGGATCTTCATAAATACAAATACAGTTAGTATGTATTTGGATTGGATACTCATAATGGACTTAAAGCGACCTTACAATGAAATGTGCAAACTGACTTTATTGCATATTTATCTAATTCAGGTGAATTCAACTTGAATGTGGGATCTTGAGATGCACCCAAACCTGGACGAGACGGTTGCTGAAATAAGAAAAGCAAAGATATCAATTGGGATTTTAAAACAGTTCAGCATCCCGTCTTGGAAAGGGAATTGGGATTTGGAATTAGGATTAGAATTATTTGTGCCTGGCACTCGGGGCAGCGAAACTGGCCTCCTCTCTGACTCAGAAGCGCGTGTTTCTTCAAAAATTCGCAGCAGAATGTGTAAAGACACGCTATGGTCTTCGGCTCGGTGAAAGTATCCAAGCAAATCGAACATTTAACATGCTTTTTGAGGTTTTTCAACAGAGACTCCATCGCGAAATGCAGCGCAGATTGAAAGCTGAATTTGTGAAACACACCCGCTATTGTGTTGTCGATTCCGAGAATCTTTAGCCTACCTATTCATAACATTACCTAGTCAGTTTATTTAAAGTGGCCAATTTCTATCTGACCTTAGTTCCTAAGTTTCGATGGCAATAGAAACGGAATAACATTTCTATATTTTAACTGTTAGTATCGGCTTTTAAACCGGCTGTAGAAGATTACCGTTGTATCAGTGTCTTCATTCAATTCAATTATAAGTCTTCAAAACTTTCCCGGACCAAGTAATACTCTGACGGTTCCATTTGGGGTGCTTTGAATTTGCAAATTGCAGTTTATTTACTTTTATTGATTTCAATACTGTCATGAGGGCACTGAACTGGAAACGTATTGTTTTTATGGATCAGTGAAACTAATGAATTCGCAAAATCTAGAGTAAATAATTGGCATATCAGAGAGGGCAAACGACATAACACAAGCAAAAGTGGCTCTGTTGCGGCATTTTGGCGGGAAATCGGGGGCGTGGAGCGATGTCCGGATGAAGGCTTCTTCGGGCATCGAAGTCAGGGGAGTTTGCCCGTGGCAGACCTGCCAACTCTCACGATATTGCCGTGAGTCTCACTATTTTTTTATCTTCTCTCACGGCCTGACGACAAGACTTTCAATCTCATGGTTTTTTAATGGCTGCACTAAGAACGTGTTACAAAAACTTGTAGCTGAACTTGTAGTAGGAAAAAGTGAGAAGTATGAAGAAAACGCTTCAGAATAAAGTTTAACGATGATTTTTGACAATTTTCCTGGTCATTTGATTACTTAATAGCGGTTTTTCTGAAATAATTGTCATAAGTGTCGCGAAAAGTTCATGTGATAAGGTACTAACTCGATAATCCTTTCGTTTTTTTTTTTGGTCATGAAGAATCCATATATATGAGATCATATGAATAGAGATCGGATTCTCTTAAAAACGCAACCAAAACGCCCCTGGATTATTTCGGTGTGTTTTTCTTACATGCACTACACGCGGTTTTTTCGGTTTTCGAGTGGATTTCACAAACGGCAGGCAGGGGTAATTTGACGAACGCCGAACGTTGTTCTCACCCACAACGGTAAATAAAAGCTAACCAATTTGAATCAGTGCTTAACCCTAAACACTGTAGCACTGATTTACAGTATTTAGGGTTAAGCGCTGATTCAAATTGGTTAGTTTTTATTTACTGTACTGGGCAAGAGTAATGTTCGGCATTCGGCAAATTACCCCTGCCGTTTCACAAAGCGATTGTTTTCATTAAAACAGTCTTCAAATTTGACATTGTCACCATTTCTACATAGAAAGACCCGTGGTTTTCATCTTCTGAATATTTTATGGACTTACTCTCTTCAATGAATGTCTACAAGGAATCACAGCGTTTGACTAAAGAATGTTCAAACTTCAAAGGAAAGTAATCAAGCTCTGTCGGGTATTGTATTAAATGGCAATTTGGAAGGGAGACACTACAACCGTTGGCAGCAGTAAGCGCTCTGTGAGTGGAAATTCAAAACAATTCGGTAATATTGACATAACCGCTTGCTTCAAACATTAGTGCTTCATTCGAAAGATTATTTTGACCTGAACATTTTGATATATGGGTTTATGGCTGTTTAATAGAGGCCATATTTGAAAGACCTGCTCCCAGCAGTAACACTTCGCTAAGAAATTCGACACTTAAGGTGGCTCACAACAGTTTCTAGTTATTTTGATAAGTAATAATAAAATTATTACTCTTTGATGGATCAATACTACTTTTAAACAATTAATGCTACGATTAAGGTATCAAACAAATGCCCAGCCATTTGTGAACAATTAAGTTATGGTGATTTGTCATTATGATGTTACATGTTACTATAGTAATGCATAACCTGATAAAGACACCCTTAATTTTAATTTTTTAGTGCTAATAACTAAAAAGTGTGCTCATTAATCCCCATTTTTTTATTTTTGAACTGTGGGTAGCATGTTAAGATACAACTTTTTGCAAATTTTAAAAACATTCATGCGAAGGGGTTCAGAGCCACCTTAATGTAACTTGTTCACCAATGGCTGCTGGGCGTTTGTTTGATACCATCAGTGTAGCACAGACTCATAAAGTGTGGTGGTTTTGATCCATCAAAGTGAAAGTACTAGAAATTTATTCTAGAAAATGTTGAGCCACCTTAAATTAAATTTGTTTGCATATTATTTAATTCTTGTTTCTCTCTTTTTCCTCGTGTTGTTTTAACAGCCAGATGTCTAAATTCTTGTATGAGCCCAACAGTCTTTTAGGTCTTCAGGGGTACAGCTCCATGAAAAAAAATAGCAAGAGGATATGTTACAATTTGATAGACAAAAGTATAAATTGAACTTCACTAGGTAATCTATTTCTTTTCTGAAATATACCATCATCAACACCACAACACAACAGCTAACCCACAATAGTTTCTGCAACACCAAGTGAAATATCCTCTAACAAATTGAGAGCAGTTTCAAAATGCATGCATGACCATGATCACATACAAATTGTAAGTTCCAGAAGTTATAGGAAGTTCTTTCTGTCATCAGTCCAGTGTTACTTTGAGTACTATGAGAAGCATGGCGCTAGCTTATTGGGCCATTTTACATGCTTGCTTTCAACATGCATGATCATTATCACATAGGCAGTTATACAGGACTCATACAGTGAATAACAAGTTATACTGTATGAGGCACATCACATCACATGTTTTCATCTAATCAAAAAACACTCTTGGATTGATATAAATAGGTGTGTAGGTACTGGTTTAAGACTTTAAAAATGTGAGTTCAATGACACAAATTCGTTTAATTTTTTTTTTTGTTTCAGGATGGTAGTCACTCCACCCAAACATGAAGACTGAATTATTTTACTATAAATTAACAAGTTATTTAGTTTTGCGATTTCTGGTGCATGGTCTATCTTTTGCTTGATGCTGTACAGGGTAAACCAGGAGGATCCTTTAGACTTTAAATTAGCAACCAAGATAGCAGTATTCAGTATAAATTATACCAACTGAAACCAGTGGATAGATAAGTGTTTTCACATGCTCTGCTTGGATCAATACTCAAATTCAGGATTTCATAGTATTTGCTATTTACCTCCAAGCATTGTTCTGGATTTTGCCCACAAGTTGTTTCCCCATTTGTGAAAAACAAACTGTAACACTTACTATTTTTGGCTGCCTATCCACTGGTTTGGCATAATTATACTAAAACAAGTATTATTCACCTCAGAGTCGGTGAAGAGTGGTGGATATTTCCATCACCACCTCGTGACACTCAGCAAATGTCCAACACTATTCACCCCCACTAAAGTGAATAACAATATTGTTATAAATCTTCTCCCACCTTCAGCATGCATTTTGTCAGAATTAATACACTTTCTATAAATAAATAATACACACATAGATATTAAGTGTATAAATAATAATAGATGTGAAGTGCATCCATTTAATCTCGTACATTTTAACTGATGCACCGTCCAATCATCATGTTTTTAACAACAGATCCGGAGAAATTAGTTATTTTAAGGATCAAAGTGTTTGCAAAATGTCAATGAATTGGCAAGCAGCCTAGTCCAATGGTAGCAACACTGCAAAGATTTTAAATCAGTGGTTATAGACAATATTGGCATATGGATTTTAATGAAACCACGAAAAATATACCATTGCTGTGTCTTGATAATTAATAACCAAGTTTCTCTCTTTATTATAATGTACCTCAAGAAAAGCGCTTGGTCTGATTGGTTGAACACGCCATCCATTTGCCCGTGGGTAGCACACTTCCATCACTCAGCTTGTTTTGCTGGAAATTTTGACATTTTGTCTTCATGATATGTTTTTAAAGAGATGGTAAACGTCGCAGCTGTGCGAACATCGAGTTAATGGATCAATGCACTTGAAAGGTTTGCTAAGCATTAATAAAAGAGGCTAGTTAAGAGTCACTCTCAGATATATATTGCCTCGATTGACTTTTACGCTTCTCTTGTACTTAACAACCTCCTGCATGCATCCATAACTCGATGAACGCACGCTGCACATTTGCCATTTCTTAAATATATTACAATAGAACCTCTACCAGCTTGCATGAATAGCTAGAGTTAGGATACAGTGGCTGTGTTTTTACGAGGCGGTTTTTCTCGCTTAACATTCCTGTAGATATATTTTCTTTTGTTAAGACAATAGAAAATTAGAACACAAAAGAACGACAATACAATGCCCTTCTTTGTTGTTTAATTGCGGACAAGCTTAAGCGACCTGGTTTGCTCGCTCGTGAAAACACGGCCAGTGCGAGCCAGCGAGCCAGCGAGCCATGCGAGTCATATAAGCGAGCCAAGCGAGCCATGCGAGTCATGCGAGCCATGGCAGCGAGCTATGTAAAAAAAAAATAATAAAATAAAATAAATATATTTACACGAACGATGACAAAACGCGCAAAGCGTTTTTAACACGCATCGAAAGTGATGAAATGGACACTTTGGATTTGGCGATCCCCGACAAATCTGAAGGGTCCGCCTTCCTCTAGCACAGAAACCCACTTTAAAAAGTGTTTCTTGATGCCTATGGCAAACAGTCTTGGGCACAGTGGAAAGACACGTTAAAAAACTTAAACAAAAGACAATTAAGGTTTTAACACCAGCATTTAAAGCGTTAAATATATTTTTGTTCGTACAGAAACAATGACAACAGGAACATCTATGTCTAATTGCTTAGCAAACTCTCAAGAGAACACCGAAAACAAAATTATGAAAACGTCGCGCTCAAATCGAACTCAATGCGTCCGGCAGATCTGGGAATTATATTCGAGCAGCTATTGTGAAAATACACTGGTATCAAGGATATTTGTCACAGGTCAAAGCCTGTAAACGAACAACCTACACTGATTACATTCATAACTGTCTGCATGCACAACGCAACTATAATAATTAATTATATGTATTGATGAAACAACAGGATTTTTCCTTTCACAAAAAAGTAACATCTCCATTGCGCGCAGTGAAGATACTATTTTCGTCTTTCACATTTGAAGATATTGGTCATGTTTAACAAGATGAACAGCCAATAATGACTTTCAAAAGTAAATAAAACAAAGTTGCGTTTTACCTAGAAATTTCTAAAGTATCTATAAACAAACAGAACATGGCATGACCTCTTGGGGATACGAATTTTATCTTTACGTGCTGATATTAGGGCTACTTAAACGAGAAAAATAAGACGCGATTTAAATTAGCCGCGGCTTAAATAAGACGCGAATTATCGCTCAAGAGTGAGCGTAGCTAACAACGAGAGATACTAACAGCACTCGAAGATAAAATTCGTATCCTCGCACGGCCAATATAAAGGGGTGGCTATTGCTTGATTGATTCGATTGATCTGGATTGATTGTCCAAAATTGAAGATCTAATCCGGCCACGAGCACGCTGAACGGTTCGCAAGAACGAAACAGGAGAGAAAGATTGTCGGAGAGGGAGAGAAAGTCAAAATTTGTCGCTCTCCCTCGACCCAGACTGTTCCCGTCCAAAATAACATGACCACCGCGTGGGCCATCGCGTGGGCCATCGCGGCTTAATATTCGCGATTGAAAGCACATTTCAAGCAGCAAAACCAATTACAAAACGAACTATTTCCAATTACAATATTATTAAAAATTTATATTTTCCGATGGCTCGCATGCCTCGCATGGCTCGCATGCCTCGCTGGCTCGCAGATTATCCGGACCCAACAGCTACCTTAAGATAGAGTTTACTGTTGAGGTTTAGTTCTTCTGATCTGAAGCACAACATTTAGTAAAAGTTTGGTTTCATTTGATATTACCGTCTGGTAGTTTGGATAACAGAGGAAATAGAATGAACATTCATTTCTCCATGTAACGGGGGTATGTATTTTTTCAGAAATTAGTGCATTTCTTCTAATTAAATAATTAAAAAATCCATTTAAATTTTGGGAAGTGTAGGTAATTCTTTGACCTTAGTTTTGAACCCTGCTTCACAGACACCCACGTAATATGTATTACCGGGGATATCTCATTATTACTGACAGCTTCCTCAGTTGAGAGAAGCAGTAATTCCATTTGATCCTCTCTGGGTATCCCCTCCTACAAACTGCCATCTTCGTCTGTAAAAAATTTTTAGTAAAATCCTGTTTGAATCAGCTAATAACCATCTCACAAAAGCCATGAAACTGGTCACTTTCAAAACAGCTTTTGTTATGTATAGTTCCTAAATAAATTAGTTCTCTAGATATAGGTATGTGTTATCTGCACAGGGTACATTATTTTGTAAATTGAGACTGAAATTCAGTTAGGGATGAGATGATAGTGATATATACCTCCCTCATGATCAAGTGATCAGTTTGTTGTGGCTTCATCTCGATCGATCACTAAGTTGTTTCTTGGTTTATCTGTACCCATGTCTGCTAGATTGTCTGTGACATATGTCAATGCATCAACTTAAACTTTAAACTCATTCTCTGTTCTTTGATGGTCAGCTGAATAAAATATTCACGAAACACACCACTTGTTGTTTCAACAGTGGAGCATATTTTAAAGTGAAGGGGGTTGGGTGCTAAAACAACTGGATTCAGAAGTGTTTTTTTCTTAAAAAATAGCACAGCTGAGAAAATGAATAAATCTTAATTGTTAATTTTGAAAATCCACATTTATTAAAAGAAAACATTAACAGTTAAGGAAACTACTAGCTATTCTTTAATTAAAAATCCTTTTGTTGATTAATTACGTGATCTGTACACAATTATTGTGTTTTTCATTTTTTGTACTTCTATCTTTTTGTACTACTATGATCGATCAAAATTTAACATTTTGTGTGGGAAAAATTACATTCCTTACAGCTTAATAATATCAGAGGTGGGCTATGTAATGAGAAAATATCGAGCTTGGAAAAGTATTGTTTTTTGAGTCCGCCAGTAACAGATTTATGTTCCAATGAGCCCAATTTGTTTTAAGTACTGGAAATCTTATTTTCTGTTTCCTCGCTTGAGTTTGCAAGTGAAATCTTATACCACCACTGCAAAACATGCTTTCCAACACTTCAAAAAAATTAACAACAACCAAGATTCAAAAAGGTTCTCCAGTTTCTCAGATTTTGGAATGTGAACCATCTTCATTAATTTGATAACCAATGGTGCTGTGATGGAGGTTGAAATTGCAGAAAATTCAAGCACACCAAAAAAATCTCTGACACTTTCCTTCATTGTATGAAAGTAAACTACTGATTCGCCAAAAGTGAAAAATATGTGGATGAGTTGATCTTAGTGGTACTTTGAAAGCTAGTTTTTGTTTCAAATAACATTTTTTTCTTAATGTTCGTTATTAACTGCTTAATATTATAAGCATTTCCTAACTTTAGTTAGTATAATTGTACATATCATACCTATATCCAACTATTGAAGAATTAAAGGGCTATTTTGTCATGCTATTTGTATTCTTCTTTTTCCTTTACTTTTTTTAATGTAATTATGTAACTTCAAGCCCCATTTGAATTGGGCAAACTTGTTAAAGGGCTGTCATTAAAATTTAGTATGACTTTGAATGGTCAAAGGACGTATTTGTATTAATGTTATAGTAGAAGGTTAGTTAAGCCTTTGGAAGCCTGCATGGCAGGCGTCAGGGAGAGGAGAACTGGGGAGTCAGGGGAAAGGACACCTGCAATAAAGACCCCGTTTTGTTCATTTCTGTGGATGTTGTCGGCCGCAAAATTCCAATTGGCTAAAAATTCGCACTGGGAGGTAAACATAGTAAATTCCCACGTGAAGTCAGCCATGCGTAAAAGCGCGACCCAGTTTCTGATTGGTTAATGCATTGACAGTTGACATAATTCGATTTCCATGAAATCAGTGGGCATAATGCGAATAGCCCGGTTATTATAGCAGGCGTTCCTTCCCTTCTCCCCTCTCCTTTTCCCCCGCCCCCTCCCCCCTCCCCATTTACGCCTGCCACACAGCATTCAGGCCATCAACAACACTTCTTCATTTTTTAAAATAATAATCCTGCTTTGTTAAAACCGTCACTTGGTTGCAGATGGCCAATGGGTGGAAACAGATTGCAATTTATAAATTCCCTAGCCTGCAGTGCAGGCGTTTCTTTTTGGCGGGAGAGTGCTGAATTTAGTGTTTCGTCGTCTCCCCCTCCCCCCTCCGCCTTCCATCCTGACTCTTACACCCTTGGTCAAGTCTTTCGACTCACCTCAGATGTCCGCGGTTTAACTCAGCGCTCATTCGCCCCACAAATACGTCTGCTTCGCAGGCTATAAATTTCCCATCTGTGTATAAAAAGGAAACCATTTTATATCTTTGTCTTAATGTTTATTTAAAATGATGTGTGTTAAGTATAAAATATACTTAAAAAATTTAAGAACAGTTTTGTCAGAAACAAACAAACAAACCAATACAGCCAAACCCTGGCCTGGTGACAAATCCCCTTTAAAGCTGGACTGCTATGCCAACCATTCCCTTATAAATTTATACCATCCAAAACGTGGCTCTGTTTTGTTTTTCTAAACATTAAAGGATAATTCGTAAATCTCCTTATAAATTTTTTTGTTTTTTAACTTTGGCCCTGAGTGAAAAGGTAAATTTCCAAATAAGGTGTTAATTTATTTAAAAAATACAATTGCTATTGTTGTTGTTTTTGAGTAGTATAGTTGTGTTAATAGCTGGCTGCTTGAAATATCAAATATGCTAACCTAACCAAGCAGCCTCTACACAATACTCACTACCATGTGATTATAAGCTTCTATAAATTTGACAGGTTGAACAGAACACAAAACAATTACATAAAGATCACCGGTTAGAATAATTTAGTCCCATGATATAACAATGCGTGTCTCTGCAGTTCAAGTATTTGCTTCTGTTTTTGACATCATCAAATAAATAAATACTCATTTCTGACAGTGACAAGTCATGTTTGCATCAGTAAAATGTTTTGAAATATTATGATCTTTTTGCAGACCTGAAAATACTATAAAGAATGTATAAAGGTGAAGGCATCTGATGATTGTGGGGGAAAGTGAACTAAAATCTCTTGAAGCCTGCTTACTTATACATACTGTAAAATTCCGAATATAGGCCCTCGCAAAAATTAAAGCCCCCACCCCCCACCCACCCCCCCCCCCTCCCCCCAAAATCCTGCCTAAAATATTGGGGATCAACCCTCAAATGTTCTAATGCTGTGTTCACATCAGCACCAAAACATGTTTAGAGTAAACATGTTTCAACAAAACATGTTTCCCGTAAAATGTTTGTAATGTCATTGTTCACATTTTTTGTTAATTTAAAAACATTTATTTTCACGCCTGCTTCTATAATTTATGCTGTTTTACAAAACAAGCATATTATAGAGTGAAATAGTTAGTAGAACAGTACACACTATGACTATCACACACTAATTGTTAGATAGTGCTTCACGGGTTAAGTAAAACCACTCTAATAAAGCTTGCATAAAATCTTTATAAAAACACATGAACCGAAACAAAATAGGGATAAAACTCGCTGTTGTATGAATTATCGTTTAATTTCACTTCTCAAGCCCTTCGGGAATGAAGGGCATTGCAGCGTTCAACAAGGAGACGACATTTGCGCTAACATGTTTCGTCTGGCTTAGATCGAAACAACCCTTCAGAAGTAGATTCTGTTCAATCATCAGAATAAACATGTTTCAATCATGATTCACGCAATGTGCCGCCTGATGTGAACGAATATCCTAGTGAAACATGTTTCATTCGTGATCAGACTGAACATGTTTCGCCCTGGTGAAAACAGCATAATATTTATAGTTTATGGAGCAATACACCTTAATTATTCCCTAAATCTCTTTTTTTTTCAATTGAATGTAAAAAAAAAAACAATTAACTATTTCACTTTGTTTCACATGATAATTAGAAAAATCATTCTCAAGGTTCTCAGATCTCTCTTACATGTACCTATTTCAATATAAGCACTTTTTTTGCCGTCTTATCATATAATAGAATACGGCCATCAGGCATTGTGGTTATACCCCAAGGGTTCTGTAGCTTAGCAACAGTTTTCCCAGTGAAACGACCTTCAATGGTGAACTGCTTCACGTGACCACTCTCTCTGTCACTGACCAGAATGTTTCCATGTTTGTCTACGCACAATCCCCACGCATGTGTAAACTGTCCGTCTGCTTGGCCTTTTTCTCCAATCTTGCGCAAAAACCTCCCAGAAGAATCAAACAGCTTTAAACAATCGTTCCTACTGTCAGCCACAATAAACATGTTTTTGTAATAGACGCAGTCCCCGGGACTGTTTAGTTTTTCTGGGCCGCTATCTCCAAACTTCAACACAGGTACACCATCCTTTGTCAACACCTGAACTCGGTTGTTGTAAAACTCGGCTACTACCACATGTCCTTTACCATCCATACAAACACCAGCGGGACTCATAAACTCTCCGTCTCCTGTCCCTCTCTTTCCAAATATGTTTACACAGTTTCCGTTGTGAACATTAAATACCTGTATTCGGTTATTCGAAGCGTCTGTCACCAGAATCTCATCACTGTTCATGAATAAAACATGAGATGGAAAGTTCAGCTCCCCGCGATTCTCTCCATAGCAACCCAGTTGTCGCACATACTTTCCTTCTTTATCAAATATCAGTATACAGTCCTTGTCACCGTCTGCTATGGCGATTAATCCTTTACTGTTCACAGCAATCCCAGTTGGCTCTTTCAGAGTTTCATTTTGCAAGTCTAACTCGTCTACAAGTTCAAGCCGTCGTTCCTTCACCTCGATGGTGAAAGGACTCTGAGCAAGGTTCTCGCCGTTTATCTTTGCGGAGATGTGGTAGGTACCTGGCAGGTTAGGAACAAAATTCACCTGGAAATTTCCACCTAATTCTTTGTTGATCATCAAACTTGCCAGTTGGTCAGTAGGCTCCACCAGTACTTCAACGTGGTCTTCATGTTGTGTGTTACTGATTTGTCCTTCGTATGTTTTGGGGCAAATCGAAATCTCTGCTTCAACGCCAGCTTGGTAATTTTGAAGCAGTCCTTCCATAATTGATCTATGTGGGTCTGTTTCGCTTATGAACCCCAGGCTCGCGTTATGTAGTGTGCAAGTGGAAACGAACTTTATAAATGGCCCAACCGGAAGTGCTGGGAGTGCAGTTTTTCCGAGCTCCTCAAATCGCTCTTCTAAATTTCTCTTGTTTTGCATGATGTCTGCACTCGAACTTCTCTGAACCAGGTCATTGGCAAACTCTGCTGCTTGGTTGATCTGTTTCGCTAACATCTCAACTTGTTTCTTTAGGGAATCTAATTTCTCCATTCTCGATACGCGTATGTTCTCGAGGGTAGTAATTGTTTCGCGCTCGCGTTCGTGAATCACGGCGATCATTTGTTCGGCTGCTTGAGACACTTGGCGTTTAGCGGTGGCGATGTTATTTTCTAGGTTTGCGACTATTTCCTCCACTCGACGAATCAAATCACTGCAAACTTTGTTCTTTTGCTTCATCAGGTCGACTCCTGCCAAAATGTTGTCTCTTTCGCTATCTGCAGCCTTTTCAAGCGGCTCAATTTCATGATTCTTGTGTTTCGTATTAAAGCATATTTGACAAATACAAGTTTGGCAAACACGACAGTAAAATTTCATTACCTCTGTCTCGTGGTACTTCTCGGCACAAAATTCTTTTCGCTTTAACAAGGCTTCGTAATCTTCGGCTTGAAACTGTTTGACTGGCGTCACCTTGTGTCCTTTGAACGCAGCAGTTTTAAACACCTCATGGGCGTTCAAACAGTCACTACACAGCAACTTCTCGCAGTCAAAGCAATAACTTATTTCAGCGCTCTTTTTCTTGCAATTTCCGCAACTGATCTCACTTCCATCGCCACTTTTTTGAACAGTGAGAAGGCTGAGTAAGCTATTGTGATGAAAACTGGTCGGCAATTGATCGAATCGGTTTCCTTCGGGAATGCCAATTTGTGCCTGGCACTCGGGGCAGCGAAACTGACCTTCTGTCTGATTCAAAAGCGCGTGTTTCTTCAAACATTCGCAGCAGAACGTGTGAAGACACGCTATGGTCTTCGGCTCGGTGAAAGCATCCAAGCAAATCGAACATTCAACATGCTTTTTGAGGTTTTTCAACAGAGACTCCATCGCGAAATGCAGCGCATGCAGATTAAGAGCGGAATTTATAAAACACACCCGTCTATTGTGTTGTCGATTCCGAGAATCTTTAGCCTGAGTATTCATAATATCACGTAGCAGTTTATTTAAAGTGGCCAACCAGATCGATTGCTATCTGACCGTGACCTTAGTTGCTAAGTTTCGATAGCATAAACATAGCAACGGAATAACATTTTAAAAATTTTAACTGTTAGTATCGGCTTTTAACCGGTTGTAGAAGATTACCGTTGTATCAGTGTCTTTACTTAATTCAATTGTAAGTCTCCAAAACTTTCCCGGACCCAGCAATACTGTTCCATTTGGGGTACTTTGAATTTACAAATTGCAGTTTATTTACTTTTAATTTATTGATTTGAGTACTGCCATGAGTGAACTGAACTGGAAACGTATTGTTTTATACGTAATTAAGTTAATGCCCTCCCATCAGATGCTCGTCTAGTTAGGCCTAGATAATTTGAGGGGGTATATTCGTTCTTAAAAGTCTTATAAAATTCTAGTTTTTGAGAATACTGAAGTAAATGTTACCAATAAGAAATATATTTCTGTCATTAAATTTGTACAGTGTTTGACTTCAGCTGTGTTTAATAAATCGAGGTTAAAATTTCTGAGATTAAAATATTCGGATATCTTCATAAGATTAGAGTAAAAGCTAATTTTACCATTCGAGTGAAGATCTAATGAAATTAAGAAAGATTGTTTAACAAAAGAGTCTTGGGGTTTATTTTGAAGGTATAACAAGTAGTTGAGGGTTCTTAGATTAATGGCAATAATTAGAGGAAATCGACCAAGTTCAGCTCTGCACGCAAATAAGAACAAGCAAGACTGGCGCATAGCTCCATTGCCGCATTTTGGTGGGAAATCAGGGAGCGTGGAGCGATGTGCGTTGCCGAAGGCTAGGGTTAGATAAATTATGCTCGAAGATTTGAGCATTATATGCTTTTGCACGTCACTCCCGATCATAACATTATGCTCAAAATTATGCGGCTCTTACCCTAGCATTGTGCTCAAAGATGCTGGGTGAATTTTGCGCAAAAAAAAAAATAGACAAAATAGGGACTAACATATTATTTCCTTCTCTTAAATAACAACAACGTCTTTGAAATAAGAATACTCTTGGCTTATACGGAGCAAAAAGAGCTAAATGTGAACTCTCAAACTTACGGGCCTGGGGAGCCAGGCTTGAAGTAAGGTCAGTAGGCCTTTGAACAAAGCCAAATACAGTCGAACCTGTATATAACGGCCACCCTCGAGACTTGAGGAACTGGCCGCTTAATACAGGTGGCCGCTTAATACAGGATCACTAAAAATACTCAGTTAGCTGCGTTCGTGATTTTGTACTGTACTTCAGCACATTGCGGACATCTGAAAAGCGTTAACGATACTAAACGGCCGATTATCAGCTTACAGTAGCTTTGCACATGTTATTTCTTTATAGTGATACTTTAGTGATGATGAATCGCATTTTAAACACAATAAAATACCGCATAAAATGACATGTGGCTTAGTTTCCGTTCGAGGGTGGCCGCTTAATACAGGTAAAAATAACAAAGAAAGACAAACATACGACTGCTACAGGGTGGCCGCGGCCGCTTAATAGAGGTGGCCGCCTAATACAGGTAACAAATACAGCGTTTGTATGAGCGAAAAATCGGGACTTTGAAAACTGGCCGCTTAATAGAGGGTGGCCGCTTAATACAGGGCCGTTATATACAGGTTCGACTGTATCACCAAATATATGCATCAAGCAGCCACAAAGCCCACAATTGATTGGACATTGAAAAAAAAAACCACATTATTTTGATGTTATTATTTAGCAGGGTAATTTTATCAACTTTTATGCTCCTAAACATGACTATTATGACGGTATTGTGCTCGATGCTCGCACCATAGTATTTTGCTCGAAATTACGTCAGCATAATTTATCTAACCCTAATGAAGGCTGCATCGGACATCGAAGTCAGGGGAATTTGCCCGTGCCTGTGGCTTAATAACTGTCTGGTACATAGTCTGGCCTAAGAATCTATATGATCTCAGATCGGATTCTACCCCCCCCCAAAAAAATCACAGCCGAACGCCCTTGATTATTCCGGTGAGTTTTACATGACGTATACGGTTTCAGGGTATCAAGCAGCACATAGGCTCAAGAAAATAGGAAATTTGAACACGAAAAATAGGAAACAAATAGGAAAAATCATGAAAAAATAGGAGAAAATAGCACAAATATTCACAAAAAAGCTTACACAGCATATCAGCATAACATTCACCTTTGTAAAATTCATTAATTATTGATAAGGGTACTAACAAATAGAAATGAGCCATTCCAATCACATGGTTACCCTGTATAGGCGGATACAATCTGTTTAAAACTCACTAGTGGTTGTATCGTATGTACATTACAGATACAACTCGCTTGTGGTTGTGATTTACATGTGAATGTGAATTTCACAAGTTGCTTACTACATTCACGTCCGTGTTGTATCGGCACTATACATTCACTCGGCTGCGCCTCGTGATTGTATAGGCCGATACAACACTCCCGCTCATGTAGTAACCATTACTTATAACACCCGACAGGTGCAGCCTTAACAAAGAAACTGTGATTGCTTCAAATGCAACAGCATTTTACAGTAAATTTATCTATTTCAGCTCCCCAACACTTTACTCGAGGTTTCCAAGAACTCAACACAACTTAAGTTTTCTTCAAATAAACATGAACAATAGAAAGCTCACAAACTAATCTGTATTTCAGTGTAAAAAAGAAATTGCCTCTCTCCTTGGCAGACTGGAATAAATACTGCAAACTACAGTCATCAGTGACGAAATCCTAACGGAGTTTTCTTTATTTTCCTGGAGATGTTACGCTGAGTAGGAGCATTACGTTTCCTGGAAGCAAACCAGGTAAAGTAGCTCTTTCAATAAGTTGTTTGTTTTTATCACCTGACTCGACATTCTTTGCTTATCCCTCACAGAAGCTAGTTTGGTCTTGGCCTTTTCCAAATTTGCTTCGGCTGTTTCAATCATCAAGGATGCTACTTTGACCCCTTGCTGATCTAAAGCACTGAAGAAATGGAAATTGTAAGTTTTGCAGTGCTGTTTAGAAATAGTAGGCAGCTGTGAAAGCGAGCGCTAGAGGCACAAGCCTCTAGGGGGGGTATGGGGGCATGCTCCCCCAGAAAATTTTGAAATCTAGATGCTCGAGAATGCCATTTCCAGCATTTTCCAAGAGGTATTTCCCTCTAGAAAGGTAACCAAAATAGTGCAAAAAATGCTCTTATTACTCCACATTTTACAGGAAAATTTTTTACAAAAGAAGGCAAAAAGAAGGAGCATCTACCTACACTGGCAGCCATTTTGAAAAAGACCAGACTGGGATGGCTAGTTCCCATACCCCTTAGTACATTTTTCTGCAAAAATCAAGCACAGCTAGAATGTGTAGTAGGGTTTACTTAGATTGAGACTATCCTTTACATCTTCTTACTTACTGGCATAAAAATCTTCATTCTTTGTACACTATGAACCAAAACAATAGGAAAAATAGGAGAAAATAGGAATGACTCCCAAAATTAGGAAAAAAATAGGAACTTGACACCCTACGTTTTGTTTCGGTTTTCGAGAGGATTTCGAGCGATTGTCAGGATTGTCTACATCGAATTTGATATTGTCAGGAGCCTGTAACCCGGGGCGGGTTATGGGCTCCTGATATTGTCAAATACCTGCCAACTTTTCCGAAGTCAAATGCGTGTGATTTTCGTATCCATGTTACCCGAATTTCCGAAAATGTCCGACGACTGCCCGAGCATTGCCGAAGATGTTCCGACAACTCCCGATGATTTCCGAAGGTTCTCGAAGTTGTTCCGATGATTTCCGACGGTTGTTAAATGTCGCTGTGCTCAAAGTTCGGCGCGATATATCTCTCGGGGTTGGAAGCGGAATAATGAATAATGAATAACGGCTTAGAAAAGAAAACGAATAAGGAATATTTAGCATTTGATTGTGAATAAAGAATAATGAATATATAAACGTTAAATAATTCTTTTTTGTTAACAGAAAGGAATCGCATAGAGGATTTATTTGATATTAAGATCACGCTCGAAGTTTCAGATAGTTTATCTTACTCGAAATTAGATTTGTAATCTTTGATGTCTTTGATGATCAAACGTTGGGTTCAAATAAGAGTCTATAAGGCTACGTTTTAAATAAACGCCAGGCAGGAATTCAATAAAGAAAATACGGTAAGCAGGGGCGTAACGAGTCTATAGGCCCTAGGACCAAGACCCAAGCCTACAAACTTTTCAGCCCACCTGTCATAGTTTTAAAATCCATAAAAAAAATATCAATTTCTTGAAATCCTTGTAATGTAATTTTAAAGGCTTTGGAAGTTCCCGACACTTTGAACGACTCTAGAGCAAGAGGCCTTAGCAACACCATGCTTAGTTTGAGTTCATGTCACTTTATTTATTTATTTATTTATTTATAAACTTCGCCAAGAGGCCTGCACCAAATACTAAGAGTGTTAATTTGGATTTACTTCAAGCACATGCATAGGCCAATGTTTTAATCCAGAGGAGCATTGAAACATGTTTTACCAGGCAGCGGTATCTATTTCAGAGAAACCTGGTGTTGCAATATCCAAGCCCATACTTGAAGGCCAGCAATCACATCGAGAAAATGTTCCGTCTGATTCAGTGAGTGAGTACTAAAAACGAGCAATGTATTATCTATTCTTAGACCATTTGATATCAGAACTGGATTCTCGCATTCAAACCAATTTCACTCTCACTACACTAGACACTAAATCTACTTACATCTGGCTTAGCAAATCATAAGAACTTTTACCTCGAATTACGGGCTTCCTCCGACATGCGAAATCTATATATGATATAGAAACAAGGCAGCATTATTAAAAAAAATGGTCACTTCTTGATGCTTTTTTAAAATAATTTCTTTCACAGCACAGTACTCCTCGCTTCATCTTTAGCTCCGGCTTTTTTTAATAAAAAAAAAGAAAGAAATGCAAAAACAAAAAACAAATCTTTTTGCAGAAGAATGTTGGTACTTGGTGTTCAGCCGAGGTAAACGTCAAAGAAATTTTGAGTGCATATGTTCCAGACATAACAGATGATATCCGTCAATAAAATGAAGGCGAATCTGAGGTAATAATCTCGTTGGGAGAAAGTGCAGGATCATCCTCCAACCACCATTGCTGAAACACCTCCTCATTGCCGCCCACAAGAGTTGCCAAATATTTCAAGGGCCTTCACGACGCTCCTCACCCTGCCAATCGCCACGGCCACCGGTCTTTCAGTGCATGTGCTGAGAAGATTTAAGACCTACTTGAGGTCAACAATGAAAGAAGGTCGCCTTAGTGGACTTGTGCTAATGGATGGCATAAACGTGATGTGTTTTTGAATTCTGAAGATATCGATTTTGAACAAGATTTTGCAGCGTCTAGAAGCACGGGGATGGAGCTCCCTTTTTTATACTGGCTAATAGTTCCTCTTCCTCAAATGGCACCAGAAAAGGTTGCCATTTTAACCATTATTAGTCTCGGCAGTCACTCTGGTAAAACAGCGACAGTTCTATGAGCTTTTTATGAGTTTCATGTGAATCAAGGCTCTTCCGTTTGAAATGTTCGATATGTCTGTAGCATAGGGATTACTGTAATATTAGAACATTTTGTTATTTTGGTTGAAAATTAAGGTAAACTTCAGAATTTATATTATAATAATAATAATAATAATAATAATAATAATAATAATAATAATAATAATAATCGACTTCAGGAGTCTCAATGCAGGAATACAGGAAATGGTGTTTCAGAGGGTAAAATCCAAAATATTTTCGGGGGGGGGGGGGGGGGGGACATGTCTACGAATCTTCGAATCTACTCACTTTTGTCACTTGGCGATTTTTTGTCGCCGTGACGGGAGAAAGAAACAGGACATACGTCCCAATTGATATCAATCCCCCATGGAGACCAGACCACAACACCGGGGACTACGTCCCCTACTCTTTTTCGAACAGTGATGTGGGTTCTTTTACGTCCCCTACTATTTTAATGTCAGAAGGTGTAGGAGACAAGGCCAACGGCTTAACGTCACCGCCCAATGACGCGATCATCTGAACTGAGACAAGGTGTTTGAGCACAGACAGCATGATCTTACCAGTTATTTAAAGACCCTGGTTAGTGGTCCGGCCGGGATTCGAACCCGCGACCTCCCGCTCTACAGACTGGCGCCCAACTAACTGAGCTAACCAGGAGGCGGTGATGTCCCCGGATCTCTGTCGAAGCTCGTGCCAACGGCGCTCATTGCAGATTGCCTGCCAGGATTCAAGCAGGCCTGGTTAGGGCTAGTAAAAAAATTCACCACGCCCCTGGTAATAACATTGAATATGACGTTGGCGGTTTTAAAATCATATTTTAAAGGAAGTGACGAAATATCTTCTTTCACAAGCATTGCGAGTTAGAATGCAAGTTAGAAGCTGCCCAACAAACTCGAATTCGAAATAATGAATATCGAGTACAATTTAAAAATGAATAATGAATAACTTAAAAAAATGGAAGGAATAATGAATAAGTGAGATCCAATTATTCCGCTTCCACCCCCGAATATCTCGACTTTTTAGCTTGTTATTTGGCACTCAAACGTGACATTTAGCGCCGTTAACTGGACTATTTTGAGTGAAAATTGATTCAATCTTTCACGTTAATGGTTAATAAACGAGTAGTCCGGAATCGAGCCAGGCGTGTGAAATTGCCCTGTATTTTCGATCCGTAGGCGTGTGACACACGCATAATGCGTGAGTTGGTAGGTATATTGTCAACATTTCTACATAGAAAGTCCCGTGGTTTTCATCTTCCGAGTCTTTAATAATGTTTTATGGACTTACTCTCTTCACTGAATGTTTACAAGGAATCACAGCGTTTGATTGAAGAATGTTCAAAGGAAATAAGTAGCTAGTCAAGCTCTGTCGGTGTTGTAATGGCAATTTGGGAAAGGATAAGCTACAACCATCCCAGAAGTAAACGCTCTGAGATCGGAAATTCAAACTAATTCGGTAAAATATTGACATAACCGCTTACTTCAAATATTAGTGCTTTCAGGAAAGATTATTTTGGCCTGAACATCTTGATATGTGCTCAGGTAAACTAAGGCAAGGGCCTCCAGCTATTTCACTCAAAAAAGTGAGGGGGTGGTCTATATCTTCTGAGGCTTTGGCCATGAGAACTCAAATCTTTGGTAGACTAAAGATTTTGCAAGTTTGGACATTTTAGCACGCAGATTATATGCAAATTAGGTCACGTGACCTGTCAGGGTTATTTTTAGGTAAAAAATATTTCAAGCAAAATGGCAACACTTTTCACCAATACCTGGAGGCTGCCCGAAGTTTTATGATTTTAAGGCTATTATGTACTTCATTTCTGCGCTTGGCCTTTTTAAGATTAGTTAAAAAAATACAGGAAAAATAATAAATTACTAGCCAATGAATCATTGTTGTTGTTGTGAATCATTGTTTCCCTTAACAACAATTATCATTATCAACAACAATGATACATTGGCTCGTTGGCACTACCGATAGGTACCACTAGTATTTAGTTGTAATGATTTTTTGCAAAAAAAGAACTGACATGGAATGGATTTCGATAGAATTTCTATTTGTATGAAATGTTAAAAATATAGTAAATTGTAATTTAGGTGATTTTGAGAAGAATATAGGTGTATAGCACATGTTTCTTACTGTAGGTGTTCATAATGAGACTGGTTTGTTAGGTGAGTGATTTTACTTCAATTGTGAAACAGAAACTATCACTATCTGTTACACTAGCGCTAGACTCCTTGACAGAGTGATTACAGTTAACCCGTGAAACACAATCTAACAATTAGTGTGTGATAGTCCAAATCAAACAAAAGAAAACAATGGAATTATTGTCTTATAGTGCGTACTATTCTACTAACTATTTCACGGGTTGACTGTAATCGCTCTAATATTTGAGGATAATAGAAACTGATACGAAGTACTACGGCGTAAAATCCTACTAAGTATATACTACCTCACAGGTGAAGTAAAACCACTGTGATATAAAACTCTTTTTACTTTTTGCAACGTTATATATATATATATATATATATATATATATATATATATATATATATATATATATACTTTATTAAGACACATTCCACTACACTAAATACAATTTACATACAATATTTATAAAAAAAGAAATACGAAAAAGAAAACGAAAAAAGAAATATTATATACTTATACAACAAGTTAATATAGAAGAAATACAGTTTTATTTAGTTTTAACATTTGGGCTTTTTCAATCGGTTACTATGTATTGCAATGTGCAAGGGCAGTTTCACATTTTTCAATTTTCCATTGCGTTAAAATGTTACGTTTCAGTTCGCTAAATTCAGGAAACTTTTCGATCATTTTACATGAATAAAAGTACTTTTGAACTAGTACTGCGAAGATTCCGAATTTGCGGCTTAGTATTGGATTGGTCTCTGGGGGCAGGTTATAATCTTTGAAAAGCAGTTGTTGACTGGACAGGTTAAAGTCAGTATTATGTTCATTGTTAAACCATAGAGTACTTTCACGGTAGAAATTGGTGGCAATAGAGCATTCCAGAAACGCGTGTTCTAAGGAGTCAGGGCGTTTACAGAAGAAACACTGATCGTTTGACGCGATTTTAAACCTTTTCAGTTCCTTTTTTGTTACTAATATTCGATGTAATAATTTAAAAGAAAATTGTTTTAATTTATTATCTACAGACAAACAACGTTAAAAATGTCACAAAATGTGAACCGTGATTGAGGTTTGAATAATTGGTTGTTTGGGTTATTAAAATACACTGTTTTCACACTTTAACCCTAACCCATGGACTTCAGATCTCCGTTGAATAGCATCCAGCTGTAATTGTAATGTTCAGAACGATAAAAAAAAACTACAAAAAAGTGCCATATTTTCTTGAACGTAACTGTATTTTTAATTGGATCATGCGATCAGTTAAAGCTGATAGCTCAAATCTGTAAGTCAGGCATGAGAAATTGCTCCATAGGCGTGAGTGGGCGTGACATCGGAGTTTTGGACTCGCAGAACCATAAAATCTCCGCCGATTGACGTACGGAAGTGGGCGGTGAAAAGTACAAATCCCAGCAAACTTCAACACTTTGAAGCCCCGTGACGTCACAAAAGAAAAAAGTGTTGTGATTGGCTCGTGCGAAATATCAACAACATCCGGCTACATCCTAATATGGTCAAAAAATCTCACTGCCACCGGAAACGATCACTTACGCTAAAATCGCGCTGAGCGATCTGAGATTTTTCTGCATAACCTTCAAACTACTTATGGCTCTTTATACTGCCGCCTCGTCAGGCTAGCGTTTTCGCTCGCCTGACTCGTTGGCAATTACGGGGGACTGGGTACTAGTACAAATTACCGTTTATTATCAAACTTAATGAAATAATCAACAAAGGCCAAGCGCAGGTTTTCAGTTGTTGTTGTTCTTGGGACTTATCTGATAGCAATAACATTTGATTATGATCGGTATAAACTGTTGCCATCTTTGCTCAAATTTTTTTGATGAATTTTGTGGCTGTATTAAGTCACGTGACCTACTTTGCATTTGTTATTCTTGACGAAAGGACCACATTTGCCAACTATACAGTTTCTAGTAATTTCCAGTAATAATATTACACTTTGATGGATCAGTACTACTTTTAAACAATTAATGCTACGATACTAGGTATCAAACAAATGCCCAGCCTTTGGTGAACAAGTTAAGGTCACTATCATGACACAACATGTTGCAATAGTAATTAATAATAATAATAATAATAATAATAATAATAATAGAGCAGCACTTTTACCTATTAGGTATACTAGTAATAATAATTAATATTGAACAAGATGTTTATTAACAATTAAAATAACTATTTACAATACATTAAAAATAATAATAATAATAATAATAATAATAAAAATAATAATAATAATAATAATAATAATAATAATAATAATAATAATAATAATAATAATAGGAAGTCTAACATTCTCCAGAAAGCCTATTTGTTGGGCACAGCAAGAATGTTAAGAAGAACCTTAGACATCTAAGGTTATGGGAAATAGCCTGATGATCTAGGAACATGTGACCACCAATACAACTGATGGTGTGATAAAAAAATTATTGATAATAATAATAATAATAATAATAATAATTTTTTTTATAATAATACGATAAAACCTTTATTAAAAAATTCTCAAACAATCTTACGTTTACAATTAATTAAAAAAAATTCTCAAATAATTTCACGTTTACAATTATTAACCTACTAAAATGCTAAAAATATTCATAATTACAATCCATAAAATATCGTAAAAGTGTTACTAAAAAAATTTCAATAATAATAATAATAATAATAATAATAGTAATATATAATAATGCATTTATATTGCGCAGGCTTCATGAGACAGTATATGACCGCCTGCGCATTTAACATAGAGTTAAAAATAAAAATGTATACAAGGTATAACTAATTCTAAAGACACTCTTATTTTTAGCATTAAGTGCTTTTTTATTATTGAATTGTAATTAGCATGTTAAGAAGTTTAAAAACATTCATGGGAACAGGTTCAGAGCCACCTCAACGTAACTTGTTCACCAATGGCTGGGCATTTGTTTGATGCCATCATCGTAGCACTCACTGATGGGGGCGGTTTTGATCCATCAAAGTGAGATTGCTGGAAATTTATACTAGAAACTGTTGTGAGCCACCTTACTAAGGGTTTAATTTGTTCGCATATTATTTAATTCCTGTTTCTTTCTTTTTCCCAGTGTTGTTTTAACAGCCAGGTGAATACAGTCTTGCATGTACGAGCCTATAACAGCCTTTTAGGTCTTTGGTACAGATCCATGAAAAAAATGGTAAGAGTGTTTGTTACAATTTGATAGACAAAAGTATAAAATAGTTGAACTTCGCTAGGCTCTATTTCTTTACGGAAATTAACCATCATCAACACCACAACACAATAGTTACAACAATAGTTATTGCAACACCAAGTGAAATACCCTCTAAGAAATTGAGTGCAGTTTCAAAATGCATGCATGACCATGATCATATACAGATTGTAAGTTCCAGGAGTTGTAGGAAGTTATACAGTAAGTAACAAGTTATACTGTTCCGAGGCACATCACATGACATCAATCAAAAAACACTCTTGAATTGATATAAAAATACACTGCAAAGCAGTCGACGTATTTTTTGCGTTGGTCATACGAATGCGCACACGTGGCCTTCAGATGCTTTCGGCGCTTCTGTTTTGCACTCTAATATAACATAAATAGGTATATAAGTATTAAAGGTGAAGTAACACGGGCAACAAAATCATGCAACTTGCTGCGCAACAATGTTGCATTGCAGGTTGCAACTCTGATGTTGCGCGTATTACCACCTACGCGCGCAACAAATTTTTATGTTGCAGAAAGTAGACGTCACTTCTACTTTCTGCAACATGAAAATTTGTTACACGTAGGTGGTGATACGCGCAAAATGAAGGCTTCATACACACATGCATACATAATCTTTATTTAAACACGATAATTTTTAAAGCTATTTAAGATTGTGGGGTCGTGTGTTTAAGAATCAAACTAACCTTATCTATATCAAAACCGTGTTCAAATTATATTACATAAACACACTAATCAAGCTCATTAAAATTCATGGTCGCAGACGCTTCCTTATCGTTGTAGTTAACGAAGTTCCATAACGATACACCATAATGATGCAACCTGCAATGTAGCATTGTTACATGACAAGTTGTTCGATTTTGTTGCCCATATTACTTCACCTTTAAATACTTCGACGTGAGTTCAATGACATGTCTTTTCATTTTTGTTCTTTCAGAATGGTGCACTTCACCCAAACATGAAGGCAGAATTATTTTACAATTAACATTTAGTTATTTGTGATTTCTGGTGCATGGGCTGCCTTTTGCTTGAGATATTGTCTATGACTCAGGGCAAAAAACTTCCAGTCGTCTGCTCGTCTGAGACGAGTACTTCTTGATCTCGGACAAGTGGATTTCCAAAAGCACTTGTCCGACGGGACGAGTACAATTTGCCAGAGAAATTTTGTCACATTATTCACTGAGTTCTAAGTTTCCCAGCATCTCTTGACTTCGTAAACAAACCTGGTTGCCGCAAATTTCTGTTTCTTTTTACTTAGAAACTTACCCGTTTTCTGACCGTGCAAATTTCTTGAGCGCATGTTTTTATTTAGCCTGGTAATACTAAGGATAACCAAGATGGCCGCTTGTTTACAGACTCTTTTCTTTGGCTTCGAATTCATTTGTCTTCGGTGCTCATTCATTGCTAAAACTTTCAAAATGTCTGACAAAGATTGGGAGCACTGTTTCAACATATTTTAACAATTTGAGGCTAAATTTTACAATTTCTAAACACAACGCTCACGTTTGGGCGCTACAGAACACGTGTTTCATGCGGATCCTTATTCTTCAATTTGATTTTTGGTCTCGGAGGCACTCTGACAGCTCTGTTAGAGAAACAAGACTCACTTTTCTACACCATCTAAAGTTAAAGAATGTTTGCTTCAAGTTGTACACCTCAAATAATTATTTTAAAAATTATTTTTGTTAATTTATTCATCAATTTATGCATTTTTTGGACAAGTGAATTTCACTTTCGGACAACCAAAATTTGAGTGGCACTTGTCCAATGGACAAGTGAAAGAAAAAAAAAGGTTTTTGCCCTGATGACAGTTCATTGATCATGCTGTACAGGGTAACAGTAGGATCCTTTAGACTTTAAATTAGCAACAAAGATAGTAGTACTCAGTATAAATTATACCAATTGAAACCAGTGGATAGATAAGTGTTTTCACATGCTCTGCTTGGATACTCAAATTCAGGATTTCATAGTACATGTATTTGCTATTCACCTCCAAGCTTTGTTCTGCATTTTACCCACAAGTTTTTCCCCATTTGTGAAAAATAAACTATACAGGGACAAGAGAATGTAAACTAAAATCTCTTAAAGTCTGCTTCCTTATAACACTGTATAATTCCAAATATTGTGTAGGCTCTCACAAAAATAAGCCCCCCCCCCAAAAAAAAAAAAATAAAATAAAATAAAATAAAATAAAATAAATAAATAAAAATCCTTCCAAAGAATCCTTCCAACTGATAACCTGCCCAAGTTATTACGGATCAACGCTCAAACAAATGGTTAGTAAATTTAAAAAGTAAACAAATTGTGCAATTTGTTTGTTTCTATGGGATATGGTTTTAGAGACTTTTAAAAATTCACAGTTACTGTCAAAAGAAAGCATGTTGTGCATTTTTTGTATATCCATGTTGTTTTGTTGCAATAAAGCTTGTTTAATGTTTTGCTGCATTCCAGTGCCCACAAAAAATGTTTGTTGCACAAATATATAAACTTTAACATTCATAAATTTATGGTAATTAGTCAGGAGTGATTTTCTTAGCCTAGACTTATATTTATATTTTATGGAGTAACACATCTTTTAAGATGTGTTAAATTTTAAATTATTTTAAATTATTTTTAAATTTTAAATTATGTTTTAAATTATTCCCCTGAATCTATTTTTTTCCAGTTGAATGAAAAAAAAGACTGTTACCTTTTTTCCTTTGTTTCACAGGATAATTAGTAAAATGATTCTCAAGGTTTGTTTGTTTCTTACATGTACCTATTTCAGGATAAATACTTTTTTTTCTGTCCTATCAGATATTAGGATACGGCCATCAGCCATTGTGGTTATACCCCAAGGACTCTGTAGCTTAGCAACAGTTTTCCCTGTGAAGCGACCTTCAATGGTGAACTGCTGCACGTGACCACTGGTAAAGTCACCGACCAGAATATTTCCATGGTTGTCCACGCACAATCCCCACGGCTTTGTAAACTGTCCGTCTGCTTTGCCTTTTTCTCCAATCTTGTGCAAAAACCTCCCTGAAGAATCAAACACTTTTAAACAACGGTTCAAACTGTCAGCCACAATAAACATGTTTTTGTAATAGAAGCAGCCCAAGGGACGGTTTAGTTTTTCTGGACCGCTATCTCCAAACTTCAACACAGGTGCACCATCCTTTGTCAACACCTGAACTCGGTTGTTACCACAGTCAGCTACTACCACGTGTCCTTTACTATCCATACAAACACCAGCCGGATCATTAAACTCTCCGTCTACTGTCCCTTCCCTTCCAAAGCTTTTAACATAGTTTCCGTTGTGGACATTAAGCATCTGAATTCGGTGATTCAGTTCGTCCGCCACCAGAATCTCATCATCGTTCATGAATGTCACATCAACTGGATAGTTAAGCTCCCCACTATTCTCTCCATAGCAACCCAGTTGTCGCACATACTTTCCTTCTTTATCAAATATCAGGATACAGTTCTTCTTAGCGTCTGCTACGGCGATTAATCCTTTACTGCTCACAGCAATCCCAGATGGCCCTTTCAGAGTTGTATTTTGCAAGTCTAACTCGCTTACAAGTTCAAGCCGTCGTCCATGCACCTCTATAGTGAAAGGACTCTGAGCAATGTTCTCGCCGTTTAACTTTGCGGAGATGTGGTAGGTACCTGGCAGTTTAGGAACAAATTTCACCTGGAAACTTCCACCTGATTTTTTATTGATCACCAAACTTGCCAGTTGGTCAGTAGGCTCCACCAGTACTTCAACTTGGTCTTCATGTTGTGTGTTACTGATTTGTCCTTCGTATGTTTTGGGGCAGATTGAAATCTCTGCTTCTACGCCAGCTTGGTAATTTTGAAGCAGGCCTTCCATAATTGATCTATGTGGGTCTGTTTCGCTTATGAACCCCAGGCTCGCGTTATCTGGTATGCAAGTGGAAACGAACTTTATAAACGGCCCAACCGGAACTGCTGGGAGTGCAGTTTTACCGAGCTCCTCAAATCGCTCTTCTAAATTTCTCTTGTTTTGTATAATGTCTGCAATCGAACTTCTCTGAACCAGGTCATTGGCAAACTCTGCTGCTTGGTTGATCTGTTTTGCTAACATCTCAACTTGTTTCTTTCCGGCATTCAATTTCTTCGTTCTCAACACGCGTGTGTTCTCGAGGGAAGTAATTGCCTCGCGAGCGCGTTCTTGAATCGCAGCGATCATTTGTTCGGCAGCTCGAGACACTTGGCATTTAGCAGCGAAAATGTTGGTTTCCAAGTTGATAACTATTTCCTCAAATTTACGAATCAAATCACTACAGTCTTCGTTCTTTTGTTTCATCAATTCCACTCCTGCCAAAATGTTGGCTCTTTCGTCATGTGAAGCGAGAAAGCCGAGCAAGCTTTGGTGATGAAAACTGGTCGGCAACTGATCGAATCGGTTTCCTTCGGGGATGCAAATATGTGCCTGGCACTCGGGGCAGCGAAACTGTCCTCCTCTCTGACTCAGAAGCGCGTGTTTCTTCAAACATTCGCAGCAGAACGTGTGAAGACACGCTATGGTCTTCGGCCCGGTGAAAGTATCCAAGCAAATCGAACATTCAACATGCTTTTTGAGGTTTTTCAACAGAGAGTCCATCGCGAAATGCAGCGCAGATTGAAAGCAGAATTTGTGAAACACACCCGCTATTGTGTTGTCGATTCCGAGAATCTTTAGCCTGAGTATCATAATATTACGTAGCAGTTTATTTAAAGTGGCCAACCAGATCGATTTCTATCTGACCGCGACCTTAATTGCTAAGTTTCGATCTCATAAACATAGCAATGGAATAACATTTCTATATTTTAACTGTTAGTATCGGCTTTTAAACCGGCTGTAGAAGATAACCGTTGTATCGGTGTTTTCATTCAGTTCAATTCTATTAAGTCTTCAAACCTTTCCCGGACCCAGTAATACTGTTCCAGTTGGGGTGCTTTGAATTAACACATTGCAGTTTATTTACCTTTATTGACTTGAATACTGTCATGAGGGCACTGAACTGGAAACGTATTGTTTTTATGGATCGGAAAAACTAATCAATACGCAAAACCTAGAGACGGAGCAAGCAACACAACTCAAGCAAGACTGGCTCCGTAGTTGCATTTTGGCGGGAAATCAGGGGGCGTGGAGCGATGTCCGATGAAGGCTTCATCGGACATCGAAGTCAGGAGAATTTGCCTGTGCCTGTGGCTTAACCTGACCCAAAGAAAACAAATCGGAATGGATATAGTTTAGGGCCTGTTCAGCCACTTATTGGATGAATAATGTTTTCCATTTTGTTTGAATAACGTACAAATATAGGGCTTTAAAAAGGGAATAAAGAAGCTGTGGTTCTGCGTCTGTGCGGGGGAATTCGATGAACATCCAAACTTGAACCAAAAGATGAAAAAACGAAAAAAAAAAAAACAACAACAAAATCATAAAATCCGTTTTTTGTGCTTATTTCAACTTGTTTGAACATTTTATCTATAGATTACCCAAATTTATGGCAAAAGTGCCATCTTTTTTTTTTTAAAAAAAAATTGGTCCTTTGCTTAATTCGCGATTTTGCGAAACTGTTATATAAACTCACTTTAATTTCGGGATTTCGTCCAAAATTTCAGTCTCAATTTTAGGGAAATTCTATTACATGGTGGTAGCTGTCAGCATATTACATAGGCCTTGAAAGTCCGATCGAAGAAACGGCTAGCATGAATTCGTCCTGAAACAACGTTGCAGCTACTGACAAGTTCAAGTCTCTTGTGGAACTCAAATACAAGGAGCCTGTCAATGGAAAGTTTAATAACTGCACTACGAACGTGCTACATAACAAGAACTTGGAGCCGAACTTGTAGAAGGAAGTAGTGATAAGGATGAAGAAAACGCTTCAGAATAAAGTTTAACAGTGAAGTTTGACTGATTCGGCCTGGTCATTTGATTATTAATAGCGGTTTTCCTGAAATAATTGACACAATTCCGCTGTTAATTGGACTCACGAAATTTTCGCGTCATCAAAATTCGGCGACACATATTTTTCGAGACATTTTAATTTCAGTGCGATTTTTTAAAAATCGAAATTCGCCAAATTAAAGTGTCGCGTAAATTTCATGTGATAAGGTACTAACTCAATGATCCTTTTAAGGATTTTTCGTTTTTGAAGAATAATTCGTTTTTGAAGAATAATTCGATAACCAATGGTGCTGTGATTGAGGTTGAAAATTGCAGAAAATTCAAGCCCCCCAAACAATATCTGACACTTTCCTTCGTCGTACGAAGGTAAAGTTTGGATAACTTAATTAATTGTATTCTAGAAACTAAGATAACTACTGATTCACCAAAAATGAATGGCACTCAGATGATTTGATCTTAGCAGCACTTTGAAAGCTAGTTTTTGTTTCAAATAACATGTTTTCTTAATGTTAGTTATTAACTGCTTATGTTATAATTAAGCATTTCCTAACTTAGTATTGTATGGGTTGTTTTCACGTTAAATAACATGTTTTCTTAATGTTAGTTATTAACTACTTATGTTATAATTAAGCATTTCCTAACTTAGTATTGTATGGGTGGTTTTCACGTTAAGTCACGGTGGCCATGTTGGTGCACACCTACACTGAGAGAATTTTAATGAACTTCTTTTCTTATGTGCACCAGCTTGCCGCCATGGCCTTTGTCATTTGAGTCCCACAGGACTGAAGGCCACGTGAGTGAAAACCATGAATATATCATACCTATATCTAACTATTGAAGAATTAAGGAGGCTCGTACCCATTTCTCAAGTCCACACCCTTTCAATTTTAATGGGCCATATCTTTTATTGTAGTGCATAAAAAGACAAGCCACTTTGCATGCAAACACACAATACATTGAACTTTATGGGAGTATAGGATTTGTTTACATCGGTGCTTCCATGGCAACGGAATGGTGATCCTCTGAAATTCACAAGTTGCGGAGTTTCTCTAGATCAAGAGAAATTTTTGTAAAACCCGCTAGTGGACTAATTGATTAGACCATGGGCTTCAACTGGACAAAGTTTGAAAGAAATGTATGAGAGCGTTTTCGATATTTTTAGGGATGAAGTTTTGGGGATTATACATACAGTGAAAAACATACTATCGACATAATTGGCTAATATCTAAAGAAAATGATGCGCGATGGGGATGCAGTTTCATCTCATAGTAGTTTGATTCCATTTGAAATGGTGTGTGAAAAAGTGAGGGGGTTGCTTTGGCCGATTGCAAGAAAGAAGGATTTGATTAGCGTGCGTTCAGCTGCTCTTGTTGTCATTTTTGTATGTAATTTGGTCTACGCCTACAAATGTGATGATAATTTGGAAACCGCGAGATAAATTTTTTTAAAAATTTGACAATCTCGAGATTGGTCATCAATTTATATGGCCTGCAAGTTTCAAGGACATTGAAGACATGCAAGGCAATAAAATAGGGCCTCGACTGTAGCAATTTTTCCCGCAGATTTTGTGTTTACAAGTGAGCGTCCTCATTATTCAGGAGTATTGTTATCGAGTTTCATAAGCACGTGCAAAACTTTAGCAAAAAATTTATTTGCATCGGAACAGAACGCTCGATTCCTTTCCGAAGAATTTTCCGAAATATGCTAATAGGTGGCTTGAGAATTGTAATAACATTACGTACTCGATGTTGCGCTATTACCCTGTAATGCAGCCATACCGAGGGTCTCTTTAAAATTGCAGGACAAGAAGAACATATCCCAATTTGAAAATTTATAAACGTAATGCAGAAACAGTGCTTCTTTAATATGTCACACGCAAGAACAGCGTGACAACTTTATATTTTAGCTGAGAATTCTGCTTTGCGCTATTTTATATCTAAATAAAAAAGAACAGATGCTACGCCGATTGCAACAAATAACCATAGTGAGACAATCATAAATGTGTTATTTCTGCATCCGGCACTTGATGAAACGTGACGTTTCCGACGTTGTCTTCATCAGTACTGTTGTCATTGCTATTCGTAACGCAAGCCAGTTATTAGCATGTTTCGGAAAATTCTTCGGAAAGCAATCGAGCGTTCTGTTCGATGCAAATAAATTTTTTGCTAAAGTTTTGCACGTGCATATGAAACTTGAAAACAATACCCGTGAATAATGAGGACGCTCACTTGTAAACACAAACTCTGTGGGAAAAAATTGGTACATTGGAGACCCTATTTTATTGCCTTGCATGTCTTCAATGTCCTTGAAACTTGCAGGCCATATAAATTGATGACCAATCTCGAGATTGTCAAATTTTTAAAAAAAATTATCTCGCGGTTTCCAAATTATCATCACATTCGTAGGCGTAGACCAAATTACATACAAAAATGACAACAAGAGCAGCTGAACGCACGCTAATCAAATCCTTCTTTCTTGCAATCGGCCAAAGCAACCCCCTCACTTTTTCACACATCATTTCAAATGGAATCAAACTACTATGAGATGAAACTGCATCCCCATCGCGCATCATTTTCTTTAGATATTAGCCAATTATGTCGATAGTATGTTTTTCACTGTATTTATAATCCCCAAAACTTCATCCCTAAAAATATCGAAAACGCTCTCATACATTTCTTTCAAACTTTGTCCAGTTGAAGCCCATGGTCTAATCAATTAGTCCACTAGCGGGTTTTACAAAAATTTCTCTTGATCTAGAGAAACTCCGCAACTTGTGAATTTCAGAGGATCACCATTCCGTTGCCATGGAAGCACCGATGTAAACAAATCCTATACTCCCATAAAGTTCAATGTATTGTGTGTTTGCATGCAAAGTGGCTTGTCTTTTTATGCACTACAACAAAAGATATGGCCCATTAAAATTGAAAGGGTGTAGACTTGAGAAATGGGTACGAGCCTCCTTAAAGGGCTGCTATTTTGTTATCATGCTAGTTGGATTTCTTTTTTCCTTTACTTTTTTTAATATATGTAACTTCAAGCCCCATTTCAATTGGTAAAACCTGCTAAATGGGCTATATTCTATGTTACTTAAATTTAGTATGACTTTGAAAAGCCAAAGGACATAACTGATTTGTATTGATGTTAGTCGAGGGTAAGTTAAGCCTTTGTCTCCTCTCTGGAGCATAGGCCATCAATGATACTTCTTCATCTTTCAAAATAATAATCCCGCTTTCTTAAAAGTCTTAAAACAGTTACTAGATTTGGTTGTAGATGGCCAGGGTGGAAATGTATGGCAATTAAAAAATTCCCCCTCTGTCTATGAAAAGTAACAATCCAGTTTATATTTTCCTCTTGATGTTTAAAGAGAAAAATTTATTCTCTACAAGTATAAAAAGGCACTTAAAAATATGAGCATAGACGTGTTGTCAGAAACAAAAAACAGAATAACACAAAACAAACAATAAACGTCAAGATCACCAGTTAGAATAATTTGGTCGCATGATACATGTATAACAATGCATGTCTCTGCAGATTCAAGTGTTTGTTTCTGTTTTTGACGTCATCAAATAAATAAATACTTGTTTCTGACAGTGACAAGTCATGTTTGCTTCAGCAAAATGTTTTGAATTATTATGATCTTTTTGACCTGAAAAAAGTATGAAGAATATATAATATAAAGGCGATAAAGGCATTTGGTGATTCTGGAAAAAAGTGAACTAAAATCTCTTGTTGTGGGCTTGGCTCAAATTACTGCTCACCCCAAAGATGCCTCTCTTTTAAGCCACCCCCACCCGTCCCCCTTAGTTACTTCAATACTCTTGAACCGTGATAAAAGTGGCTTTTGTTATTGGTATAAACCATTATATAGGGAAAATACTGTTATTGTAATATTAAAGTTTAATCCTGAGATAGTGATGCTTGAATAAAGTTCATATCATATTATAATCCTAATAGTTTACATGGTGCCTCATTTTGCTAAATCAAAAAGCCCCATATCTCTATTAAGCCCTTTCCCCCCCCCCCCCCCCCCCCCCTCCCCGGCCCTCTAATAAGCCACCCCTCGAAAGTATCTTAAATAAATAAGCCACCCTGGTGGCTTAATAGAGATTTTATGGTTAAGTTTACTGCTCCAAGGCACGTCACATGACATGTTATTGTCCAATCAAAAAACATGTTTGAATTGGGGGTATAGCAAAGTAATTTGTATAGGTGCTGGTTTAAGGCTTATTAAAATTATTGTGAGTTTAATGACTTTTTATTTATTTATTTATTTTGTTTCAGGATGGTACACTCCACCCAAACATGAAGGCTGAATTATTTTATTAGTAACAAGTTATTTAGTTTTGCGATTTCTGGTGCATGGTCTGTCTTTTGCTTGGGACATTTTCTATGACAGTTCATTGATGCTGTACCGGGTATTACCAGTAGGATCCTTTAGACTTTAAATAAGCAACATAGATAGTTAAGCAACATAGAAATTAGACGTACATTTCTTCAAATTTATTGAGTCCATTTAAATTTTTGGAAGTGTAGGTAATTTTTTCTTTGACCATAGTTTGAATGTTTGAACCGCTTCACAGACATCCCAATTGTAATATGGATTATCTCATCATTACTGATAGTTTCCTCTGTCGCGACATTTTATGGTCCCGACAGTGCCTACAGGGTTCGTACGGTCATGAAAAAAACCTGGAAAGTCATGGAATTGTATAATTTAATTTCCAGGCATGGAAAGTCATGGAATTTAAGTGTGGGTCATGGAAAGTCACGGAAAATTATGTTCATGGTACAAAATCACTAAGGCAGCATACGTTGTGGGAATAAAAAGGCAAGATGAAAGTTAAAAAAATGATCGTTTTGATAAAATTTTAAAACCAACTGTTGAACTCTTGGTCATGAAAAATTTGAAAAGATCATGGAATTTCAAAATCTGAAAAGGATACTGATTTTGATTCTCTCTGGATATCCCCTCTAACAAACAGCCATCTCCATAGATCTGTGACCATTTTTAGTAACATACTGTTTGAATAAGCTATAAATTTGAATTAGCTATAAATTTATATAGCTATAAATTAGCTATAAATTTATAAATTTATATAAATTTAAAGCTATAAATTTGAATTTAAAATTTGAATAAGCTATAAATATAGAACCATCTCACAATATCCATGAGACTAATCACTTTCAAAACAGTCAATATTCCATGGTCAGTTTTCAATAGCCTCTGTTATGTATATAGTTCCTAAATAATTAGTTCTCTAGTGTAGGTACATGTACATGTATAATCAGTTGTCTAGGAGGATGCCTCAAACCACTATTTGCCAAAAAAAATCATTTTGGTCGTGCTCACTGCAACAGGGTACATTATTTTCTAAATGGAGACTAAAATAAATACTCAAATCAGTTAGGATAAGATAATAGTGATAAACACCTCCCTCAAGTGATCAGTTTGTTGTGGCTTCATCTCACTACGTAGTTACTTAGTTTACCTGCACCTACGTCTGCTAGATAATTTGTCTGTAACATGTGTCCATACATCAACTTAAACGTTTAGCTCATTCTGTTCTTCTTTGATGGCCTGCAGCTGAATAAAATATTCGCTTAACATGCCACTTGTTGTTGTTTCAACAGTACAGTGGAGCATAATTATTTTAAAGTAAACAGGTTAAATTAGGTGCTAAACCATTCTTTGAACAACTGGGGTCAGAAGAGAGTCGAGTTGAAGTGGCTTTTATTTAAATAGCACAGCTGAGAAAATGACTAAATATTGTGTTAATTTGTCTATTAATTTCATTTAATAGGTAACAACAGTGAAGGAATCTTCTAGCTATTCAATATAATTAAACGTCCTTTTAGGATATGCTAACTTGATCTGTACATTAATAAATGTTGATTGGTTGATTTCATTTATTGTACTTCTAAATTGCTACTATAATCAAAATTTAACATTTGTATGGGAAAAATTACTAACATTTTGTTACAGGTGGATATTCCTATCTGAGCAACATATAAAAGGAAAATATAGAGCTCAGAAAAGAAGTGTTTTTTGAGTGTCCACCAGTGCTGTGATGTCATTTTTTCACTGAGTTTGCAAGTTAGCAACACTTTGTTGCTTGATGAGTTAGCAACGCCGTAAAACATGCTTCCCAGCACTCCAAAGAAAACCCAAACGTTCTATTTCTAGTTTCTCAGATTTTGAAATATAAACCATCTACTGTACAATAATTTGATAACCAATGGTGCTGCGATGGAGGTTGAAAATGGCAGTCTAAAATTCAAGCACTCCAAAAAATGTCTGACACTTTCCTTCATCGTATGAAAAAAATAAGATTAACTACTGATTCGCCAAAAATTAATGGCACTCAGATGATTTGATGTAAGTAGCACTTTGAAAGCTAGTTTTTGTTTCAAATAACTTTTTTCTTAATGTTTGTTGTTAACTGGTTTTTATATCATAGATGCAATACAACTATTGAAGAAGTAAAGGGCAGCTATTTTGTCATGCTGTTTGGATTTCTTTTTTCCTTTGAAACAAAGGACATACTTGTATTGGGAAAAAATTGAGAAATAGCTCCCCCAAAAATCTGTCTAAGATGATAAATAAATTCTGGTTATTTGTATGAGTTTGGTCTGTTGAAAAGTATCTGTTGAAAAGTATCTGTTGGTAAACTGTTGGGGAAGCTGTTAGTCAATTTTACCTTGTATTGATGTTAGTCAAGGGTAAGTTAAGCCTTTGTCTCATCTCTGGAGCATATATAGGCCAGCAATGAAACTTCTTCATCTTTCAAAATAATAATCCCACTTTGTTAAAACAGTTACTAGATTTGGTTGCAGATGGCCAGGGAGGAAACGGATGGCAATTACAAAATCCCCCCTCTGTCTATGAAAAGTTAAGTTAGAATTAATCCACTTTATATTTTCCTCTTGATGTTTAAAGAGAAAATTTTCTTCTGTATAAGTACAGCACTTACCCGCTTATAAGAACCTGCAATTTAAGAACCTGTTAGCCTAAAAATATCAATTTAGACCCCATTTACATACGAACCTATTTAGCCTAAAATTTGAAACAGGTTCTTATAGAAAGGTTCTTATAGAAATTAACCTAAAAAAATCTAAATGCAAAAAAACATGACTCAAAAGTAGTGAACTTGAACATGTATGTTGTAGTTAATTTTTTATTTCAGGTAATTTTTGTTTTTTCCTTTGTTTTAAATTCATTAGCATATATTACCATACCCAAAAACAATGGAAAAACATTAGATATATATCATTAAATCAACTTTTAGCCTGAAACTGAGAATTAAAATATCTACTAAAATCGGTCATGGTCGCATACTGTCTAAAGGCCAGGCCTGTTTTGGCATTAAATTAATATACATGCCACCTTTCTACCATTCACAGGTGTATAATAGATTTCTCATTAAATAAGAACCTATTTAAGAACCTGTGTAGCCTAAAATTCCACTAAGCACCATTAACATAAGAACCCGTTTAGGCTAAATTTGAAAAAATGGGTTCTTATAAGCGGGTAAGTACTGTATAAAAACCTACTTAAAATATAAGCTAAGTGTTGTCAGAAACAAAATACAGCCAAACCCTGGTGACAAATCCCCTTTAAAGCTGCCACGGCTATGCCAATCATTCCCTTAAATATGTTTATATATTAACCTTTCATGTGGCTCTGTTTTGTTTTTCTAAAATTAAAGTAGAATTTGTACTTTTAAATTTTTTTTAAACTTTAGCCCTCGAGTGAAAAGGTTAATTTCCAACTCAGGTGTTAATTTTGTTAAAAATGAAACTGCTATTGTTGCTGTTTTTGAGAGTATAGTTGTCTTGTATAGATTCTGAGTGTATATAGCCGGCTCCTTGAAATATCAAATATGCTAACCTAGTCAAGCAGCCCTCTACACAATACTCTCTACCATGTGATTATTATAGCTCCTACAAATTTGACTGGTTGAACAGAATATACACAAACAAACAAATGTCAAGATCACAAGTTAGAATAATTTGGTCGCATGATATAACAATGCATCTCTACAGATACAAGTATTTAATATATTTTGCTTCTGTTTTTGAGATCATCAAATCAATAAATACTCATTTCTGACAGTTTAACAAGTCATGTTTGCTACAACAAAATGTATTGAAATATTACAATCATTTTGCAGACGAAAAAGTATGACAAATGTATGATATAAAGGTGATAAAGGCATCTGGTGACTCTGGAAAAAGTGAACTAAAATCTCTTGTTATGGGCTTGGCTCAAATTACTTTCACCCCAAAGATGTATCCAGATATTATGGTTACCAACCTTGTTTCCAGGCTCCTCTCTCTTCAACTTCAGAGAGGACCCTGGGAACAATTGAGTAGTTGCAATAATCATGAAATAACACAATAATCATCTCATCACTATCATAATAAGATGCCTGCTTACTTATAATACTGTAAAATTCTGAATATAGGCCCTCCCAAAATTATGACACCCCCCCACCACCCCCCCCCCCCCCCCCCTCCAAAAAAAAATAAATAAAATAAGTAAGATAAGCAAATTGTCACATTTGTTTGTTAAAATTTGAGGGATCTGGTTTTAGAGACTCTTAGAAATTCACAGTCACTGTCAAAAGAAAGCATGTGCATTTTGTTGTGCGTGTTGTTTTGTTGCAGTAAAGCTTTTTTAATGTTTTGCTACATTCCAATGTCCACACAAATGTACGGTGGCCCAAAAGTGCACGGCAAATTAAAGAAATCCACGGCACAAGAGAGAGAACTCACGGCACAAGAGAGAGAACCACGGCAAAACAGAGAGAACTCACGGCAAAACAGAGAGAACTCACGGCAAAACAGAGAGAACTCACGGCAAAACAGAGAGAGCCACGGCGCAAGAGTGAGAACTCACGGCAAAAGAGAGAGAGCCACGGCAAAACAAAGAGAAAGCCACGGCGGAAGTGAGTTTTCTACGGCGGAAGTGTAAACGCCACTTAGTCTCAGAAATGTATGGGTTGCCTGTGTATGTGTGTATTGCACGTGCTCTCGTTTGGCGTCAGTTTCTTCTCACCTCTAAATTGTTACTCGTTTAGACTGTTTTGAAGCCATGTTTTGCTCTAACTGTGGTTGTGAAGTAGAGAATAGTAAAGCTGCATTCTGCCTTAGTTGTGGAAAAGGTAAGAGTAGTGTATAAACTGTGCAATCTCTTGAATCTTGTTGTCTTGATAAATGCAGCCATTGACATGCTTGAATCGAAATGATATGATTCCTTAGCTTAATTAAGTTATAACATTTTATTGGAGCTGTTAATTCTTGGTTTGCAACCACGTGACAAGGCAGCCATGTTGGTGGTCAATACAATACAATGTTTGTCGCAGAATTTGCATGAAAATAGAGTTTAGTTCCCAGCGGAGAGAAACGCTTTTGTTCTTGACCACCAACATGGCCGCCGTGACGTCACGTGCAAACCATCAATACTTGATTATATTGGTAATTTTACAGCAAATTAAAATTACATTTCTAGTTTCTGCTTACAGTTATAAAGTTAAAGTAAAAACGACAAATATATTTAGCTCCGATCAAGCCTCTTTTATACTGTTGGTTATGTATATCAATCAAAGCTTTTGGAGATATAAACAATGGGACGTTCCATTTTTTATCCGCACCCCCCCCCCTACGGAGGGTATCCTCTGTCACAGGGGCTGTCGGAATATTTTTTCAAAGAAGCCGACAAATTTTAGGACCCCTCGGATGCAATCTTCAAAGATACCGACAACAAAAAACTAGGGTGTCGGAATCTGGCCTTCCATATGGGGTGTGCGGATAAAAAATGGAATGTCCCAATAGACGTCTGTACGATTGTGACGGTATCAATCGCAAGACAACGGACGTTTCAACTCCAATTTATTCCATTACAATGTAGTAGAATGTAGTAGTAGTAATAGTAGGTAAAACATTGTTGCTCGTTATATTCTCAATTGACACCATCCGTGAAAACTTAAGATGAACTTGAACAAAAAAATCTCAAGCGCCAAAAAACATGGCGGCGCCATATTTCACAAAAAGCACATGTTTTTAATCCCCGCAAGGGATGATGGGTACAAAAGGCGAAAAGCGCTGGCTCAAAACAAAACAAAACGAAATGTTCTCCGAATCTTCAAATCGCAGCGATATTTGTAGAAAAGCAACTAGATAAACATTAAGTTCCTGACACAACGATCAACAATGCCTATATATAGGTTAAAACCAAGATGTGAGGTATTTCATCCCTCGGGCAATTCCATTTTGTATCCACCCCCCCACCCTAGGGTCCTAAAATTTTGGAGGTGAATGTGTCAGCACTTTTAATCTTCTTTTTCTTGGGGTTGTTCTTGGTTGACCTCTTTTTTTTGGGGGGGGGGGGAGGGGTGGATGTAAAGTAGATTGGCCCTTGGTCGTAATATTTTATTCTCAAACTCATTAATAATTCATGACGAGAACACAAAGGAAATCACTACCGTGAAGGAGGTTTTGAAATCGTTTCTTAATTTGCATAGATTTTGGCGATTTTATTCCTTCGTTTTCTCCGCATTTAACGATCAGTTTGAGAAGCTATATCAAACACTCGAAACAGTGTTTCATCAGATTTCCAAACACCTTGAAGTGGTTTAAAAAAAACTCGGCTGCGCCTCGTTTTTCCAATCCACTTCTCGGTGTTTGGAAATCTGATGAAACACTGTTCCTCGTGTTTGATATATTACATGAAAGACTTTGTTGCACATTCCTTTACAGTCAATATGTAACATTAACCAACCAAACCGTTTTAAGTTTGGTGGTAGGGGGTTTGATGCTGAATAATCACCCGAACAGGCAGGCATTTGACGAGTGTTGGCCATTTTTGAAAATGCCAATGTAATTCAAAATCACAAACAAATCATGTCAACAATTGGTCAAATTCATTTCAAGAAACAACAAGATCAGAATGGTTCAGGTCCTATTTTTTTCCCAAAAATGTTTGAAACACTTCACATGAAGGCAGTTTTAAACTAGATTAACAACATTTCTAAGCAATATACTGGAAAATTTGTAATATTTTAAGACTAATTGACTGCATATTAATTATTTACTTAAGGCAAAATGATGAGCCAAGGTTTATCCATTAAAATCTAAATATTTATTACAATTTCTTTATGATCATATACATTATTGTATAACATGCAGAACAATAATGTCAATAGCCATTTTTTAAATTTTATTAATCTTTTTCTGTCATTTATTTCTAGAGCTCTTGCAACCCAATGTGGGTCAACCATTTGGTAGACCATCATCCACCATACAATCCTTTGTCACTTTCAAGAATACCAGAGATGGGAGGCCTCCGAAATCACAATTAACCGGAAAAGGCAAGAAAAAAGATGTTAAGAAACCAGAGGATGAAGAAGTGATCATATCTATTGGGCTAAAGGTGTGGGATGCCAATGAAGAGAAACTCAAAGAGAAGAGAGGAAAAAGGCTAGCCCTTAAAGTTAAAAAAGATGTCTGCTACCAGACATTGCTTGAAAATGCAAAATCAAAGTGGCGAGATTTTCATAAAAATCTGTATGTAGAAGGAGCTGAATATGCTTTACTTCTTGAAGATAATCAGGAAGCACTCTTTCTGCCAGGACCTACCAAGGAGTTTTTTACTCTAACAAAGTATAAAGAAGCAGTGCTAAAAGACTATAAACGAATAACATTGTTCCTCTGCACCGTGGATGACTTAGAAGAAAGTAGGAGTGATGTTGATGAAGAGAACGAGGGCGGCACTCCTAAAGCAGGAAACAAGAGGAGCATCGATACTAGTGATGCCTCAGACAAAATATCAGCCCCACCAGCCAAGCAAAATACTAGCTTTGCTAGTCATGCAAACACATCTCCAGGTCCTTCAAGCTCAAACACAGATTCATGGTTCCTGTATGATGAACTTGATCGACTGTATAGTGTGGATGATAGTCCTCCCCACTCTGACAACATCCCCAAGCCATCTCCTCATCCCTCCACACCAGATAGTGAAGCAAGTGTTGTAAAAATGCTTGAAGAAAAGGTTGTCACTGATGGCAAAATATCTATGTTCATTGTTATCAGAAGGGGCGTGCCAGTAAACAGAGCCATCACACTGTGGCAGAGAGCATCTCAAAAAGTCAATCCTGTCCATGTGTGCCGCATTAAGTTCATTGGAGAGGACGGAATCGACGACGGTGCTTTGGCTCTTGAATTTTTTGCACGTACAGTTCCTGATATAGCCAAAACGTTTTTCCCAGACGGGAGTCCCGTGTATTCGACCAATGACATTGCTAACTATAGAGCAATAGGAGAGATTGTTGCAGCAAGCTTGGCCCAGGGAGGCCCAGCACCCAATTTTTTGGCTCCCTGTGTTTATGATACATTGGCGTCAGCAGAAGGTCTCAACTACACTAGCACTACCGAAGACATTCAAAAACACTTGACTGAAAGTGAGCTCAAGTTATTGGAGGGAATCAGGGAGGATGTTGCTGCCAACACAGATACAATCCTTGAGCATGGCTACACGGGGCCCATTACTGAGGCTCATGTAGAATCCATTGTTGCTGCTGTTACTGTCAGCCTGCTAAGCAGAAGGGAGCTGATGCTTAAAGAACTGAAAAAAGGATTGGAGCTGTATGATTTTGCAACCATCATCACAAAGCACCCACAAGTATGCAAAAATCTGTTCATCACAGATCAACAACAGCCAGTTGATCCAGATTATTTATTCTCTTTGCTTAAGCCTGAGTATTCAGATGTGGGAAGCACTCGTCGATCCATTGAGGAATCTGTCATGGACAATTTCCAAGACTTGCTATTCAGCTTCGAAGACAATTCACCAGTAAGTGCCTACACAGAAGCTTTAGCATGGAAAGCTGTTAATGCTGATGGTGATCATGATGGTGACAATGACGACAATGATGGTGATGAAAGGTTTACTGAAGCTGATCTGAGCCCAGCTGCCGTGATGGGGTGGCTAACTGGGCAGCGACATCGAGACATCACAAAAAAAATACCCATTTACGTCACATTTGATCATGACTGTAAGAAACGCAACCCAAAGCACAGCATGTGTTTCCCGATTGTTAGGGCATGCAGTAGAGAAATAACTTTCCCTGTTGCACACATGTCCACTGCTGATGAATTTAAAAATAATTTCTTAATAGCTTTTTGCAAGGGGCAGGCATTCTCAAGGGCCTAAGAGTGTTTTCACAAGTTTAACCTCAATATAGTGGATGCACAGATCATCACACTATTCAGCCTTTTTTAATTATGTTGTTGTATTTTTACATGTACATACATAACGTTCCTGTTCTGCAGCCACTAAAAACCGTGCATGATCGCCGCCATCTTGGAATATGCATGACGTCATTGAGCTCAGCTCTGAGCTAACAAAATGACTGAGTGGCATTGCTTTGAACAGGAGCATGTCGATAAAGGAAATAAGGTCTTTGATGATGAAAACGATGGTGCAGAAAGACTGTTGAACAGTGGTTTCGAGTGTTCAAGCTTCCCACCAAACTTCAGGTTGAATTCAATGACGTCACGCATATTCCAACAATGATTTCAAAAGGTTAGAAAGCTATTTAGAAGCTAAAATTTTGGTGAGTAACTCATCTTTGCATTGCCTTTCTATTTTCAAAGGGGAGTAAAGTGCCATTTTGGAATGACCTTTTCCTTTAAGTATTCAAAAACTAAATAAAACCTCTTCAAATATCACTAAATTATTTGATTTGTATTATATAAATAAATAATATTATCAATTATTTTTTATATAATAATTGTTGATATTATTTATATAATTTTGAGAAGTTCCAAAAACGAATAATGAAGTCAAAAATTGAATAATGAATGAAATAATGCATTCTAGAGGGGCACCCTTCCAGTCCTTTGACTGTAACTATGTTGATAATTTTGATCACATTTTTGTACAGATTATATTTTATATAATCAAAGGTTTTTCACAATTCAGCCTTTTTGAATTCTGAATATTTACATTTATATATTGTTCCTGTTCTATAGTATATAATATTTTATATTATAACTGTTGTAATTTTTTCCAAATGTGAATTAATTGAACTGTGTTGATTATTTTATTGTTGTATCATAACAATGTAAATATAAACACTGATTATGGTGAATAAACAATAAATGGTACAAAAGACGAAAATACAAAAAGGTAATTTTAATTACAATCTATTCCCTGAAATGGGTTCAAAATGTTAAGCATGACAATCAATTCAATGGTCATTGACTAACTGTGATTTTAAGTACAATTCCATAATGTTATCAATGTTAATATTAATTAAAATAAAAGTATAATAATAGTATCTATTTTAAAGCTTTAAGTCTAACAAAATATCAGTTTGTGTGTTGTACTTGTCCATATTTCTCTATTATTGTTGAAGGGAAAACATTGTTTTCAGTGGCTTTAATAAATTGATATGTGACTGAGAGGGGACTAGCTCCTTTTTACTTTTTTTCCCATTGAGTTGCCTACGGATGAGGCTATCTATACCTAAAGGTGATGTCATTTTAATTGCATATCCAAATTGTAAATGTTCATAACTTGGAAAATAACTTCTCTGGGCAAAAACGTTGAAATGCCCCATTCTTGTACCCAGACCCTTCTCAGTTTCCCAACGGAAAATCAAAGGCTCTGGTTGGAGACAAATGAATCTTATTTTATTGGATCAAAAATCCCAAATAACCTATCCGTATGGAATGTTCATATCATACGAGTTCACCTAGATTCTGGTACTTCCAGTATCGTCTGCAACCAGAGCCTTCGATTTTCCGTTAGAAACTGAGAGGGATCTGGATACGAGAATGTGAAATGTTCAATAAAGTTACACACATGTTTTTGACTATTTCAATTTCACAATTAAAACCTTGTGAAAAGTGAAATGGAACATTCGCTCAAATTCCATTTACAGCCATATTTGTGATTGTTTTGTAAAGATCCAGAGCACCTTTCCAGTCATTTGCTGCAGTTACTTGTAATTCGTCCATAACATATTGAAAGTATTCATGGTACTCTGAATAATCATGAGTGTCAGTGGCTTCTACAAGGTGTGAGTATGCATAATTGATATGGGCATTCTGGACAGGCACAATAAGACCACTGATGCCACCATGAAACTCTGGAACAGTATACAAAGCATCTGGTCTACCACTGATTGTATCAAATCGAGATTTTCTTATATAATGAGTGTTCCAATTATCTTTTACTTCATCAAGACCTTTTTGAAGTACTTTTGCAAAGCAAAACCATAAACATTCTTTGTGTATAGGATCAAGCATGTCAAGATCACCTGCAGACTCCATATCTTTAAAGAAAGATATCCACCAAGATGACCAATGTTTGTTGAAAAAACTCCACCATCCCTCAATACGTTGATTACGAGGAGATGGAACATACTTGTGACTGTCAGGATCGTCCCTAAAAAAAGAATGAATCCCTGCCATTGTGCCATTTTCTGTCCCCAAATCAGTGTATAGCTTTAATGGACACGCTCCTTGCTCACGGACAGTATCTAAATAATATGCAGCTATGTTGTCTGGCAGATTATTGGACCGTGTGACAAAGAGCCACAAAACTTTCCTGCTATAGCCATCGATGCATCCATGTATCGGGAAGTGAAAGGGCTTCAACTTATCGTAACCATCTACATGCCAAACTTGATTTGGCCCAGGGCAGATGTACTCGCGTCTACGCAGCTTGTGTCTTTTCCTTGTTTCCACTCCGTCAGGATCTAGTTCACGTACAATTTCCTCTACTGCTTTTCTAGGTACTCGTATACCTTTCCGCTGTAGTGCATGCCAAACACTGCGATAGCCCCAAGAACTCCCAGGTCCATCTAGTATTTCGATGATTGAATTTCTTAAAGACTGGGGATTAAACTGAACCTTGTTTCTTCGCAAATTATAATACTTGAGCTTTCTTTTCAGCTGATCAAGGCTAAGATTTATTCCATGTCGAATTTTCAAGATTTCACAAATCTCTTTGTACTCGTGTCCTTTATAAAACAGCGACTCTAGAATATCTTTTTCGTTGTCCGCCATCTTGTAATAAAAACAGACCGCTGACTGCAATGTTCGCCTGCTCCAATTATCTCTGTATACAGATTGGGCTCCCTGTTGTGAGTTGTTACTTCCGCCGTGGAAAACTCACTTCCGCCGTGGCTTTCTCTTTGTTTTGCCGTGGCTCTCTCTCTTTTGCCGTGAGTTCTCACTCTTGCGCCGTGGCTCTCTCTGTTTTGCCGTGAGTTCTCTCTGTTTTGCCGTGGTTCTCTCTCTTGTGCCGTGAGTTCTCTCTCTTGTGCCGTGGATTTCTTTAATTTGCCGTGCACTTTTGGGCCACCGTACAAATGTCTGTAATGCACTAACATTAAGAGCGACGGTCAGGAAAAATCGAGCAATGTCCAAATTTTCTGGCGACACTTGGGAAATCGATTTATTTCATATTTTGTCCAGAGTTAACCTTTAGGTGGGTAAGTAACGTGATGTAGTTTATATTTGCTAGCAATACGTATGTTTTGAGAAAATTGGGAAAATCGATCCAAGCGGCGTCAACTGGAAAATAACTGAATTTTAAAACTGGAAAATCATCATTTTTAAAATGTTCGCGTTTGTTTAAGAAGAAGCGTACGGAAATCGGGATACTTTATATCAAAAGACGATCTTTTTCTGATATAATATACGGTGAATTTGTTGTTCTAGTTATACCTGGCAAATTCAAACACTTCAAAATTAACGGCATGTTTTTGCAGCTAAGGAATTCTGTAATATAATGTCAAAGGTCAAGCACACGTTTTAGTATGTGGTATAACTCAAAATTTTCTCAAACTTGGACTTTCATTACTTAAGACCTTGATGTAGTTCATACCTTAAAACCAAGCTGGGTTCTCCATTGAGATTTTCACAAAACGTTGTTAAAGTTGACGAATTTCGACCGGGATGTTGTTTGGCAGGATCGGGTTACTTTAAGTGGCTTGCGAACAAACCACTGAGCACGACAAGCAACCGTCAATATTAAACAGCTTCAATGCTTTCATAATGCTCCTAACTTGCTTTTTATGATGTTTTCTGCTTTATCCTCCTTTTGTTTTTCTCCATAACTGACAGAAGAAGTAACTTGAAACTTGTTGTTGTCTTGACATATGTTGCGTGACAGCGAATATGCAAATTAGTATGCGCCAGAGAAGGGGGAGGGCCGGGGTGGAGGGTGGTTTGTTAAGTGTGGAGGGGAGGGGATGTCGGGACAGCCAGAACTAGTCTTCTATTTGTGGAATACTTTGTTTTGACGACCCAAGAATCACTGTTTCAGTCGTGGCTTTATTTGGCAGATTCTGTAATCAAAAGTACTAATAACGGCTCCTACTCCTCAATAAAACCATGCTCTAATACATTGTATCCATACCCATACAAGTCTCATGCCCATACAACTTGATTCTTTTATTCTGAGCGACTTGAGCAACGGAAACAATGCGAAAAATATTCAAGTTTGCACTCGCAGCTTGTTACAATTTTGGTGAGACAAGATGCAAGAAACACTGCATGTCCAGTGCAACATCACATGGGATTGAAGCTTAAAAGAAATGAGAGCTGGGACTGAAAAAAAATGTCCTCAAATTCGAACTCGAGCACCCTCCACATAGACAATGAGCGGATGAGCTAAAATTCGTTAAGTGTAAAGTTCAAAAGAGAGGTCATCATTGGCTTGAGGTTTTGAGTTCCTTGTTAAAATATCACCTAAGCTTCTGTTCTAGTCTTGGCAAATCCTGTTTCATATAGACTGTATAGTGCTTCCCTTGTTCCACAGACCAGGGGCCAGTTGCATAAATTTTAACGCCAGACGTAACAGCTAACGTCGAACGTTCAGCCCAGTCAAAGCTACTATTTTAACGTCAGACTTTAGCAGTTACTTCCGACGTTAAGTTCTATGCAACTGGCGCCAGAGTCTGAGTCCCTCATTTCTCTCAGAGATATTCAGAGTAACTGATCACGTGAGCGCGCATGAAATCTCCTGGGGATTTCGCGCGCGCTCTCGTTATACTTGGTCGATTATCCCCTACACGACGATATTGACGTTAATTTATGCACACTCGCGATCAATTTTTGCAAAAACTCGTTGTGTCATTATTTATTCTCTAGTGCACAGCCACTTAGCTTCAGTATCACATTAGTAGAACATGTTATTGATATTTTGAAAAGAACAACTAAGAAAAACCACATCTCGTTTTGTGTGCGTGGCCGGCTTTAAATGTTTTCAACCGGAAGGGTTACCGGGCAATAGTCTCTTCTTCCTCTTAGCGATTTCTACTGTGTGAGTCGCACGAAAATTTCCTCCCACACGAGCTCCCACTTGTATCCTTGCGGCAGGCGATTTTCGCATGCCTCCACGTGTTTTGGTCGCTCATCCATCTCTGAAAGAAAATTAAGTGTACTCAGTCCTATTTAAGGTTAATGAGAAAAACGGAAATCGCGTTATTTTCCAACAAAAAGAATCAGAGCAGGGAGATCACGCGAGACCTGATCATGTTAATTTACTGCTGACATCAGCAGCTGCTACAAAACGTGGACAGTTTGTCAACGTAACAACTGTTATCTCACTGACGTCTATATCGAAGTGCTCGCACAATCTCCTGAGCTTTGGTATGCCAGATTTGTTCAGTTTGCCTTGCTTTAACAAGGTCACAGATATTACGACAGTCAAGCACAATTGGATGTTGTAACGAAACTTCCCTCTGCAATTCTTTTGTTAGGTCTTCAAGGCTACTCTCGAACTCCGCGGCTTCGTCGTCATTTTCGTCTATACCATCCTTGTCCAGTAAGCTCTTTTTGGTAGAAAGGCGACTGAAAAAGCTGGTTATTTGTTGGCTGGTAAGGAATTCATCGCTGCTGAATAATCGTTTTCCGTCACTTCCTCTTGCCTGTATCATAAATCTTACAACAACATCTGGACCAGCTTTGCGACCCGTGTTCTCACCAATATTGCCGGAACGTTGTTTTTTTAACAGTACTCTTGAAAGTACTCTTTCTGTCTTGCATTAAAACGTGTTATTCGTATCTGGGATGATCTCAATGCCCAGCCCAATGGGAGAGTAGACTGTAGTGGCACTTCTTAGGCACTTCCTGGACATTTCGTACACATGGGACGCCCACCGTTTGAACATCTAGTCTCTCTGCATATCCATAGACGGCTTGGTCTAGGGGTGGTTCTCGTTCGAGAGCAAGGGTGTGTTTCCCAGAGACACAACTTTATTACAATTAGAGACAGAGACAACAACTTTATTACAATTATTATTACAATTACAAATACAAATACAATTACAATTAATAAATTATTATTATAATAAATAAATAAATAAATAAATAAATAAATAAATAAATAAAGTAAACTAAAAAGGAAAAAAGGAAATTTTCCACGCAACCCGCGATTAGCTTTGGCTAATCGAGGCGGAGGATGAGGACAAGAAGTGCTGTTGCAGATTTGAGTAACGTTGGTAACACTTCATACATCTCTCTTCTGGGCACGAAACGAGACGAGCATATGGGCTTTTCTGTTTCTGTTTCTTCACTCGAGCTTTTACTGGAACCATCTTCCTCGCTTTCCTGTCTAGGGACAGTTTGCGCTTGGAGTTACAGGGGTAAAATTCCCTGTAATAACTTCTTTATTTAGTCAGTTAAGCATGGAATTTCTGAATTTTACAGACGCATTCAGCTTCTCACAAGGAATGTGTTTTCCCTGGCCAATTCCTTCCAAAGCGTAATAATTGTCATTGTATTCTCCTAAACTGCCTAAAGCTTGATGTTTAAAAAGGCTGTAGCTGTGTAGGGTCCACATGAAGTAACCCGGACAGACGACATTCCACCGGATGACGAAATGGCTTCGTTCATTTCATCCGACGTTTCGATTTTGTTTCCGGAATTCAGGAATTTATAACTGCTCTGGATTTTATAGCTGCAGACTTCCTGTTACAGGCCCCCTCCCCACCCTGTGGGTCACAGAAATGTATGCGCTTGACAATCGCACCATGAACGGCTTTCCAACTATACATGCAAGGCTGATTGTGTTACCGCAAAAATGAGAATAATAACAACCAGCATTGTCTTGCCAGTAGTACACATATTGTAACTGTGGTATAACAACCTTCAAACCAGTCTTTGAGGGCGTCAGCCAGAAAAGAGAGCACAGTACAGCTACCTTGGCCACAACTTCTAAACACATGGCATAGTGTGAGGGTTTCGTACTTTCCATTACTGGTACTTCCCTTTCGCATGGCCACAGTCACTTCCCAGGGAATGCCACGTTTCCCAAACCAATCAGTTTGGCTTTCCCGGTATTTTCGAGGAATAAACCATGGCATGGCCCAATCCTGTATATAAACTGCTATGATGCCCGGCATAGTAAATCGAACGTTCGGAAATCGAACTCAATCGAACTTAATCGAACTCAATCCGTGGATTGAGTTCGATTGAGTTCGGCAATCGAACGAAATCGAACACCGGACTTTCAGTGAGTTCGATTTCCGAACAAATCGAATTCAATCGAACAAATCGAACTCAATCGAACTCAATCCATCTGATTGTGTTCGATTGAGTTCGGAAACCGAACTCAATCGAACAAATCACGAGTTCGAAAATCGAACGTTCGATTGGGTTCGATTGATTTTTTTTCTTTTCGGTGAGTTCGATTTTGTTCGATTGCCGAACTCAATCGAACTCAATCCATGAATTGAGTTCGATTGAGTTCGATTGAGTTCGATTGAAATTTAGTTCGATTGGGTTCGATTTACCATGCCGGGTATGATGTTGAAGGATGTCTAATCATTGCTTTATCTTGGTTTACCGAACACAACCGTAAACTAATGCGATTTCCAGGCATTAACATCACGTTTTGCATTTCCGGCCATAAAGACAAGTTCATCGTGTATTTGGCCCTTTATTATTGGAAAGATCTTCAAGACCCATCCCGTAGAGAAGGATATAACAACTGTTCCCAGAATAAGTTTAATTTCAGTTTCTACCCGCTAACGTCGGTTTATTGACAAGGAAGACTTGACTGTGTGAGCTGCGATGTCCCTTTTGCAGTTTAGAAATGGAATAACCTCAGCTGATCTGCTCCTATCTCTAGGGTCATAAGAGCAAGAACCTCCGACTAAAGAACTAAAAGACGGCACTTTACGTCCATGATGACAAAAAAATAGCAAAGCAAATTCAGTCCAATTTACTTTCAAGCTTCGCTAATGAAATTTATCCCATTTTTAGATTTTGTCTGGGAATAATAACGTTGATTGACAGATTTACTTATGGCCTAGACATGTATGTCAACGTAGTCTGATTTGCATTGTATTGATTGTACAATTAAGCGTTGGTAGATCATGTAACAGAATAGATAGAGATTGAGATTGTAAACATATGCGGATTGCGAAAGGAGAAATAAAATATTGAAAATACAGTCCTCTTGATTGCGTTGCTGGACCAGTGCCGGGAATTCTCTGGAACAGATTTAATTTACTAATTCAATTTATTTACTTCAGTAAACAGCAATGCGATATCTAAGTCATTTTTCCTAGTTTGTAGAAAAAAAATTCTGTTAACGTATTGAAGTATAAGCATCTATACGACCTTTATTTTGGTGTGCATTCTACCAAAGGCATAAGCAAAAAAAGTTAAACAGGTTTATGTCATCTGAGACCAGATCCAATTGAACTGCATCCCGGTATTTATTCCTGATTAGTGACAAATCTTATCAAAGCTGAAAAATTCCACCGCCCAAGTGAGAAAAAAACATCATCATTCCCTTGTCAGTCTAAAGCCTTTATTGTATTTTAAGTTTTCAGTACACTTTTCGTCGTGGCGGATATGTAAAAACCCAGCTTGGTGTCACGGTAACGCAACAACCGTTGTTTACTCGCCGTTGTAGAAATTTTAAACGAATTATGGTTTATTTCAAAAGCGTCGTGTGAAGCACTGTGAAAAAAACCCAAGCTGATTCTAATACATTATCAAGAACAACATTTAATTACTCCAATGACACAGTTTAAGAAAAAATCTGAATTATACCACATAGCGAGAAACACATTTGAATTTTAACGGTATTTGCGGGATCTTTTCCGTTTAAAAATAAAGCAGTTTCCTGCGCATTTTTTGCTTTTATAAACAACAGTAAAGTAAAGTTATATATTTGTTCTAATTGTGAGGCACTTCCACTATTAATAAACGGTATAATAATCCTTAGGATTTTATTTTCTTGAAGAAGAGAAGTCATTGAAAAATATCAATTTCAGACTTGCGTGCGGGTACTTTCGGGATCGTTGCGGGTCAAATTTGTTTTTCTCCGTTTTCTCAGAAATAATGCGTTCCTGAAGAAAATGAAATACATCAAATTTCTTCCCTACTCAGTGGCTCTTTGTAAGCAGAAAATAAGCGAAACTAATTTGTCGAGTGTTGCCATCGAATGCTCGGTATTTCCTGACCGTCGCTCTTAAACTTTAAAAGCCTAGACTAATATTAATATAGTTTACTGAGTAATACACCTTAATTATTCTCTAAATCTTGTAAAAAAAACTCAGTAAATTTACATGATTATTTGTAAAATCATTCTCAACGTTCTGTTGTCTCTTGCATGTACCTATTTCAGGATAAATACTTTTTTTGCAGTGTGATCAGATATTAGGATACGACCATCAGGCATTGTAGTTACACCCCAAGGCGGCTGTAGCTTAGCAACAGTTTTCCCAGTGAAGTGACCTTCAATAGTGAACTGTTGCACGTGACCTCTGGTAAGGTCACCGACCAAAATATTTCCATGTTTGTCTACACATAATCCACACGGCTGTATAAACTGTCCGTCTGCTTCACCTACTTCTCCAATCATGTGCAAAAACCTCCCTGAAGAATCAAACAGTTTTAAACAACCGTTTTCACTGTCAGTCACAATAAACATGTTTTTGTAATAGACGCAGCCCAGGGGACAAATTAGCCGTAGTTCTCTTGAGCCGCTATCTCCAAACTTCAACACAGGTGCACCATCCTTTGTCAACACCTGAACTCGGCTGTTGCCATACTCAGCCACAACCACGTGTCCTTGACCATCCATACAAACACTACTCGGATTCTTAAACTCTCCGTCTCCTGTCCCATTTTTTCCAAAGCTTTTTACATACTCTCCGTTGTGAACATTTAACATCTGTACTCGGTGATTAAATTCGTCTGCCACCAGAATCTCATCATCGTTCATGAATGTCACGTCAGCTGGATAGCTCAGCTCCCCGAGATTCTTTCCATAGGAACTCAGTTGTCGCACATACTTTCCTTCTTTGTCAAATATCAGAATACAGTGCTTGTCATAGTCTGCTACGGCGATTAATCCTTTACTGTTCACAGCAATGCCAGTTGGCCTTTTCAGAGTTACATTTCGCAAGTCTAACTCGCCTACAAGTTCAAGCCGTCGTTCCTTCACCTCGAAATTGAAAGGACTCTGAGCAAGGTTCTCGCCGTTTATCTTTGCGGAGATGTGGTAGGTACCTGGCAGTTTAGGAACAAATTTCACCTGGAAATTTCCACCTGATTCTTCGTTGGTCATCAAACTTGCCAGTTGGTCAGTAGGCTCCACCAGTACTTCAACGTGGTCTTCATGTTGTGTGTTACTGATTTGTCCTTCGTATGTTTTGGGGCAAATCGAAATCTCTGCTTCTACGCCAGCTTGGAAAGTTTGGTCCAGTCCTTCCATAATTGATCTATGTGGGTCTGTTTCGCTTATGAACCCCAGACTCGCGTTATCTGGTGTGCAAGTGGAAACGAACTTTATAAACGGCCCAACCGGAAGTGCTGGGAGTGCAGATTTACCGAGCTCCTCAAATCGCTCTTCTAAATTTCTGTTGTTTTGCATGATGTCTGCACTCGAACTGCTCTGAACCAAGTCATTGGCAAACTCTGCTGCTTGGTTCGTCTGTTTCGCTAACATCTCAACTTGTTTCTTTAGGCAATCCAATTTCTCCATTCTCGACACGCGTGTGTTCTCGAGGGTAGTAATTGCCTCGTGCTCGCGTTCTTGAACCGCGGCGATCATTTGTTCGGCTGCTTGAGACACTTGGCGTTTGGCAGCGGTAATGGTGGTTTCCAAGCTGGTAACTATTTCCTCAACTCGACGAATCAAATCATTGCAAACTTCGTTCTTTTGCTTCATCAGTTCGACTCCTGCCAAAATGTTGGCTCTTTTGTCATCTGCAGCCTTTTCAAGCGGCTCAATTTCATGATTCTTGTGTTTCGTATTAAAGCATATTTGACAAATACAAGTTTGACAAACACAACAGTAAAATCTCATTACCTCTGTCTCGTGGTACTTCTCGGCACAAAATATTTTTCTTTTAAGCAAGGCTTCGTAATCTTCGGCTTGAAACTGTTTGACTGGCGTCACCTTGTGTCCTTGGAACGCAGCGGTTTTAAACACTTCGTGGGCGATCAAACAGGCCTTACACAGCAACTTCTCGCAGTCAAAACAATAACTAATTTCAGCGCTCTTTTTCTTGCAATTTCCGCAACTGATCTCACTTCCATCGCCACTTTTTTGAACAGCGAGAAGGCTAAGTAAGCTATTGTGATGAAAACTGGTCGGCAATTGATCGAATCGGTTTCCTTCGGGGATGCCAATTTGTGTCTGGCACTCAGGGCAGCGAAACTGACCTCCTCTCTGACTCAGAAGCGCGTGTTTCTTCAAACATTCGCAGCAGAACGTGTGAAGACACGCTATAGTCTTCGGCTCGGTGAAAGTTTCCAAGCAAATCGAACATTCAGCATGCTTTTTGAGGTTTTTCAACAGAGACTCCATCGCAAAATGCAGCGCAGATTGAGAGCGGAATTTATTAAACACACTCGCTATTGTGAGTATTCATAACACACTTAGCAGTTTATTTAAAGTGGCCAACCAGATCGATTTCTATCTGACCCCGACCTTAGTAGCTATTAAGTTTCGATCGCATAGACTGACATAGCAACGGAATAACGTTCTACATTTTAGCTGTTAGTAACGGCTTTTAAACCGGCTGTAGAAGATCACCATTGAATCATTGTCTTCATTCAATTCAATTCTAAGTCTTCAAACCTCTCCCGGACCCAGTAATACTGTTCCATTTGGGATGCTTTGAATTAGCACATTGCAGTTTATTTACTTTTATTGATTTGAATACTGTCATGAGGGAACTGAACTGGAAATGTATTGTTTTTATGGATCAGTGAAACTAATCAAATACGCAAAATCTAGAGACAGAAAGAACGAGGCGCGCGAGGGTGACACGCGAGGAGGAAAGTAGCTCTCAAGCAAGACTGGCTCAGTTGCCGCATTTTGGCGGCAAATCAGGGGGCGTGGAGCGATACGTCTGATGAAGGCTTCATCGGACATCGAAGTCAGGGGAATTTCCCTGTGCCCCTGTGGCTCAACCGCCCAAAGAAAACAAATCGGAATGGAGATAGTTTAGGAACTGTTTAGCCACATATGGGATGAATAATGTTTTCCATTTCGTTTGAATAACGTACAAATATAGGGCTTTAAAGAGGGAATAAAGAACCTGTGGTGCTGCGTCTGTGCGGGGAAATGAACATCCAAACTTAAACCAAAAGATGAAAAAACGAAATAAAAACAACAAAATCCTAAAATCCGTTTTTTTGTGCTTATTTCAACTTGTTTGAACATTTTATCGATGGATTACCCGAATTTATAGCAAAAGTGCCATAAAAAAAATTGGTTCTTTGCTTAATTCGCGATTTTGCGAAAATGTTATGACTGATTTTGACTGAACTCACTCAGTAATTTCGCGATTTCGTCCAAAATTTCTCAAATTTAGGGAAATATTTTCTTTCATGATGGTGGTACCTGTCAACATACTACATAGGCCAAGAAAGTCCGATCAAAGTAATGGCTTACATGAATTCGTCCTGAAATAACGCCGGTTGCAGCCGTATTGAGAAGTTTAAGTCTCTTGTGGAACTCAACTACAAGGAGCAGGTCAATAGAAAGTTTAATAACTGCATAAAGGACATGTTACATGAGAAGAATTTGCAGCCGAACTTGTAGAAGGAAGTAGTGATAAGGATGAAGAAAACGCTTTAGAGTAAAGTTTAAAGGCCCACTGTCACCCAAAATGCATTGCGAATTTAACGCAGTCGAAAATTCCCGAAAGAGCCAATCACGAGCGAGCTCGTCATTTGAAAACAAAAACAAACGACCGCAAAGCCGACTGGGTGACAGTGGGCCTTTAACTTGAGTGATTTGTGACTGATTTCCTGATCATTTGATTACTAATAGCGGTTTTTCTGAAATAATTGACAATATTTAATAATTGGACCCATGAAATTTTCGCGTCATAAAAAATTTGCGACATGCACTATGATTTTTCGAGACACTTTAATTTCCCGATGTTTTAAACTAGATCAAAATTTGCGAAATTAAAGTGTCGCGAAAATTCCATGTGATAAGGTACTACCGTAGCGTTCCGATAGTAACGACCCCCCGAAGGTAACGTCAATTTTTTGTGGCCGCTAGTAAATCCCGAAAGTAGCGACCCCCCCCCCCCCTCCTCCAAGTTACCAAGAGACCAAGTTTTTTAAAATTGTATACCTTTAATTTGTCAATCAATAGTCAAAATTTTAATGTACAATTATATATGTTCGTACGGTGTCACAAATTGTTCACGATAAGGCACTTTAATTTACAACAATGGGAAGCTCTTTGCCACCATTCGTCCTTGACATCAGTTCACTGATGTAGCGATGTACGAACTAAACCGGCATACCGTAAAACTAATTTCGTATTAACAACAGGAACGTTTCTTCAAATTGAAATTGAAAACTCTATAAAGTTTTCGTCGATTAAAGGCCCACTGTCACCCAGTCGGCTTTGCGGTCGTTTGTTTTTGTTTTCAAATGACGAGCTCGCTCGTGATTGGCTCTTTCGGGAATTTTCGACTGCGTTAAATTCGCAATGCATTTTGGGTGACAGTGGGCCTTCAACATAAACGTGTTTCTTCCAATAGAGTGTTTTCACTCACGTGGTCTGCAGCTATGCTAATTTATTTGAACAAAGCAAAGTGTTTGCATTAGAAAGGAGTTCAATCCCCACACGATTAGCTTGGGACACCAATATGGCCGCCGTTTTATTGTTTTGGGACACTAACATGGCTGCCGTGATGTCATGTGAAAAACGGTCCAGTTTCGAATTCGCTATGGTCGCTGAATGAAAGCACTGAAGACGCATTTTTACAGGGTTAGCCTCAATCTGAAGTGACAAATTCACAAATTCAGGCTATTGTTTAATTTTCAAATTTCACGCACCTTCGCCGGCATTTGTGAATATTTTACATCAGTTCGAGTCTAACCCTGTATCAATGTGTCATTGGTGTTTGAATTCAGCGGTAATTTTAAACACGAAAATGGCTTATTAAATGACACTGAGACACCAGTGCGGGGTACAGACTAAAACGCAGCGGTGCATCATGCAGTACAATCGAAGCAGTTTAGCTTTCCTCCTGACTGAGTCAGTGAAACTGGATAGACGAATTTTGTCTCATTTGTTTATTGACTTTATTGGTGTTGATATTGATTTATTTTATTATTGCTGTATTTATCATTGTTGCCTTCTTTTTATGAAGCACAATCTATACATATGGAATGCAAATAAAATGTTGTTCTTTTTTTAATTTTATGTTGTTCATTATTTCGGAAAAAAAGCTCGCGCCAGCTTTATTTGTAAACGATTTTTGTTCCCCGAAAGTAGCGACCCCCAAAGACTGCTAATTCCAAAAGTAATAAAAGTGGGTCGCTACTATCGGAACTCTACGTTAACTCAATGATCCTTTTAGGATTTTTCGTTTTTTTGGGAGAAACCTAACGCCCCTGGATTATTTCGATGAGGTTTACATGAAGTATACGTTGTTTTTCAGTTTTCGAGTGGATTTCGAGCGATTTTGACATTGTCGCCATTTCTGCATAGAAACTCCCCTGGTTTTCATCTCCTGGGTCTTTAATAATGTTTTACGGACTTACTCTCTTCAGTGAATGTTTACAAGGAGTCACAGCGTTTGATTGAAGAATGTTCAAAGGAAAGTAATCAAGTTCTGTCGGGTTGTAATGGCAATTTGGGAAGGGATAAGCAAGAACTTTAGCAGCAGTAAACGCTCTGAGAGTGGAAATACAAAAGAATTCGGTAAAATATTGACATAACCGCTTGCTTCAAATATTAGTGCGCCATATCATATGAAAGACTATTTTGAGATGACAGGCATAATTTTCATAAAGGTGCATAAATTATGTAATATAATTTATGCATCCTTTATGGAAATTATCTCATAATGCACCCTTCTGGATGCAAACTTCTTCACTGTTAACTGCTATTCATAATCTGCTGCTGCTATTAGTATGCAAAACTCTAAGGGGACATTTCTATGTTTGCACTTTTGCCTTTTTAATTTACTGACTTGGACTAATTTTCAGTACTGGCAGGCAAATGTAAGTTGACTTGTGGTCACTTGAAACTTGATCCTCAGAACTCAGAAAACTTCCAGTTGAGTACAATGTACTTAATTTGAGGTTTAAATCAAGTGTTATGAGTCAAGTACAAAATGTAATTAGAGTGTCAAGACAAGAAAACATAAAAAGCGTATTGCTTGTGATTAATTTTTGACAAGGCTAATAAAAGACTGCACTTCAATTGTTTAAAGGAACTTATAATCTTACCTGATTGTACACTTGAGATAGCATCGATCATTGAACAGCATCTGATGCAGTTTCAGATCTATCACTACCAGAGTCAATAATTAAGACATGACTGTAGCTATAGACATATAATAATATAATAGTGTACTGTAGTTCTAACTTTTGAGTCTGTGGACTAAAACCTATGGCATGACTATTCAAATGGAACCGCTTCAGCAGTACTTTTGCATGGTACCATTTGTTCTAACTTTTGAGTCTGTGGATGAAATCCTATGATGTGACCATTCAAATGAAACCTCTTCAGCAGTACTTTTGCATGGTACCATTTGTTCTAACTTTTGAGTCTGTGGACTAATACCTATAGTGTGACCATTCAAATGAAACCCCTTCAGCAGTACTTTTGCATGGTACCATTAGTTCTAACTTTTGAGTCTGTTGATGAAATCCTATGGTGACCATTCAAATGAAACCCCTTCAGCAGTACTTTTGCATGGTACCATTTGTTCTAACTTTTGAGTCTGTTGATGAAATCCTATGGTGTGACCATTCAAATGGAACCTCTTCAGCAGTACTTTTGCATGGTACATGTACCATTTGTGTTTCAAATTTTGCAAAATAAAGTTTGGGATTTTTCTTGTTTGAATTTTGATGTTTGGCACTCTTGGAAGTGAAAAGGTACCGGTAATGAAATGTTTGCCTTCTTTGGCTTTTATATTTCAGGGGACAGTATGTGGGTCAATTCAGGCAACCGATAGGTTAATGAAAGAACTGAGGGATGTGTACAGATCTGACAGCTTCAAAAGAGGTATGTGTATTGTTCTGTCCTGTTTGTAGCTATATGTATCTACTGTGTGTCAGTACAGTCAGTCATGTAGGTGGATCATAGAGAGAAAAGTAGAGGAGAGAAGAGTAAGTCTTCACAGGCTTAATGGTTCACAACTGCTGGAGGTTAACCTGATTTCTTTAGCATGAAGCAACTGAGGGCATTACTACTCCCCCCTGGATGGGATGCTTGTCCATCACAAGGTCACTCCCAGCATTATGTTGCCGGTACCCTTTTTATACAGCCGGGTGTGAGAGAGACAAAATAATATGAGCAAAGTTTCTTGTCTAAGGAAGCAGTACAACATGATATTGGCAAAGACCAGGTTCAGACCACCAAACCTTCAGGTTGAAAGTCTGTTGTGCTAACCACTAGTAAGATCAGCTGCACCACCACAAGAGTAGAGATGAGTGGAGAACAAAAACTCCACTTGACATGTGAAATTATTTTTATCCAAAACTGTGACCTCTCATAGGAAAACGATACCAACGGATAGCCCTTTCGAACCGTTCATACTGTTCGCTTGCCGTTCACATGCCATTCACGAACGGTAGGAGGCCGTTCGAATGGCTGCTGCTAGCCGTTCACTTAAAATATTCAGCCTTTCAAACGGCAAGGGTCATCCGTTCACTTAAAATATTCAGACATTCGTACGGCAAGGGTCATCCGTTCACTTAAAATGTTCAGCCGTTCGAACGGCAAGGGTCATCCGCTCGGTAAAACACAGTACATTTCTCTTGATCTGCAGTTGCTGTTAGTAGCAACTGGGCCATTAGTTAGACCCCGGAAATCCAGGTTGTTGATATTAAAAGTGCTAACAATTTACTACATAGTTATTGAACTTAAAACTAACAGTAAAATGCTGGGATTTTGACCATTTCTTTTTTGACGACTTTCAATTCAAGTCAACTTGTTTACCAGGTTTTTCCTTCAAAAACATTGTGATGTTATTTTGCATTGTCTGAAAAGATCAGAGCTGACTGTAAATAATACATGTACATACCAAACTATTCTGTACTAATGTGGTTAAACCTCCAATTAAAACAAGGATAGTCACTGTAAACTAAAGACTGGGTTACTAATATTTATAACTCAGTATAATAATAATAATAATAATAATAATAATAATAATAATAATAATAATAATCTTTATTGAGGAAAACTCTTTCACATCAGTGATTTTCAAAAAGGACCTTGATTAAGACTAAGAATAAAAACTAAAATACTCACACTAAAAAACAAAACAAAAAACACATCAAAAACTATGTAAAAACTCTTAGATTAAGAAGTTAAAAACATTCCGCTTAAATACATTTACATTAGAAGATTGTCTTATTACCTGACTAAGAGAATTAAAGTCATTTACAGCATGATAAGCAGTTCTTTGTTTCCCCCAATTTCTTTTAACGCAGGGAAGTGTAAAGTTTGCTTTATTTCGGGTGTTATAATTATGCTGTTGTTGTTGTGTAACTAATGTCAATTCATGATCTACAAGTCCATTTAGACATTTGTATACATGCACACATCTTCGCTGGAAACGCCTTTTCTCTAAAGGTATCCACTTCAGAGTCGCTAATGCGTGCGACGCAGATGAGTACAGTGGTCGATCTAAAATTATTTTAGCCGCCTTGTTTTGCAAAACTTGTAGGTTAGACATTAAAGTTACATTATGTTTGTCACCCCAAACTAGATCTGCGTACTCAAATAAGGGCATAACAAGACTTTTATAAAATAGGACACGCGTCCTAAATGGTAATAAATGCTTAATGCGCCTAAGTAGGCCAAGCCTTTGATTAATTTTCCCTACCATGTGTTCGACATAATTTGCCCAAGTAAAATCAGAGGATATTAAAATTCCAAGATAAAATTATTTAAAACAACTGACATTGTTCACATAATGATCAAATATTGACACAGTTAGAGCTTCATTGCTCTCGAGTTTCCTGCTACTGCCTATCAGCATGCATTTGGTTTTGTCAAGATTCAGTGTTAACTTATGGTCGTTCAGCCATTTCGCCACTGCCAGGAGGTCTTGATTAAGCCTGTCAGTCAGCTCCTGGGAGGAGGACCCATAGCAGTAGATCACCGTGTCATCTGCGTAGAGTGACGCTTGGCAGACATCTAGAACGCATGGCAGATCATTGATGTAGATGACAAATAACAGGGGACCCAAAATACTTCCCTGAGGAACCCCGTGGGTGACTGGCAACTCATCAGACAGCTCATTCCCACAACATGTGCACTGTTTCCTGTCAGTAATGTAAGAGCGGAACCACTGAAGCGAGTTCTCACATAAACCTGAAAGCTTACGTAACAGAATCCGATGGTCCACGGTATCGAAGGCCTTGGTTAAATCCAGAAACACGGCCCCACATAGTTTACCTTGTTCCATATTCAATAAGACTTCATCGGCGAAAGATGTCAAAGCAGATACAGTAGAGAGCCCCTTCCTGAATCCAAACTGTTTCCTTGTGAGTAGGTTGTTAGAAGCTAAGTACTGGTACAACTGGGAATGCACAGCTTTCTCAAGAATTTTACTTAGTGTAGGTAAAATAGAGATAGGTCGATAGTTCGATGCATTAGTCCGATCGCCTGATTTAAACAAAGCTGTGATTTTAGAGCATTTCCACAATTTAGGAAATTCACCAGTACGAATCGATAGATTTAACAGCTTAGTGATAGATGGCGTGATCGTATTAGCAGAGCTCTTGAGCAATCTTGCACTAATTTTGTCCAAACCGATTGCTTTGTTGGTCTTCAAAGAGGTAAGCTGTTGAAGTACAAATGATTCCTCTAATTCAGTCAACTGGAGCTGAGAACACGGTTGTTCTGCGACTTTTCAGGGACGTACTCTGTTTCTCTCAAAAATGATAATTTATATGACTGGACAATCAAAATTATCAGGTGTGTATGTTATAGTTTAAAATGAATCTAAGGTCAAAATGATTTTAAACTAGTTTGATTTGTACTTTTCTTTGTTCCAGATTCATTATCATAATCCTAAGACAAAGAAAAGTACAAATCAAACTAGTTTAAAATCATTTTAACCTAAGATCATTTTAAACTACAACATGTATATTAAAAGGATGTTGTTTACTTATTAAATAATTTATCGGTAAATGCAATGTGGCTCTACTACATATTCCTTAAATTTCCGGAACGCAAAACTTTGTAAATAATTAGGGTAAATACATTTTGTAATGTGTAAATTTTAAGGCTTAATATACATGTACTATATGTACTATGTACATTTTATGATATGACCCACATGTACACATCATAAGCCATCTCTGGGGGGGGGGGGGGGGGTGTATTCAGGTATTCAGGTTTAAAAGTGCTACATGTAGGTATGTGGATTTTGAGCCAAATTTTAACACCAGCCAATTTTAAAATGTTAAGATTGAAGTGGAATTGACTAATAAAATGATTTTGTATTTTTTTTTACCAGAAAATCAAGAATTTCAAACCCCAAAATATCCTTTCCACCTCTCCATCACTTTCAAACTTGAGTACCCCCCCCCCCCCCCCCGGATTAGAGGTCTTGTCTTCCATTGGGGAATCAGAATTATTGTTCTGAGTGCTTAACATTAACATCTTTTAACTGAACATAAATTTTTATAACATGCCTTAATTATGCCTTTGTATCAGAGTTGACGTCCCAGATAGTACTTTACGCAAAGATCTGATGCAGCTTAGAGGGCAAGAGGGAACAGATCATGTGTCATTAAACATGAGCTTCACGGTCAGTAAAATCAGCCATTGGTTTTTCATGCTATTTACAGACAACAAGAAAATATTAATTATGAAGAATTGAAGAATTCTAAAAAATAATGATCTGTTGTTATTTTAGTATTACTCAGTAACCTTTAGTTACATTACAAAATTATTTATTCTGTTGGCTTAAAAAAAACGGGTTTTGGTTTGCTGCAATCCTGTACATATTACTTTTGGCCGATGTTTATTCTACGGTAGCCACTATCTCTACTCAAGTTCATCGGGTCCCCAAAATGTTTCATACAGTATACCACCTTCTCAAATTGTTTTCCTTGGAAATGCAATCTTTTTCCTTTGTAAGTTTTTTATGGGCAAATTAATAATATTGATCCCAAACCACATTTACTGTTAGTACGGTAGTTACAGTAGGGGGTACTGTAGATTTGAAAATTGCAAATTATTTGCTGTCTATATATTAATTCTGACCTGTTACATGTATTTTGATTGACAAATCCATTAATTATGATTACTGCAGTGATCAAATCCTGGCTCCCCACCCCATAACAAACAAAACCGAACATTGAAACAAACTGCGGTTATACTGGACAGGTCCTTTGTTTTTCTCCTTGTACTTGTACAGTATGTACATGTATGTTGTACTGAAAACATTAATTTGACAATGGTTTGATATTTGATAATGTGATAATAATATTAAACATAATTATTGTTCTATCTCAGGACAAATTTCCTTTTGATCCTCCCTTTGTCAGAGTTGTGTATCCAGTATTAACAGCTGGGTAAGTCAGTCATAACAACACAGAGAGGCATGTTCTCAAATTATTTTGTTTCAAAAGCCAGTTGGAAGTGTACATGTATGAGGTTTTTATTAACCGTTAGTCTTAGCTTAAGGGATCTTGGCACCCGAGATGTTTAAATGGGAAAATTTACTGTTTTGGTTACTTATAGTATATATTTTACATACCAGTGGAATTCAGGTTTTTCGAACCTGCCGATTGTATGAACCAAAACTCATTTCCCTGGGATTTGATTTCAGTTGATATGCCACCTTCAATTTTAATGACTGGCCCCAGGGGGAACAGTGAGTTTTGCTTCCCTGAGACCCTGGCCTTGGGGAACATGGAGGGTTGATGGGAAACAAACCTCACTGTCTCCCATAGGGCCAGTCATTTAAAGTGTTTTGTTATACCTCCCAACTCAAAAGTAGAACAAATTATATGGCAGAGGTGAGAAAAAATGTGTTCTTGATATGGCTGGCACACAAAATTGCCACAATTTCAAGGCGCAGTACAACCTGATCATGTGCAAGTTGTTGTATTCCTAAGGAGTTAGTAAGTTTTTTTTGCCCTAGGGAGTTACACTGTTTTGACCCAAATAGCACTTTCTTGTCCAATAAAAAAAATGCAGTGCTGACTGACGGGATAAAGAAACAGGACATACGTCCCAATTGACATCAATCCCCCATGGAGACCAGACCACAACAACCGGGACTACGTCCCCTAACGACTCTTTTTCCAACAGTGATGTGGGTTCTTTGACGTCCCCTACTATTTTAATGTGAGGTGAAGGAGACAAGACCAATGGCTTAATGTCTCCACCCAATGGCGCGATCATCTGAACTGAGACAAGGTGTTTGAGCACAGACAGCATGATCTTACCAGTTATTTTAAGACCCTGAGTGTTGGTCCGGCTGGGATTTGAACCTGCGATCTCCCACTCTGCAGACTGGCGCTCTATCAACTGAGCTAACCAGTTTGAGTTGGGTGGTATATGTAACAGTGTACTTTATACAATATTTAACAAATTAATGTTATATTTTTCTTTCTTTAGTTATGTACTTAGTGGGGGAGCACTTTGCATGGAACTTCTTACACCTCAGGTATGCAAGATTTATAGTGTTCATGAGTATACATGTATATGAACATGTACATAATTTGTACTTTTTAAGATTGCAGTCTTATATTTACTGCACTGTGATGATCTTACATCCAATACTACTTAACAAACATTTGAAGGTACAAGTAATCAACAAAAGATTCAAAAATAATAGCGGAGCACTTGCCAGGCCGAAGGCCTGGCTGCGCAGCTCCATACTCACAGAACCGATGCCCTTCATTTTTCATGGTCGTGGCTAACGGAATGTTTCGCGGGCGCGCGTGTGCCGTCCGCCGCCCTCCGCCGTCGCGCAGGACTAGCTTGCCTTTGCGCAGGACTAGCTCGCGGGCGCGTATGACGTCGGAAAACATGCGCGTTCGACGTCATGTTGAAACCAAAGCGAGGCTTTGTTTTTCGCGCGGTTACACGGCCGAATGTTACGTCAGCTAGAAAAACACTTTGATGTTTTACTGTGAATTTACTAAGCGGAGAAAACCGTTTAAATTAAAGGCGTTATTTCTCTGAATATTTCGCGGTTTGCTACTCAAGACAAGGATACTAATTAAGGGATACTCAGAAGCCGCTTTAGTGTAAAAAGACGAGCTTTCAGGGATAAAATCTTGTTTTTTATCAATGCGGGAGATGTTTGTTTTCTACGGATTTCAGAACCAGAAGCAGAGATTTGAATTTCCAAGCAAGCGAGGGACTAAAGGTAAAACAGATTACAGTTTTCGATGAGAATTTATATGTTGATATCAATCTGTGAGTGACTTTTTATTGGTGTTATTGTTAGTTTTGGAGAATTGATTTTAAAACATGCTTGAATTCAGTTGTATCAATCTCTTGAATTTCATCGAAGAAAGCTTGAACTCGATGAGCTATAATTAAATGGTACGTGTTTTGCTTTTAAACGTAAACTAATGGAGATTTCAATAAATTTTTTCGAAAGAAGATTATGTTGTCCATTTTTATGTGTTTGTTCATTCATTAGATAGATTTAAAAGCGATTTTATATAAACAAAACAAGACTGATTTTATAGTACAGTTCCATCTTCACTCGCATCGCCTTATGCAAATATGTTTGTGTATTTTTGCAATTTCTGATTTTCAAATCAGTTTCTCGAGCAATTTTTGCCAAACAAAAACTGTATTTTATTCGGAAAGTAGTGGTACTAGTTATTCCAGACAGAGAAAAGTTGTTTTTGTGAACTTTTGTACGATCTATAAAGATGTACTGTGCAGACGGTCGCGTAATACTGTTTTTGAGAATTGCTAAAATTGAAAATAGCACGTTCGTCAATCTTAATTCTTGTGCTTCCAACCTTTCACCTTAGTTAAGCTTGTTCAAAGTGCGACGCTGTTAGGCTTGGGCTATCTATATATATTAATCAATTTCCCCCTATTTACAGCATGACGCACCTTACCGTGGGCACCCAACAAACTTATCACAAGTTAGCCAATCAGACAGTGTGAAGTCAATGGACGTGCATGCCGTCTCACAATGTTGAGCATGATGGAATGTAATCTTGTTGCTTCGTATTTATCACAGGAGTGTAAACATAGTTACAAAATACAAAGGTTGCTTCACACATATCCACTATTACAAAAATGATTATAAGAATTACCTGGTGATATTGTGGAAACTTGTAAATATGTTGGTCGGGTGCTCATGGTAAGGTGCATCGCAATGTAAACAAATTATAGTAACATCTTCAGAAATACTTAATTTACTGTGTATGCACTCTTCAGTACAATCAAACTAATTCAATAACAACATGATCATCAAAACTGAGCACAGCCAGTGTGATCTTTAGTTACCAACTTGGTAGTGTACATGTACATGCAGGTACAGCCTTAGAAGTTTTGTTATTGAGTGAATATATCTTAATTAATATATTGATTTTCCATAGGGGTGGAGTAGTGCCTATACAATAGAGGCTGTGATCATGCAAATAGCTGCTACACTTGGGAAAGGAAAAGCAAGGATTAACTTTCAAGATAACAAAAAGGTAAATTTAATACCAATAATACATGCAATGTCAACTTTATTTTAATGAACATCCTTCCAAAACAGGTGCCTTTATAAAAGGGAAAAAGCTAAATTTGGCACTTGATCAATAGCATAACTGCAATGTAACATTTTTTGAGACAGAACTGCAAATCCTTAATCAAGCCCCCACCCCTCGAATAAGCAACCCTCCTCTCAGCCAAAATTAAAAACAAACACGTACCCACCTCAAATAAGAGAGAGCACTCACCCTCCTAGTCTCCCACGCAGCCGTTATTTGTCTCGTCACGCGATGCTCCTCCCCACTAACGACAAATGACGAGACAAATGACGGCTGCGTGGGAGACTATCACCCTCCCTGTTTCTGAGTAATTGCTGAGACAACAAAGGTTAAAAATTATAATTATATATAATTATACTAAAACCCACAATCAACAATTTGATCTAATCTAAAGTAATGTAAGAGAACTTTACACGAGCCCATGTTACGTGCACGCAAGAATCTGATAATTTATTTTTGTCCGTTAAATTATTTCAAAACACATGCCAGTTTGTTTTGTTACGTCTTCTTTAACTTGCACATTAACCAATATAACTAGTGTATCCAATGGATAGTGAATGCTGCGGCAAATAGGATATATTCAATTGATACTCTCGGCAGCGTGAGACACTCATGGTGTTGAATTGCCAAAACAAACAAAAAATGTATTTTGGCTAAATGAGAAATGCACGCACACAAAAACAAATCTATTTGAATTCCTAAATGGATCATCTTGTAGTTAAAAACTTAAATTGTACCGGCTAGGCTGTTTTACCCAGCTCTTACAAAAAGCTTCGACTTGAAATAAGTTACCTCCAAAGGTGATTATTATTCATCGATATTTTGTCAGCATACCTTTTTCTTAATTTGAGTTTACTTTAAAACAAGAAGACAATATAGTGCCTTTCAGATAAGTTGTAATTTGTAGGAGTCTTGTAAGCTCTCGTCGACCTTGTGTCAAGAGTCACGGGTAACCTGATCATAAGTTCCCGAGTTATTTCCTGTGGATATTCACACAACACCGAGACGCCCAAGAACAAAGCGCTTTCAGATTCGCTTAACGAAAGTGTCCTTGATATTTCATGCGGACAAAGCTCATAAAAATAACACGGACCTGATTCGCATAATGAAAGTTTTTAATTCAAAGAAGAATATTCTTAATATTTCCACGGCCGTTAAAAAAAGCACTTTGATTACAAAAACAATGTCCTCGTTATTTCGTGTCGAACGAACTCAGAACTTACACGACACAGCTGTCACTGTGATTCTCGGTATACAAGCTATAATGCCGCGGAGAACTCTGGTAAAAAGTGTGGTTAAATGCAATGCATTCTGGTAAAAAGTGTGGTTAAATGCAATGCATTCTGGTAAAAAGTGTGGTTAAATGCAATGCATTCTGGTAAAAAGTGTGGTTAAATGCAATGCATTCTGGTAAAAAGTGTGGTTAAATGCAATGCATTCTGGTAAAAAGTGTGGTTAAATGCAATGCATTCTGGTAAAAAGTGTGGTTAAATGCAATGCATTCTGGTAAAAAGTGATAAATTCGAGAATTCGTCCCACCTTATATATCTCTCTTAAATCCTGATTATGTTGCTGCTCGCTCGCTACGCAGCAATTATTTTTTGTAATTTTGTCATACTGTAGCTAAGCTATTGATTTTTCCGTTGACACAAATTTCAAATGTTGTAACATCTACATAATACTCCTGAAGAAGGCAGTGATGGCCAAAAATAATGTCAAGCAAATTAAAGCTTAAAGCCAAAATTGGAGTTGGTTTCTTGCCATTCATAATCATAAATTAATTTTATTACTCATCATTGACATGCATTTGTGGTAAATATTAATACCATTGGAAACTAAAATTGTGATGCTTTGTACAAGTTTTTTCAAACTATCAAACTATACAAAAATATTTACGAGCATCATTTGTGTTGCTAATTAGTTTATGCACTATGGTAATATTACAAATTAAAATCAATCACCATCTGACCATGATTAAATATTAAATTTTATATAATATTTAGTGCCTTGTCTTGAATAAGGTTAGTGCCCTGAATTGCCTGATCCTTAATTTAGAATAAATTATAAGTGATCTCTTGGATGTAAAGTTTAAATTGTGGTCCTGATGATGTCTGTGTTAGAAAGAGTTGACTTATATATGAATTGTGCTAAAAAACAAATTATTGAAAGTTGCTTATACACTGAGAGAAGTTCTAGAAAAGTTTCCTTTGTTTGCATTGTAATATTATTTAACTCCTGTTTCCCTCTTTTTCCTCTTGTTGTTCTCACAGCCAGGTGTCTACAGCCTTTTACGAGCCCAACAGTCTTTTAGGTCTTTGGTACAGATCCATGAAAAAAAATGGTAAGAGTGTATGTTACAATTTGTCTCTTTTTTTATGAGAAAAAATTGAACTGTGCCAGGTGCTAATTAAGGGCACTGTGTTCTATTTCTTTTCAGAAATAATTAATTTATGTATATGTGTAGGGGGGGGGGGGGGGGGGGGGGGGCGCTTAACAGAGATTTCACAGTAAGCTTATTTCTCAAGCAAAAGCTTACAATGTATGTAAAATCTCTCTCAAACACTGAACTTCATACGAATAGCTTAATTTATAGATTAATTTTTCTATAGGTTAGATTTTAAATCTTGTATTAGTTTTTAAGCTTTTTATTCACTTGTAAACTGTTTAACTTTTTATACACGAGCACATCTGTTCAGCTCCACTGTAATTTTTATTGTGTTTAACCCATTGACACCTGAGGATTTTTACGTTTTTGAGTGATTTTCTGCATACACACGCCCCGTAGCATTTCGTGACTTCATATTTGGAGTTACCATTGAAAGTGCTGCTGTTCTAAAACATCGAAGGCTCGAGTTTACTGGAAACGTCATTCTGACATTAGCATTTTGCTTTGTTGAATTGCAATAAAGTCTTCAATATGGTGTTTCTGCGATTTTTGGTAAGTCCACAGCCATTTTTCATCTTTAGTAGCTGCCTAATGAGCATCATTAAGCTTGAAGGTAGTTCAGAGTCCACTTTCTCAACGAAGCGCGTTAGGTGTTGTACTTCGTTTATGAATTCGGCTCGTGGCTCGTTGAACTGGAAAAATGGCCGCCAGGAAACGAAGTAGCTTTGGGACTCGACTCTGGATGAATTTCTCGACCTACCACGGCATATGTTGGAAGTTGCGACCACAGGAGAACACAACAAGCGTGAAATTTCGGCGGTGGGTCGGAGTGGCTGTGGACTTAGTATAAATATGAAATGTGTGGAGGACGGAAGGAACGCTGTGAAAAAATCTCGTTATTTCCCAGCATGCAGTGCGGTGGTGATGTTGAAAATCGAGGCAAGGTGAGTATGCACTAGAAAAAGAAGCTGTAATTCGGTCCGAGCAACGAATAAGAGCAAAAAAATTCACTGCTAAGCCAGAACTAGGACTGAATTTTGCTGTAAATGTTGACTTTTGGGTTTGCCACGATGATTTGAATAAAAAAACTAAAGGCAAAAACGTGATTTTTGTTGTTTTTCTATGACGTCAAAAACGGTAATTTTTGTTATTGTCCAAATTCAAACGCTGATATTCTGCAAAAATCGCTGACTTTTTTGTGTTTATTGGGTATCTCAATTTGAAAGACTTTCTAGTCAATGCTCACAACTGCTAGTTAAGGCAATGTTCACACAATTGAGAAATTAAGTTACAATTTTTTAAAGCAGTGGAGTCTTGTACGGGCGGTTCAGGTGTCAGTGGGTTAAATAAAATGTTGATGTTGTTGATGTTGAAGTTATACTGTTCCAAGGAACATCACATGACTTGTTATTGTCTAATCAAAAAACATGCTTGAGTTGGGGGTATAGCAAAGTAATTTGTATAGGTGCTGGTTTAAGGCTTATTAAAATTAATGTGAGTTTAATGACATGTCTTTTATTTATATATTTTTGTTTCAGGATGGTACACTCCGTCCAAACATGAAGGCTGAATTATTTTACCATTAACAAGTTATTTAGTTTTGTGATCTCTGGTGCATGGTCTGCCTTTTGCTTGGGATATTTTCTATGATAGTTCATAGCTATTGTTGTACAGGGTAACCAGTAGGATCCTTTAGACTTTAAATTAGAAACCAAGATAGTTGTAGTACTCAGTATAAATTATACCAACTGAAACCAGTGGATCCATTTTCCTGTGGATAGCACGCTCACATCACTCAGCTTGTTTTGCTGGAAATTTTGACATGCATGGCGTCTTCATGATATGTTTTTAAAGAGATGGTAAACGTCGCAGCTGTGCGTACATCAAGTTATGGATCGATGCACTTGAAAGGTTTGCTAAGCACTAAAGAAGCTAGAGTCACTCTCAGCTATTGCCTCAATTGACTCTTCCGCTTCTTTTGTGCTTAGCAACCTCCCGCATGCATCCGTAACTCAACGCACGCTGGACATTTTACCATTTAGTATATAACAATAGAACCTCTACCAGCTTGCATGAACAGCTACCTTAAGACAGAGTTTACTGTTGAGGTTTAATTCTTCTGATCTGAAGATACCTGATAGCATGTTCTGATAAAAATTAAGAATTTTAAAAAGATATATACATTATAAAAAATTTCCACTCTATCCACATGCATCATCCAATAGCATAACAGTAAATGTCTTGGCAGAATGATGGCTGATTCATATTAACTAAAATTAAAATTTACTGATACCTGACACAATATGTCAGTCAAATTTCATGACCTTGTACTTGCCTAAAAAGCATGATTTTGTATACAAAGGTCTTCAGATGTTGATTGTGTGGCTGTTTAATGGAGAGGTTATTTTGGAGGTTCGGGGGAGGCAATTTGCTGATTGTTGCCTTTGTGGAGAGGTGGCCATTGTAGCCAAAGGCCAATGTTTAATTAATAGTATTAAAAAATAATGTATGGATCATTGGCAAGGACAAAAAAATGTGGCCCTATAAACTTAGAGTAGATGTAATCGACTGTTTTGTTGAAAGCTCGAGAAAACATCTTTTATGCCAACTTTATAGAAGGGGTTATAAACTATGACTGTATAAAGTATTAATATGCAGGTTGTGTATGTTTTGCTAAGAGTACAGTAACTGTAAAAAAATTTGGCAACCTGGGAAATGAGGAATCATGTGCTGAGCAGAGTGGTCTCAAGGCCAATATTAATTTGAATGGCATTAACAAAAACGACTCCAAGTTTATAACCGCTTTCCTTAATCGACCATTGTCTTCCATATTTCTTTTTATCAGTCAAATGACTTCATTTCTAAAGGCTGATTTAGATGGCACAACTTTGTCGCATGCAATTTTTTATAGCATGTGCTGCCTGTGTCAGGCAAAAATTGTATACAACTCGCATCATATAACATTGTATGTGGCTACGATTGTCGTAGGGTTTTAAAACGTTTCAAAATCCTACAACTTTTTTCGTGTCTCATGTTGCATGCAACAGTTGTGAGCGAGTTGTCGGCTGATTTAGACCACGCGATTCGTGGTGTATCAATGGCTTGAGCAGGTTGCATGCATACACCTAATTATTCAATAAAGGTTGCTTTGGCAGTTGGTCATTGGTAATTGAGAATTGGCATTTGGTATACAGAACATAATGCAATGCTTTGCTTGAGTGACCGCCAAACAATAGCTTCCCAATGCCCAATTACCAATGACCAAAGCAACCTTTATTGAATTAGGTATAGTTGTAGGCAGAAGTACTTGTGTGAAATGATATATATGAAATAAATCATATATGAACTGCGGAAACTGAGAAGTACTTGTGCCGCCTTAATCAGCCTTAAGGAACCACTTTTCTTAGCATTTTTGAAGGCCACTTAAAAGGGTTCAACAATATGACAGCCAGTAGACAATATTAGACGTACTTTGCACAGTGCTGGAAACTTTCAGGTTTTTTCTGTACATCAGAATCCTATCACTGTTTATGTTTGACTGTCATTTACGAGGGTCTATTATACTCTGGCGGGCTGGCGGTTTAAGCCATTTTTTAGTGTCGGTTTGCGGGTACATTCGTATTTATCTGGCGGTTTACGGTCCAGAAATATCGGCAGTTTCGGTCTTGAGGAAAAAACCAAAGCGGTTTGCGGTCTAGGAAGAACAAATTATGGCGGTCTGCGGACTGTGCGACCCCCTATAATAGACCCTCATTTACATTTTACATAAGTTAAGTTGGCAAAATCTTATGACATCTCACCAACTATTGTTGTGAGAGAGATCCCTTGTCATCATGATGTCTTCATATAATTCTTTAAATGGCATCATGTGTCACAAGAGCTTATTCAAGGACTGTACTCCTACATGTGAAGGGTGTTCAGTTCTATAACTGCTTGGTTCATGCATGTATATAAAGTATTATTAATAACAGACTGAAGGTTTATCTGTAGGGGTGGAAGGAAAAAGGCAGATTTAACTGTTTCATTAGAGGTAAGCACATAACATTATTAGTAATGTTTAGTTTCATTTGAAATTACTGGTACTTTTGATTACAGAGCAAATAGAATAAACATTCATTTTTCCATGTGTGTATTTGTTTTCAGAAATTAGACGTGCATTTCTTCAAATTTAATAAAGTCCGTTTAAATTTTTGGAAGTGTAGGTAATTTTTTCTTTGACTATAGTTTGAATGTTTGAACCCCACTTCACAGACACCCTACGTAATATGGATTACTTCGTTATTACTGACAGTTTCCTCTGTCGTGACATTTTATGGTCCCGACAGTGTCTGTATTATTGGGGTTCAGCTGTTTAATAATAGAGAAGCAGTAGCTTTTTTTTCCCGATTAATACAGCTGATTTTGATTCTCTCTGGATATGCCCTCTTAAAAACATCCGTCTTCGAAGATCTGTGACCATTTTTAGTAAAATCCTGTTTGAATCAGCTACCCATCTCCCAAAAGCCATGAAACTAATCACTTTCAAAATGATCGACAGCCTGTTATGTTTTGTTCCTAAATAAATTAGTTCTCTAGGTACATGTTTTCTGCTGTCCAGGAGGATGCCTCTAACCATTATTTGCCAAAAAAAAATCATTTTGGTCATGCTCACTGGAACAGGATACATTATTTTGTAAATTGAGACTCAAATTTAGTTATGGATGAGATGATAGTGATATACACCTCCCTCAAGTGATCAGTTTGTTGTGGCTTCATCTCACTAAGTAGTTAATACTTCCTGCACCGATGTCTGCTAGATAATTTGTCTGTAACATAATTATGTCCTTATATCAACTTAAACATTTAGCTCATTCTTTGTTCATTGATGGTCAGCTGAAATTCACTTAAGACACCTTTTGTTGTTTCAACAGTGGAGGCATATTTTAATAAAAGTGAATGGGGTTGGGTGCTTATTACCACTTTTGAACTCGGGTCAGGCATGCATTTCTCAAAACTCCCGAAGACTTTCCGGGCCCGAAAAGCTATTTTATGAGCAGGCTATTTACCAACAGAGATTCCATTTTCATTTGTTTTGTAAACAAAGCAATAGAATCTTAAGTCGACGAGAAACTTTGCACTAGTTTTCAGGCTAAAAACTTCAAAGCGAATTGAAAGAGATTGAATTTCAAAAATCGCTTTCGGGTTCAAAAATTCTTCAGGTGTTTTGAGAAACGCACACCAGAAGAGAGAGTTCAAGTGGCATTTCTTAAAATAGCACAGCTGAGAAAATGACTAAATCTTGTGTTAATTTTACTAATCTTCATTTAATAGCAAACAATAGTGAAGGAAACTTCTAGCTATTCAATATCATTAAATGTCTGTTTTAGGATTGTTAACTTGATCTGTACATTAAGCGTTGATTGATTGATTTGATTATAATTGTACTTCTAAAGTGCTACTTCAATCAAAAATTATCATTTTGTATGGGAAAAATTACATTTCTGACAGCTAATATCACAATATACTTATCCGAGCAACATAAAGGGAAAATATAGAGCTCATCAGAAAAGTAGTGTTTTTTGAGTCCACCTGTGCTGTGACATCATTTTTCTCTGTTTTCTCACTTGAGTTTGCCAGTGAAATCTTGTAGCAACACTGCAAAACATGCTTCCCAACACTTCACTAACACATTCAAGATAACTACTGATCCACCAAAAATGAATAGCACTTGGATGATTTGATCTTAGTAGCACTTTGAAAGCCAGTTTTTGTTCCAAATAACATTTTTTCTTAATTTTAGTTATTAACTGCTTAATATATTATTTAAGCATTTCCAAACTTAGTATTGTACATATCATACCTATATCTAACTATTGAAGAATTAAAGGGCTATTTTGTCATCATGCTATTTGTATTTCTTTTTTCATTTACTTTTTTTAATAATGTAACTACAAGCCCATTTGAATTCATTTGATAAAACTTGTTAAAGCTAGGCTATAATATTCTATTTCACTAAAATTTCAAAAGCCAAAGGACATATTTGCAAGGGTGTAGCCAGGACTTTTTCAGAGGTACGCACAATCACTGTTTTCAAACACTTCCCTACCTGCTCCCCCCCCCCTCTTAAGTCCCAAATCTTTCCTTTTTTAAAACTTTTTCAGGTACTAGTACTACGCACGTGCGTACGTGCAACAGGTAGCTATGCCCCTGATTTGTATTAATGTTAGTCGAGTGTTGAGCCTTTGGCTCCTCCCTGGAGGATAGGCCATCAATGCCACTTCTTCATCTTTCAAAATAATAATCCCACTTTATTTGTTAAAACCATTTACTTTAATAAGATTTGGTTGCAGATGGCCAGGGAGGAAACGGATGGTAATTAAAAAAATTCCCCCTCCGTCTATGAAAAGTGAGAATCCACTTTATATTTTCGTCTTGATGTTTAGAAAAAAATTATGTACTTAAAAAATTTAAGAAAAGTTGTCAGAAACAACAACAACAACAACAACAACAACAACAAAAAAATGGCCAAACTCTGGTGACAAATCCCCTTTTTAAGCTGGTCACTGCTACGCCAACCATTCCCTTAGAAATTTATGCCTTCCAAAACGTGGCTCTGTTTTGTTTTTCTAACATTACACTATAAAATTGGTAAATCTCTTCTTTTTTTACTTTGGTCCAACTCGGGTGTTAATTTGTTTAAAAAATGAAACTGCTTATTATAATATAATTGCCATTGTTTGTGAGAAGTATAGTTGTGTTGTATAGTTTCTGAGCACAGTACTCGCTACCATGTGATTATAAGTTTCTATAAATTTGACAGGTTGAACTGAATAACACAAAACAAACAATAAACATCAAGATCACCAGTTAGAATAATTTAGTTGCATGATATTATTAACAATGCATGTCTCTTCAGATTCAAGTACGGGTATTTGCTTCTCTTTTATTGACATCATCAAATAAATACTCGTTTCTGACAGTGACAAGTCATTGCTTCAGCAAAATGTTCTGAAATACTGAAAAAAGTATGAAGAATGTATAACATATTAAATTATACAATATACTGAATTGTACGCACAGTTTGATTGGTCATTACCTATGATCAATTTGAGTACGGACGCACAGTTGACGACATGGAGAATTTTTCTCTGTTTCGTCCAACATGGGGGACAGTTTTGAAAAAAATATGTGGACGACATTATTCCAAAAAGGGCGTCGGAAAAAGGTTTAGCAGAAGCTATTGTCAATCAGGAATTTGACGAAACCGAAGTGGAAAGTAGTTTTGTTGACATGGAAAATGCTAAAATTAGAAAAAGATCCTCAAACAGTCATGACCACAGTCGAGTGCTACAAGCCTTGTTTTCCTTCTCTGTACAGTATTGTATAAAACAAATAGATTCCATTTTGCTGTCAGTCTGTTCAGTTATAGATCACAGAAATTGAAAATTGTATTGAAAATTGCCCGAGAAACTGCTTTGGAAATCAAAATTGCAAAAAATACACAGACATCTTTGCGTATTAGGCGATGCGTGTGAAGTTAATAATAATAATAATCTTTATTGAGGAAAACTCTTTCACATCAGTGATTTTCAAAAAGGACCTCGATTAAGACTAAGAATAAAAACTAAAATACTCACACTAAAAAACAAAACAAAAAGTTTAACAGAAAATTTACTAGAAAATTCAAGTCTTGTTTTGTTTACATAATATCAGATGTCATTACGACTGAATTTGAAAATGTTTTATAAACATTTCTCCAAAACTAACGAGAAGACAAAGAAAAAGTGGATCACAATTTGATATCGACATAAATTCTCACCGAAAATTGTAATTTCTTTTACAGTTAAGTCCCTCGTCTGTTTGAAAATTCTTTAAAGCTCCGCCTCTTCGGTTTTGATCGCACCGGTCCCGCACTGATAAAAGCGTTTTAAGTTCCTCGATTTAGCAAGAGTTAGTTGCTTAAAGCTCTCCTTTTTCTCCACTATAGCAGCTTTTGGGCATTCTTTAAGGCCTTCTGTTTCCATTTTGAATATTTAAATATGTTATTAATCCGATGACAAGAAACTACAGTTTTAAAAACCAAACACATGCCGAGCGCGACAGCCATTTTTGTAGAATTTGTTGGTGACCTGAAGACCCAGTCACTAAAATATGCGTGCATAAATTTGCATGCAAAATTGTGACGCAAAAAAAATAACAAAAATAAAAAGGAGAAAAATGAAGCCCATTTTATAACTCATGCGCGCTAAGCACATGAGTAAATAGCACAATAATCATCCCATCACTATCATAATATTAGAAGCCTGCTTACTTATAATGTAACATTCTGAATATAGGCCCTCCTGAAAATTAGCCCCCCCCCCCCCCCCCAAAGTTATTAGGGATCAATGCTGAAATAAATGGTTAGTAAAGGTAAGCAAATTGTGCAATGTGTTTGTTTTCAAGGGATATATGGTTTAAGAGACTCGCAAAAATTCACAGTTACTACCAAAAGAAAGCATGTTGTGCATTTTTTGGATATCCATGTTGTTTTGTTGTAATAAAGCTTGTTTAATGTTTTGCTACATTCCAATGCCCACAAAAAAATGTCTGTTGCACTAAATTATATACAAACTTTAACATTCATAATTATATGCTAATTAGTCAAGAGTGATATTCTTAACCTAGAATATTTTATAGTTTATGGAGTAATACACCTTAATAATTCCCTGAATCATTTTTTTTTTCAATTGTATGTAAAAACAAAAACCTATTAACTATTTCACTATGTTTCACAGGATAAGTAAAATGATTCTCAGGGTTCTGGGCCTGGTTATTCGAAAGTCGGTTGACGCTAACCCAGGATTAAAACTTAACCGAGGATTTAATTTCTCTCGTTAAAAGTGTTTTCAAAAACTTATTTCAAGCTACACGCGAAGACAAGTCAAAGTCGAAACTAAAGGGCGAAAATAGTTTGGAAAAATCTCCATTGATTAAGTATTTAACTGGAATCAAAGTTGACGCTAACCCTGGATTAGCTTAATCGCACTTTGAACAACCCGGCCCTGTTGTCTCTTACAAACTGTATACCTATTTCAATATAAATACTTTTTTTGCTTTGTGATCACATATTAGGATACGACCATCAAGCATTGTGGTTATACCCCAAGGATTCTGTAGCTTAGCAACAGTTTTCCCAGTGAAGCGACCTTCAATGGTGAACTGCTGCACGTGACCACTGCCTCTGTCACCGGCCAGAATATTTACACAGTTATCTATGTACAATCCACACAGCTCTGTAAACTGTCCGTCTGCTTTGCCCTTTTCTCCAATCTTGCGCAAAAACCTACCTGAAAAATCAAACAGCTTTAAACAACCGTTCACACTGTCTGTTACAATAAACATGTTTTTGTAATAGACGCAGCGAAGGGGACTGTTTAGTTTTTCTGGGCCGCTATCTCCAAACTTCAACACAGGTGCACCATCCTTTGTCAACACCTGAACTCGGCTGTTGTTAAACTCAGCTACTACCACGTGTCCTTTACCATCCATACAAACACTGACCGGATTCTTAAACTGTCCGTCTCCTGTCCCTTCCTTCCCAAAGCTTTTTACGTAGTTTCCGTTGTGGACATTCAACACCTGTATTCGGTGATTGCAATTGTCTGCCACAAGAATCTCATCATCATTCATGAATGTCACGTCAACTGGATAGCTCAGCTCCCCGGGATTCTTTCCATAGCAACCCAGTTGCCGCACATACTTTCGTTCTTTATCAAATATCCAAATGCAGTGCTTGCCAAAGTCTGCTACAGCAATTAATCCTTTACTGCTCACAGCAATCCCAGCTGGCCCTCCCACAGTTTCATTTTGCAAGTCTAACTCGCCTACAAGTTCAAGCCGTCGTTCCTTCACCTCGATAGTGAAAGGACTCTGGGCAAGGCTCTCGCCGTTTAACTGTGCGGAGATGTGGTAGGTACCTGGCAGTTTAGGAACAAATTTCACCTGAAAATTTCCACCTGATTCTTTGTTGATCATCAAACTTGCCAGTTGGTCAGCAGGCTCCACCAGTACTTTAACGTGGTCTTCATGTTGTGTGCTACTGATTTGTCCTTCGTATGTTTTGGGGCAGATTGAAATCTCTGCTTCTACACCAGCTTGGTAATTTTGATCCAGTCCTTCCATACTTGATCTATGTGGGTCTGTTTCGCTTATGAACCCAAAGCTCGCGTTATCTGGTGTGCAAGTGGAAACGAACTTTATAAACGGCCCAACCGGAAGTGCTGGGAGTGCAGTTTTACTGAGCTCCTCAAATCGCCCTTCTAAATTTCTCTTGTTTTGCATGATGTCTGCACTCGAACTTCTCTGAACCAGGTCATTGGCAAACTCTGCTGCTCGGTTGATTTGTTTCGCTAACATCTCAACTTGTTTCTTAAGGGAATCTAATTTCTCCATTCTTGACACGCGTGTGTTCTCGAGGGTAGAAATTGCCTCGCGCTCGCGTTCGTGAATCGCAGCGATCATTTGTTCGGCTGCTTGAGACACTTGGCGTTTGGCAGCGGTAATGTTGGTTTCCAAGCTGGTAATTATTTCCTCAACTCGATGAATCAAATCACTGCAAACTTCGTTCTTTTGCTTCATCAGTTCGACTCCTGCCAAAATGTTGTCTCTTTCGTCATCTGCAGCCTTTTCAAGCGGCTCAATTTCATGATTCTTGTGATCCGTGACGATGCATATTTGGCAAATACAAGTTTGACAAACACGGCAGTAAAAGTCCATTACCTTTGTCTCGTGGTACTTCTCAGCACAAAATGCTTTTCGCTTTAACAAGGCTTCGTAATCTTCGGCTTGAAACTGTTTGACTGGCGTCACTTTGTGTCCTTCGAACACAGTTGTTTTAAACACCTCGTGGGCGTTCAAACAGTCACTACATAGCAACTTCTCACAGTCAAAGCAGTAACTGATTTCAGCGCTCTTTTTCTTGCAGAATCCACAGCTGATCTCACTTCCATCGCCACTTTGTTGAACAGCGAGAAGGCTGAGCAAGCTATTGTGATGAAAACTGGTCGGCAATTGATCGAATCGGTTTCCTTCGGGGATGCCAATTTGTGCCTGGCACTCGGGGCAGCGAAACTGACCTCCTCTCTGACTCAGAAGCGCGTGTTTCTTCACACATTCACAGCAAAATGTGTGAAGACACGCTATAGTCTTCGGCTCGGTGAAAGTTTCCAAGCAAATCGAACATTCAACATGCTTTTTGAGGTTTTTCAACAGAGACTCCATCGCTAAATGCAGCGCAGATTGAAAGCTAAATTTATAAAACACACCCGCTATTGTGTTGTCGATTCCGAGAATTTTTAGCCTGAGTATTAATAACATCGTATAGCAGTTTATTTAAAGTGGCCAACCAGATCGATTTCTACCCGACCCCGACCATAGTTGCTAAGTTTCGATGGCATAAACATAGCAACGGAACTCTCTCCTCCGCAGAGGCCTCCCAGTCACGCTCCACGCTTGGCAAAAAAACGCGCGGAGGCTGGGTAGAGGTAAAAAGTAAAGCGCGCGGGGAACTCTGGGAAGGGAGAAGAAAGATGGGAGACCTCTGCCAGATAATGTGCGGTTCTCTGGTGGGATTTGCGGTTCTGTGGTTATGGCTAAACCAGTCGACGATTTTGACGATTTCGAATGTTCTTTTAAAGATCTGAGTATAGAAGGTTAGTAGATGCAATTTGATGAAGTTTCGGTCCTTATTAACGGAGTTTTGACCATTCGTGCTTTTTCGTGATTGTCCGCCATTTTGGATTTAGTTCTCTTTCTAACATACGCTGTGTTTCTCCCTCTCACAAACGATAACATCGAAGATGATGATGGTTGCCAGCCTCTTAGTAGCACCCCGGTTAAGGATAGAGCTAGTGGGTCTGCAGGAAAGCATTCGTTGATGCCGAATACAAAGTCTTCGAACGAACCAGTTATCCATTGCAGATACTTGCCTTTTTGTCTTTTATTTAGAAGTTCTGTGTTTTGCTATTGGTTTTTTTCAAGGTGACAAATTCCCAAGACAAAGCCTGATGATCATCAGTCAGTTAAAATATTTCACACAGTTGTTTGAAAATATAAATTTGAGTTCAAACAATCATTTCAGCTATATTTGTTTCTGCATGGACTAAATGGTACTGTATGTTAAATTCAGAGCTTGTTTTATTCAAAATTTTGCAATAAATATTATGTAGGGGTGAGTGGCTTAGTTTTCCTAAATATATGCAATAAATATACTGCTACAGTGTATCCTAGAAATTTGCTCATTAAATGGTTATTTATAATTATGATTGTTTTCATGACTGAGTTTACTCTTAAGAGGAAATTATTAGTCTCTGGTTTGGATGTGAGAGGGAATTTGTAATTGCTACACTTTTATCCTGTCTGGATATGAGAGGGAACTTGCTGGCTGTATTTCCCAGTCTGGGTGTGAGAGGGAACTTGCATGACCCTTTTATGAAACTGTTTAAAGCGAGGCTTTGCATGATTAATCTATGGGTCATAGCTAATATGGCTGCGGTGTGATTAAAGGCCCATTGTGTGTAATAAAATTTCTTGGGTCTGACAACTAGCCGACCATCCAAAAGAAATTGTTTTATGAAAAAATACCTCTCATTGTCTAAAGTTGTTAATCCATTAGTCCCAATAGTGATCAGCATGCAGTTTCTCACAATTGCATTGCGGTTAAAGGTCAAGCAAATTTGAGGAACAATTCAACATTTTTCCCCAGTTTGTTTTACTAGTAAGGAGAATTTTTAAATAAGAGGCATAAATAGAAACATCTTTTGTCGTTATTATCACTTTTGTTAATGAATATTTTTAGGTACTTCTACAAAGCTTTCATGCCTTTTTACTTTAGTTCTGTCCACATTACACAACTAACAATGGCTGCAGACACATTAAATATCACATTGGTTTTTTACATGAAATTCTATTGTTAATCCTTATGAGATAAATTAGCACTTCAAACCGAGCAACAAAACAATAAAATTTGTTGTAAACACCAGTATTAACTCTCTAATGCAAGTACTGCTACATTGTAAAGTGAGCTAAAAGTTAACCCTTAAAGCCCTGGAATTAAAATGCATATTCTCCTCATTGTTCTTCATACATTTCTTATGGAACTAGTAAGGAGAATTTGTCTAAATATCAACACATCTCATCTTTGGTGATCACTTTCTTCATTCTCATCACTTGATTGTTTTGATTCTCCTTTATTCTCATCACTTGATTGTTTACAAGGAATAATGTAAAGAGAAATTTCATTTCCGTCACTCTAAGGGGTTAAAGGGAATCTTGGCTAGAAAACATTTCTTCTAGATCATTAGTATGTGTCATTGTTAAACTGGTTTACGGGTTTTTAAGGTGATTACAAACCTTCAACTCATGAATACTGGGCATTTTGTTACTGCATTTTTTGCTTTCAATTTTCCCGTGCACAGCCATGTTTGTTTTATGATGTCATTGCATTGTTGTGAGCTTTTAATACGATGATTTAAGTCAACATCATGTATATATGCTTTTAATGCATTTTTGACTGAATATTGTACGGTTCTACCGCGAAATCCTCTTCTGTAAACTCCATATTGACATCTTCGACAATGCATTGACATCATAAATTACCATAAAGAAAACATGGCAGCCTTCAGGAAATTTAAACTGAAAAAAGAACACTTTGCATTCAGTAACCAGTTACAGAGATACCGACTTAAAACCCCAGTTGAGTTAAATATAACCATTACACAAACTTCGAATCTAAAACTGTTTCTCAGCCAAGGTCCCCTTTAATGTAAAGTGACTGGTGCTATTTTGTAAACATGTAAAGCTGTAGTGATGTCCAAGTTTCTCATTGTTTCATGGGGTCATCACTGTTCGACATGAATAGTTTGGTAGAGTAAGTTAACGGCTTCCAGCTAGAGAATTTGTATGTTGTTCCACCATGTGCATGAGCAGTGCTATTGGAGTAATAATAATAATAATACGTGAGGAAGTCATAAGGGGAATGATAAGTCCAGTAAGGAGAATTTCAATGTTGATATTTCTATCCACTATGTGACCACATCTTGCATCAAGGATTAAGTCAAATGTCTTTTGTTTAATATCTTCACTATATTTTTGTTACTTTGATCTAACTACAAATGTTTTGTGGCTTTGATATCTCTGGACAGTTCTTTGCTGTAATATCAACATACAGATTCTCTTCAGTTACAGTATTTCTTTTGGTATGGCCAAGTTGTTAATACCATTAGGTCTGACAGGTTGCAGATGTGAGACCCTCAAAACAAGGAATAAACAAGTAGGATACAACAAAAACATTTTACTGCCAATAGTAAATGAAATATTCTGATAGAGGAAATTAATGATAACATACTCCATAATGTCAATCATGTAGTTTCTTGGTCACTTCACAGAATTCAGGAGAGAAGTCACATGGGGAGTGCTAGTATTGACTGTTTTTGCCAGGTTGTTCAGTTGACTAAAAAGTGATCTGGTTCCTATTGCTCTTGTTTAAAATATCTGAAAAGAATTACAAAATTCTACACAGAAAACAGCTTCTTTCCTGTTTGAATAAGTAAACCCAAGATAGACAAGATACTATTTTATAAACCTAATAACATATTTGAAATGCAGAATTATAATATAGAATAAAACAGGGATAAGTCTTGGAAAGCGTGTGGAATTATTTTTCACATTACGAGGTAAAATTCTCTTAATAAAACGAGCTCATCAGAAAAATAATGATTGGAGTGAATTATTTAAGCTTAATTACAGTTTTCAGTCAATGGAAATTGTATAGTCGCAGTTTTTCGATACCGTTCTTTATAATAATAAAATAATAATAAGGAGCATACTAACCGTTTCCAGTCTGAGTCTGCTTAATTGCTCCAGGACTCTCGCCGTTGCCGTTTCCTCAAAAAAAGTGTCTTGCATTTCGCCAAGTCGACACCGGTGTTACGATGCATCGTACGAAAATGTTAACTAATTCCAGCTCCCTCGGCAAAAAAAAATTGACCAGGCCGTCATCTTCAAAACATTTAAAGCATATTGTTTTACAACTTTCTTTCGCCTTTTGAAACGGTCGCGCGGAAAGAGAGAAAACTTCCTGCTCTTGTCGAACTTCATGTTCCGCCATCTTGTTTATATTTATAAAGGTGCATGACTAGCCCCAGCCTCCCTCGGAAATCGGGCGCCATTTTGAAAACATTATCTGGCAGAGGCTCCCGCTCTTTCGCTCTTCCCATCGTTCCCCGCGCTCTCATTTTCTCTTTTACTGTTCTTTACTGATAGGAGCCTCTGCGGAGGAGAGAGGCAACGGAATAACATTTCTATTATCGGCTTTTAAACCCGTCCGGCTGTAGAAGATTACCGTTGTATCAGTATCGTCATTCAATTCAATTCTATGTCTCCAAAACATTCCGGGACTCAGTATATTATTACTGTTCCATTTGGGGTGTTTTGAATAAGCACATTGCAGTTTATTTACTTTTATTGATATGAATACTGTCATGAGGGCACCGAACTGGAAACGCATTGTTTTTATGGATCGTGAAACTAATCAATACGCAAAATCTAGAGACAGAGCAAGCAACAGAACTCAAGCAAGACTGGCTCCGTTGCCGCATTTTAGCGGGAAAGCAGGGGGTGTGGTGGGATGTCTGTTGAAGGCTTCATTGCCATCGAAGACAGGAATTTGCCTGTGCCCCTGTGGCTTAACCATCCAAAGATAACAAATCGGAATGGATATGGTTTAATTAGGAACTGTTTAGCCACATGCATATATGTGGGATGAAATGTTTTCCATTTCGTTTGAATAACGTACAAATATAGGGCTTTAGAAAGGGAATAAAAAAGCTGTGGTGCTGCGTCTGTGCGGGGAATGCGATGAACATCCAAACTTGGTTTTATCAGACAACTGAGTTGATATTAAAGGTAAATTGGCCACCGTAAAAAGATGAAAAAAACGAAATAACAAAAAACAAAATCCTAAAATCCGTTTTGCTTATTTTAACTTGTTTGAACATTTTATCGATAGATCACCCGAATTTATGGCAAAAGTGCCATCTCTTTTTTTATTTATGGCCATTTGCTTAATTCGAGATTTTGCGAAAATGTTATCAGATATTTTAAACTCTCTTCGATTTCGTGATTTCGTCGAAAATTTCTTAACTTTAGGGAACTTTATTACAAGATGGTAGCTGTCAACATATAACATAGGCCTAGAAAGTCCGATCGAAGTAACGGAAGCCTCTTGTGGAACTCAACTACAAGAAGCTGGTCAATAGAAAGTTTAATAACTGTACTAAGGACGTGTTACATAACAAGAACTTGGAGCCGAACTTGTAGAAGGAAGTAGTGATAAGGATGAAGAAAACGCTTTAGATTAAAGTTTAACAACGATTTTTGACTGATTTCCTGATCATTTGATTTCTAATAGCGGTTTTTCTGAAATAATTAACATAAATATTAATTGGACTCATGAAATTTTCGCGTCATCAAAATCATCAGTTTGCGACACTTATTTTTCGAGACACTTTAATTTCCCGAATGTAAGGGACGGACCATTATTTTTTGGACCGGGGGGGGGGGGGGGGGGGGTTGAAAATTTTCGCACGCAAACATTTTTTTTATATGCGGCACCCGCTGCAAACAATTTATTTTGTGTCTCCGTCCAACTGCTATACTTCCAGCAAACAATTTTTTCCTTTAGTTTTTGCTTGCATACAATTTATTTTAGTGTTTATAGCCTCTGCAAACAATTTATTTCAAAATTTTCCAACCCCCCCCCCCCCCCCCCCCCGTCAAACAAATAATGGTCCGTCCCTAATCAATTCAGCTTCAGCCGGCATTTGCCTATAAGAAGGTGATGGTCTGAAGCGACATCTGCCCCTCTCTTCGCTCTGACATCTAGGAGTGACCTCCTGAACTTGGATGACACACAGATGTGGTCGATCTGATTCTCGGTCCTGTTGTCTGGAGAAACCCAAGTCGCTTTGTGTGCCTTCTTGTGTGGGAAAACGCTTCCTCCAATGACCAGTTTGTTAACGGTGCAAAAATCAGCAAATCTCTCACCGTTGTCATTCATTTCACCAAGACCGTGCTTTCCCATAATATAACTGTCTCTGGTTAACACCAGGAATACAGACAAGCTAGAGCTGGATGGGGAAGCAATTGATGAAGTGGAGAATTTCACCTACCTTGGCAGTAACATCAGCAAGGATGGAGGATCTGACTGGGACATAAAGGTGAGGATTGGGAAGGCAAGAACTGCATTCACAATACTGACGCCTGTATGGAGATCAAAGGTGATATCCAGGAAGACCAAGCTACGGATATTCAATACAAATGTGAAGTCTGTCCTCCTGTTTGGCTCAGAGACATGGAGAGTTACCAAAGCAACCTCCAAAGTGCTTCGTCAACAGATGCCTGAGGTCCATCATGGGCAACCACTGGCCAGAGGTCATAAGAAATGAAGAGCTGTGGGCAAGAGCTGAACAGGAAAGAATCGACATCCAGATAAGGAGGCGCAAGTGGGGATGGATCGGGCACACGCTCAGAAAACCAACCAGCAATGTCACAAGGCATGCACTGAGGTGGAACCCACAGGGGAAGAGGAGCCGAGGCCGTCCCAGGAACAGCTGGAGAAGAACCGTGGACGAAGAGGCAGGCAAGGAAGGCTACACCTGGAACCAGATCGAGAAAATAGCCCAAAACAGAACGAGATGGCGGTCGTTTTCCATGGACCTATACTCCACGGGGAGTAGCAGGGAATAAGTCAAGTAAGTCAATCAATTTCGTAATTCTCATGACCTGTATCCACAATATAGTATTGTTTAATACTGCTGGGAGACTCTCATGCCACTTTCTTAACCAATTGAAAATGAAAACCGAAACCAATGATGACTTGCTTGCGCGCGTTTTCCCAGGCTTGGCACTGGCTTCCTGTAATTTTTCCAAGCTCTGATTAGTACATTGGATTGACGTGTATGTTGTGATTGGCCAAAGAAATAATTTTGGTTTTGCTCTTATGATACTTGATTGAAAACCAATCTACATGTATCACAATGTTACATTTAATTACTATTATCTATGGTATGTTAGAATGTTATACTATTGTATGTTACTGTAGTCTCATTGCTGTGTTTGAGTAAGATTAAATTATTATTTTTACTACAACTGTACCACCACTGATATAAACGAGAAGTCCAAGGACTACTGCAAAGCTGATACAACGAGTAAATATATTTTAAATAATATTTCGGCTGGCCAGACCAGCCTTCTTCAGGTTTAAGATGTTACTAAATTACAAAATGAAAATACAACATTTGATATATGATCCCGGAGCATAAGGTCATAGTTGGGACACCATTTTGGACGAAGGTAACAGGGCCGCAACGCTCGGGTGGTCACCCTTCCAGTTGACCCGTTGAGAACACTTGGTTCTGAGGAGTAGTTATTTGGTGCGAAGTTTGATGCCTTTTACACTTGTTGGGTGGCTACAAATAGGATAACATGAATGAATAAAAGACGGGGAGGAAAGGGGAGTGAGTATCCCTAAAACGAAGGTGAACTGACGGAAGGGTGAACGCCCGAGCGAAGCAACCCCGAAATACCCCGTCCAGGGACAGGGTAATGAAGGGTATTAGATAACCCCATCAGGGAGGCTTCGCAACGGGTGAGTGGGCTGGAAACGGTGATACGTTGGTGGAAATCGAGAACAATGATAAATGAACACATTTTAAAAAAGGTCACCCAGCCGCTTCAGAGAAACTAGCAATGAATTCAAGCGAGGTCACCCCCGTCGCTTCAAAACAATAAAACAAATTCAAGCGAGGTCACCCCAGTCGCTTCAAAACAAATTAGAACAAATTCAAGCGAGGTCACCCCAGTCGCTTCAAAACAAACTAGAACAATAAAAGCGAGGTCACCCCAGTCGCTTCAAAACAAACTAGTAACAAATTCAAGCGAGGTCACCCCAGTCGCTTCAAAACAAACTAGTAACAAATTCAAGCGAGGTCACCCCAGTCGCTTCAAAACAAACTAGTAACAAATTCAAGCGAGGTCACCCCAGTCGCTTCAAAACAAACTGGAACCATTTTAAGCGAGGTCACCCCAGTCGCTTCAAAACAAACTAGTAACAAATTCAAGCGAGGTCACCCCAGTCGCTTCAAAACAAACTGGAACCATTTTAAGCGAGGTCACCCCAGTCGCTTCAAAACAAACTAGTAACAAATTCAAGCGAGGTCACCCCAGTCGCTTCAAACAAACAAGAACAATTTTAAGCGAGGTCACCCCAGTCGCTTCAAAACCGGCGGGGCTAAAGTACAGGTCACAGGTTACAGGTTACAGGTCACAGGTCAAGTAAAAAAATTAAAATAAAAATTTTAAATTAAAAAATATAGAAATATTTAAGAGGGTGATTTTGGAATTACAAAAACTGACAAATTCTTGCAAAGCTTCTGTGCAAGAAAAAATTGGAAAAGAGGCTTGAAAACTGTCAACTACGCTCTCCCTCCCCCCTCCCACCCCCCCCCCCCCCCAAAAGAGGCTTGAAAACTGTCAACTACGCTCTCCCTCCCCCTCCCACCACCCCCCCCCCCCCTTCCAAAAAAAAAATAGAATGGTCCAACACTAACCATTTCTGAAATAACATCTATTTAATTGACCATCAAGACAGAGGTTTTTCCGCTTCTTTTCTTTTTTTCTTTGATCCCATTTTTCTTTTTTTTCTTTAAAATTTCTTTACTTCTATACTTTTCCATCGGTCTTTTTCGCAAACATGTGACGCTAAGCAAGGTGAAATTACCCTACCCGTGAAGGGATGTGGTCACGTGATTAGTTCTCGAGCACATGGTCAATCTATCACGAAACTGTACTGAGTTGAGGTGGTTTTAATTCTGTACAGCAATTTAAATATTAATGGTGTAAAGGAGACAGTGAGGAGGAATCGAAAGAAGACAGTCAAGAGGAATCGGTGGATTTGAGGTAAGTTACGTCCTTTGATATTGAAGGAGGTTGGAAAGTTTTTTTATGCCCCGGTTAACTCAAACTTGACTGAAAGTAATATAAGCAGCTTTGAGCTAAAACAAGACATGTGGCCGGATCAAGGGGAGGAGGTGGGGTACGAAGAAGACGTGTCACTTGCGAAGAAATCTGAAGTGAATGACTCTGTGAATTATGTCACGAGTGTTAAATTCCACAAAAGGTGGGGGGGGGGGGTCAATACATTGCAATACTCACACCCCTTAGCCAGGCCTGTCACACATCATGCATGGTCATGTAACGCTCTCTACACGTGACTAACATATATCAGCAATTGTCACAATAATAGCGCATTAATAATCTGGGGAAAAAAGTATAAAAATTCTATTCGCGAGCAAGTCTTTTCTTCGTAAAAGGTTAAAAGTGACAAAATAGTTGTGATTTGTGGTTACACTCACCTGTTGTGACAAGTGGCCATCTTAACCCTCTTAAGACCAGTATATGTTTTCGGTCTTTTGGGACTGGTGACAGTGGGGGCAATGCCCTTGTGGCCTTGGGCGAAGAATACGCAAATGACACCTAAACTTTGATGTTTTTTTTGCGCATACAATTTTGTGACATCAAATGTTCTCATACTGACACCATAAATATCAAAAATTTGCAACTAGATGCTAATGATTCTACGAACATTAATTATATGATAACGGATTTTGGGCCGGACGGTTTTTATCCCCTGGGACGACTCCATATAGCAGATACAAGAATGCTCATCGCAAATTTTGAATTAAATCCCTAAAGGAGACTATTCTGGGCGTGTCTCAAGCTTTATTTGGCCCCTAAAAGATTTCATTGGGCTTAAAAAGCAAGAAAAACAAGATTTATAGTGACTTTAGTAACGGTAAAGACATTGTCATCGAAAGCCTTCACCTGTTAATCGATTTTAAGAGCACTGTCATAAATCTTTGGTTCTTCGTTGTCTCTTTAATTCTTTGCAAGCCACAGTAAACGACACCTTCATGGCGTTCCTTCCTGAACACCTTAAGTGATACCAAAATCCGTAATTTACACACCTTAACGAGACGACGAGCATCTCCGTACCTTTCATATTGAAGCTGCGCCCCCCCCCCCCTCCCCCCCTCCTTCCCCTCTATCCGGCGGGGGTTTTAGGATCAATCGGTGAAAAACAGAACGCATGGGTATATCTTTCTAATGAAGTATGAGCTCATTAACTGCGGGGGACAGCTGGACGGGAAAATATTTGGCTCGCGCGACGATGCGGGTTGCGTGCTGAATGAGCGGGTATTTTGTGTCATACCTTTTTAATTGCCGGAGTTTGATTTTGATAAAGTCGTAATAAATATTCCAAGTTGCGCAAGGACGGACTTGGGCGAGGTCGGGTCCCTCCTTTCTGGTAGGTTCAAGTAAGTCTATCTAGCCCTCCACAAAAGAGCTCTCGGTATTGTTTTTCTAAAGGATTTCATCACAGGGGCCACATATTGATATATGATACTTAGCGCTGAAACAAGCTAATGTCAGCATTGATTGTCTTTTTTTCAACGAGGAAGTGTTGTTTTATGGGCCTGAATGTCCTTATTTGTATAAGGGCAAACAAGAACTTAGCTTTGAAGAAAGGTTTAATGTGTTAGTTACAAACGTCGATTCAAGAGGAAAACGCAGCATTTGTTATTCAGAGATCGGCATTGAAAGATAAAGAGGACTGGTTGGTAACAGATCTCGGTTCCTTCTCCAACAATGGTCACAATGGAAAAGTCTTACGAGTGGAAGATGACACTATATTATCAAGTAGACGGTGGCCTAGGCGTGTAGAAGATAGGTTTGAATTGGAGCAAGATGAATATCTTGTTCTAAGTACCTACTGGAAACATTCAAACCACCCGGATTTCAGAAGAACCACAACAGTTGTGTCTCAAAAACGTGGCCAAGAGCTTGATCTTGCTTTGGTGCAGTATCATTATGAAGGAGAAGAACACCGCATAAGTCCTAAGAAACACCCACGGACGAAGAAACCATTCATCCCCACCGCTTCAAGCACAAGACGGTCAATCAAAGAAAAAGTGAAAAACATCCCATGGGTCCCTCGACCATATATGACAAAGTATTTCAAGAGGCTGGCGGGATGATCGATGTTGAGGCAGTTTTACACGCACCACGAATCATTAAACAGGTAAAAAATGCGAGAGCCCAGCTAAAAAGAAGCAGTAGTGATGAAGATGAATTTTACTCTCTTCTTGCATTAGGAAGAGAGATGGGAGGATCATGTCTTAAAGGTCTTCAGTGGACTCCATCACCAAGGGTTGTGTACGTAAAAGACTGGCAGATGGCTGAAATCGTTGAAAATTGCTGTAAACCAGATTCAACGTCGGTATTGTCAATAGACACCACCTTTAATGTTGGCAAATTTCACGTTACTTCCACCACGTACCAAAATCAGAAGTTCATTAACCAACGACGAACGGGAAAGTGTGCCAATTTACCCGGTCCTGCGCTCTTCCATGTCCGTCAAGATGAAACTCAATTCCTTTTCTTTTCCAATAGTTTACTTGAAGCGAACTATGATTTTGAGAAAGTGAGATTTGTTGGCGGAGACCGTGACAAGGGACAGAAGGGATTTCTGAGACCACTTAAAGGAGTGTCTTATCTACCATGCAAAAATCATATTGAGGACAAAATAAAGGCAAAAATTCAGAGCCTTCAGTTGGATGGACCTCAAAGGAATATGATTCTTGAAGATGTTTTTGGTAGTAAAATACCCCCCCCCCCCCCCCCCCCCCCAAAAAAAAAAAAAAAAAAAGGCTTGGTAGATTGTAATTCAACGGAGGAATTCGAAACCATGTTGGCCGAAGTATCGGCAAAGTGGAATGAAAAGTTCACTTTATACTTCAATGACTGTATCGCAGACGACATCCAAAGAGGTATGGCACCTGGAATACGAAGAGAGATAGGTCTGAAGGACGACTTCTTTTACAACAATGCTGCCGAATGCCACAATTTCCGGTACAAAGTGAAGGTTAAAGAGGATCAAGCAGCACTACTATGTTTGTACGTTTATGTTTTGCGTATTTTGCCTCATAAACATCGGGTTTGTGCAGTGCTTTTCCCTCATTTCCCATTTTAGTTTGTACGCTTGTGTTTGTCCAGTTTTGTTATGCGTACTTTGCCTCACAAACATTGGGTTGGTGCAGTGCTTTTCCCTCGGGTCCCTTTTTAGTTTGTACGCTTGTTTGTCACGTTCTGTTATGCGTACTTTGCCTCACAAACATCGGGTTTGTGCAGTGCTTTTGAAGTTTCTACGCCTTTATTTGTCACGTTTTGTTATGCGTACTTTGCCTCACAAACATCGGGTCTGTGCAGTGTTTTTGAAGTTTGTACGCCTATATTTGTCACGTTTTGTTAGAGCGATTTTCGTATGACCTTGAAACTGGAACGCGCGTACAGAGCCAAAACAACAAATGAACGCAAAAAGTAAACATTAGATTGGTTTATCTAACAGAGTCAAACGCGCGCGGATTTTGATTGGCCTATCGAACATGCAACGTGTTGAATACAAAAAAAGTAATTTTCCACTTTTTTCCGCAACTCAAAACAACAAAATGCCGAACTGGACAGTAAATACTCGTGAAGTATAGGCGTAGCCTATCCCTTGCAAAAAAGGTACCAGATTTTGGCCATGGCAGACTATGCAGTAAGTGGAAGTTTTGCAGTCAGTGCACGCGAAAACCGCGTATGTTACAATACCGCTCGAACAATTTGCGAAAAATTCATTGCGACCGGAGATTGTCAAGCTGGAAGAAGAGGGAGGCCGCCAAAGAAAATGGAACCTTCGGACTCTCCATCTTTCGGTGTTAACTCACTCCTGATGAAATGACGAAGCACGAAAGACTACTTCCTTGGCTATTTAATGACTCAGAGAAAGACCTCTGAAATAACCACAGATACAAAAAAATACCATTAAATTTCCACCGACTTTCGAAAACACGCACAACACAGTACACTTAATATTTTGTCCGAGAACTTTCTGAAAATGGTGCAATCAATATTCTGTTTGACGTCATTCTGTTTTCGACATTCCGATTGGTTTATCAAACAAGCGCATTTGCCATATTAGGGTTGTTTACGCGGGAAACGAAGCGAGGCGTTTGTTTCGATCTGTTCAATCACTGGCGGATGAAACAAATCGCAAACACTCTCCGAACCGTTTTTCAAGGTCATACGAAAATCGCTCTATGCGTACTTTGCCTCACAAACATTGGGTTTGTGGGGTGCTTTTGAAGTTTGCACGCCTTTATTTGTGACGTTTTGTTAATATGCGTACTTTGCCTCACGAACTTCGGGTTTGTGCAGTGCTTTTGAAGTTTGTATACGCCTTTATTTGTCACGTTCTGTTATGCGTACTTTGCCTCACAAACATCGGGTTTGTGCAGTGCCTTTAAAGTTTGTACGCCTTTATTTGTCACGTTCTGTTATGCGTACTTTGCCTCACAAACATCGGGTTTGTGCAGTGCCTTTGAAGTTTGTACGCCTTTATTTGTCACGTTCTGTTATGCGTACTTTGCCTCACGAACATCGGTTTGTGAAGTGCTTTGAAGTTTGTACTCCTTTATTATGCGGTACTTTGCCTCACAAACATCGGGTTTGTGCAGCGCCTTTGAAGTTTGTACGCCTTTATTTGTCACGTTTTGTTAATATGAGTACTTTGCCTCACAAATATTGGGTTTGAGTAGTGCTTTTGAAGTTTATGTGCATTTATCTGTCAAGTTTGTGTTATTGGTACTTTGCCTCACAGACTGTCACAGTCTGTGCCATGCTTCGCTCAGTTCCGTTGACGTTTGTATGTTGGTTTTTATTACCCTGGGTCTGCTTGGTTCCTACGTATTTATTTTTATGTTTTAAATTTTGCAGATTCGCTATTTTTCATGTCATTGGCATCCTATTTTTCCTTTTCTATAAGTATTGTTGCCAGTTCTACCCGGTTTAGCACTCTTTTATTATGCGTTCCGCCTTTATTTAGTGGAATTTTATGGTTCGCGTGTTTATCTTGGTGTTAAACTCGAAGTTTACATGCTTCGGGTAGTTATCCGTATTCCTTTCCGTTTACTCATTATTTCCCTGTCATTTGCGGAGTTTGTTTTGTTCCGCGCCCTCTCCCGCGCCATTTATCTCGTTTCCTTATTTTCCCATGGTAGCCTGAAGGGGTGTCTAATGCCCGAGTCGGATTACTGACGCTCAGGTTGCCATCCCTTGGGTGGGGTCCTCGCGAGTTTCTCGCGCACAATCGTCTGCGCTTTCCCCAATATTATGTCCTGTTCACCACTCAAGAGCTGGCAGCCTTTATATCATATATATTTGCCATGTAAGAAGCCGTCTTAACCAATTGCAGAGCATCCCTTTGTCCTCCGCTTATGCTAATCAAGACTCCCTAAAAGAGTTTTTAGTTTTTGAGTTCTTTGCCGGGATGCAAGATGTTTTCTGCCACGCGTATTGAGCAGATTGCGAACTCTACTTTACAGGATTACAGTCCCGCGTCCGTTACTATCTGCAAGACGCTCAAACTCTGCGCAGCTTTAGAGCCGGGGTGGCCATTACTTTAGCATTCACTCTAGACGCTATGACTCATTTTGGTTGGTGCCATGCTTGCTCCTACCGCATCCTATAACATGAATGCTGCACAAGACCTTCGTTTTACAGGACCATTGGAGTTGCTGTCTCGCCATGTCTCTCCTTTAGATTTGGGTGGTTGGATGGGATTTTCTGGTTTGGGGTTTTAGGTTTGAGTATTGGCAAGTGTCTCGGGTTATTTGGTGTTAGGGCATTGTAACGTTTAACGCCGGTCTGGGCACGGTCGCATATCTCCATCTCTTATTAAGCAAGCGTGAAAGGGACTGTCGCAAATAGTATGCTATTCGCTCCAGTCCCTTACAGAGCGAGTATAAATAAGAGCTGTGCATCTAACTTCGGCCCAGTTCAAGTAAGAATCCTCCAGTTGTTGGCAGCCGTACTTGTTATCTCTCTCTTTCGCGCTTGCCTCCTATGCCTCCGTGCTCTTCTTTCCCCTCCCTCCCTTTCCCTATCCGTTTTCACTTCCTACTCTTTCAAGCACGGTCGCATATCCCCATCTCTTATTAAACAAGCGTGAAAGGGACTGTCGCCAATAGTATGCTATTGTTGTTGTTTTTGAGTAGTTTAGTTGTGTTGTATAGTTTCTGGGTGTATAACTGGCTGCTTTAAATAGAGTGATTTTCGTAAGAACGTGAAACAGTATCTAGCAATGATCAAAATTAGCTAAAACTAAACAAAAGAAAACAATGGAATTAGTGTCAAATAGTGTCTACTAGTGCCTACTAACTTAGTAACTGTTTCACGGTCTTATGAAAATCACTGTATCAAATATGCTAACCTAGCCAAGCAGCCTCTACACACAGTACTCACTCCCATGTGGTTATAAGCTCCTATATATAAATTTGACAGGTTGAACAGAATAATACAAAACAAACAATAAACGTCAAGATCACCAGTTAGAATAATTTGCAGACCTGAAAAAACTATAAAGAATAAATAAATATAAAGGAGTAAAGGTGATAAAGACATCTGATGATTGTGGGGAAAAGTGAACTAATATATATAGATAGCCTGAGCCTAACAGCGTCGATCTTTGAACAGAAAGCCGATGATAAACTTAATTGAGGTGAAAGGTCGGAAGCACAAGAATGAAGTGACGACCGGGCTATCTTTTAATTTTAGCAATTCTCAAAAACAGACTTGCGCGACCGTTTGCACAGTACATTTAGACCGTACAAAAGTTCACAAAAACAATTTTTTCTCAGTCTAGAATAATTAGTACGACTAATTTCCAAATAAAATACACCTGCTGCTTATAAAAATTGTCCGAGAAACTGATTTGGAAATAAAAATTGCAAAAAATACACAAACATATTTGCATAAGACCGCGCGAGTGAAGTTTACAACTATAAAATCCAAGTCTTGTTTTGTTTTGTTTACATAAAATCGCTTTTCAACCTATGTAATGAATGAATAAACACATAAAAATGGACAACACAATCTTCTTTCGAAAAATTTTATTCAAATCTCCATAAGTTTATGTTTAAAAGCAAAACGCGAACATTAAGAGCTCATCGAGGCCGAGATGTCTCCGATGAAAGAAATCAAAACAACTGAATTTAATTGAGCGCGTTATAAACAATTCTCCCAAAAACTAGCGCAAACACAAAAAAGTCAATCACAGATTGATATCAACATAAATTCCCATCGAAAAATGTATTTTGTTTTACCTTTAAGACCCTCCACTGCTTGGAAATTGTTTAAATCTCCGCTTCTTCAGTTCTGAAACCCGAAGTGACAAACATCTTCCCGCATTGCTCCCATCCTCGAAGCAAGATTTTATCTCTGAAAGCTTTTCTATTTCCAATATAGCGGCTTCTGAATATCCCTTAATTAGTACCCCTGTCTTGAGAAGCAATCCGCAAAAAAAATTCAGGAGAATAACAACTTTAATTTAAACGGTTTTCTCCGCTAAACACAGCAGTGTTTTCCCAGGTGACGTGAAATTGCAATGCTGTTGGGTGGCGTCATACGCGCATGTTTTGCGACGGACTACGCGCCCGCGAGTTAACCCTAAGCGACGGCGGCGTCGGCGGCGGGCACACAACGCGCCCGCGAAACATTCCGCTAACCATGACCATGAAAAATGACGGGCATGGGTTCTATGGTTCTCTGGTTCTATGAGTATGGCGCTCCGCGCGGGCCTTCAGCCCGCAGAGCTCCGCTAAAATCTCTTGAAGCGTGCTTACTTATTTTTGAGTTTTTCAAAAAGCTCAAATTGCACTCGCCGTTTTGAGCTTTTTGAAAAACTCACTCGTGCAAATTAATCACAAATTGAACTCGAAACCGTATGATTACCTATACAAAGAAAGCATGTTGTGCATGTTATGGATATCCATGTTGTTTTGTTGCAATAAAGCTTGTTTAATGTTTTGCTACACCCACGAATATATAAACTTTACAATTCATAAATTTATGGTTATTAATTAAGAGTTATTTTCTTAACTTAGACTTATATTATTTATAGTTTATGGAGTAATACACCTTAATTATTCCCCGGATTTTTTTTTCAATTGAATGTAAAAAAAAAACTGTTAACTATTTCACTTTGTTTCGCAGGACAATTAGTAAAATGATTCTCAAGGTTTCTTTGTCTCTTACAAGTACCTATTTCAATATAAATACTTTTTTTGCTTTGTAATCAGATATTAGGATGCGGCCATCAGGCATTGTGGTTATACCCCATGGATCTTGTAGCTTAGCAACAGTTTTCCCAGTAAAGCAACCTTCAATGGTGAACTGTTGCACTTTACCACTCTCTCTGTCACCGACCAGAATATTCCCTTGTTTGTCCACGCACAATCCCCACGGCTTTGTTAACTGTCCGTCTGCTTCGTCTTTTACTCCAATCTTGTGCAAAAACCTCCCTGAAGAGTCAAACAGTTTTAAAGAATTGTTCCATCTGTCACTCACAATAAACATGTTTTTGTAATAGACGCATCCCCCGGGATGGTTTAGTTTTTCTGGGCCGCTATCTCCAAACTTCAACAGAGGTGCACCATCCTTTGTCAACACCTGAACTCGATTGTTGCTATACTCAGCTACTACCACATGTCCTTGACCATCCATACAAACACCAGCCGGATTCTTAAACTCTCCGTGTCCTGTCCCTTTCTTACCAAAGCTTTTTACATAGTCTCTGTTGTGGACATTGAACATCTGTATTCGGTTATTCAAAGCGTCTGTCACCAGAATCTCATCATCGTTCATAAATGAAACGTGCGATGGAAATTTCAGCTTCCCGCGATCCTCTCCATAGCAACCCAGTTTCCTCACATACTTTCCTTGTTTATCAAATATCAGTATACATTGCTTTTTACAGTCTGCTACGGCGATTAATCCTTTACTGCTCACAGCAATCCCAGTTGGCCCTTCCAGAGTTTCATTTTGCAAGTCTAACTCGCCTACAAGTTCAAGCCGTCTTTCACTCACCTCGATAGTGAAAGGACTCTGAGCAAGGTTCTCGCCGTTTATCTTTACGGAGATGTGGTAGGTACCTGGCAGTGTAAGAACAAATTTCACCTGGAATCCACCTGATTCTTCGTTGATCATCAAACTTGCCAGTTGGTCAGTAGGCTCCACCAGTACTTCAACGAGGTCTTCATGTTGTGTGTTACTAACTTGTCCTTCGTATGTTTTGGGGCAGATTGAAATCTCTGCTTCTACGCCAGCTTGGAAATTTTGATCCAGTCCTTCCATAATTGATCTATGCGGGTCTGTTTCGCTTATGAACCCCAGGCTCGCATTATCTGGCGTGCAAGTGGAAACGAACTTTATATAAAACGGCCCAACTGGAGGTGCTGGCAGTGCAGTTTTACCAAGCTCCTCAAATCGCTCTTCTAAATTTCTCTTGTTTTGCATGATGTCTGCACTCGAACTTCTCTGAACCAGGTCATTGGCAAACTCTGCTGCTCGGTTGATTTGTTTCGCTAACATCTCAACTTGTTTCTTAAGGGAATCTAATTTCTCCATTCTTGACACGCGTGTGTTCTCGAGGGTAGAAATTGCCTCGCGCTCGCGTTCGTGAATCGCAGCGATCATTTGTTCGGCTGCTTGAGACACTTGGCGTTTAGCAGCGGTAATGGTGGTTTCCAAGCTGGTAACTATTTCGTCAACTCGACGAATCAAATCATTGCAAAATTCGTTCTTTTGCTTCATCAGTTCGACTCCTGCCAAAATGTTGTCTCTTTCGTCATCTGCAGCCTTTTCAAGCGGCTCAATTTCATGATTCTTGTGATCCGTTACGATGCAAATTTGGCAAATACAAGTTTGACAAACACGGCAGTAAAATTTCATTACCTTTGTCTCGTGGTACTTCTCAACACAAAATGCTTTTCGCTTTAACAAGGCTTCGTAATCTTCGGCTTGAAACTGTTTGACTGGCGTCACCTTGTGTCCTTTGAACGCAGCAGTTTTAAACACCTCATGGGCGTTCAAACAGGCACTACACAGCAACTTCTCGCAGTCAAAACAATAACTAATTTCAGCGCTCTTTTTCTTGCAATTTCCGCAACCGATCTCACTTCCATCGCCACTCTGTTGAACGGCGAGAAGGCTAAGTAAGCTGTTGTGATGAAAACTTGTCGGCAATTGATCGAATCGGTTTCCTTCGGGAATGCCAATTTGTGCCTGGCACTCGGGGCAGCGAAACTGACCTCCTCTCTGAGTCAGAAGCGCGTGTTTCTTTAAACATTCGCAGCAAAACGTGTGAAGACACGCTATGGTCTTCGGCTCGGTGAAATCATCCAAGCAAATGGAACATTCAACATGCTTTTTGAGGTTTTTCAACAGAGACTTCATCGCGAAATGCAGCGCAGATTCAGAGCGGAATTTATGAAACACCCGTCTATCGTGTTGTCGATTCCGAGAATCTTTGGCCTGAGTATTAATAACATCGCGTAGCAGTTTATTTAAAGTAGCCATCCAGATCGATTTCTATCTGACCCCGACCTTAGCTGCTAAGTTTCGATGGTATAAACATAGCAACGGAATAACATTTTTATGTTTTAGCTGTTAGCACCGGCTTTTAAACCGTCTGTAGAAGATTACCGTTGTATCAGTGTCTTCATGCAATTCAATTCTAAGTCTTCAAAACTTTCCCGGACCCAGTAATACTAATCCATTTGCGGTGCTTTGAATTAGCGGACGCCAAATGTATTTACATTTGGAGCGCCAAATGTAAAAATATTATTTATGCATTGTTTTACTATATTTTGTGTTATTTAACAAATAACACAGGAGTCGTCTTGCAATTCATAAATAACACATTCAAACACGTTTGCAATTTATAAATCGCAAGATACCTAGCTTTGCAATTTTTAAATCGCACGATACTTAACTTTGCGATTTATAAATCGAAAGTTAAATAACTTTTCGATTTATAAATCGCACGATACCTAACTTTGCGATTTATAAATCGCACAATACCTAACTTTGCGATTTATAAATCGCATGCTTACTAACTTCTGACTCTGTGATTTATAAATCGCAAGATACCTAACTTTGCGATTTATAAATCGCACACCTCCCATTGTGTCTGCGGGCTCGTACGCTAACACAATAATTTGACGTGAAAAAACGCGGGAAAATCAGTCTTGTTTTTAAGTATGGCGGATAGCGACAACCTTGCTGGAAGGCTCTCTGCAGCCGTGTCCAGGGCAATCTCCAAGGCCCTTAATGCCCAGGATTCTTCACAGCCAAATCAGGTGAGAATATATCTCGTTTTTGAACCATTTGTTTTAATTCAGTGGCGAATCGATCCGTTTTTTCTTTCCTGTGAGTCGCGTGCTTCGTTTTATGCCGAGCAAATATTTTCACCACCAGTTTGTCCACTGCTTCTATCCCGCCAACCGCTCCATCTCAGGTTGGTACAATTTTCAATTTAATACCGGTGTCGTTCCCTTTAGCAGTCAATGATTGTGCAAATTGTATATTCCTTTAGATCAGCTCGCAAGAAGGGTAGAGGTTCGCACGTCAGTCTTCCACAAATACGTTCATAGTCTGTATATATTCTATCTTGTACCCGCTAGATATGAGATATGGATGACATGGGTCCGCTTTCAAGGTGTAAAAATATATCTTTTATTGACCTGTCTAAATATATTTGTGAATAGTCTCTTCTTTGAATTCTCCTATGAAAGAATTCTTGGCTCGACTGGTTGAAGTTCCTGTTAAACAATTCATTGTCTTGCGTGATTCTTATTAAATCTGTATCGATAATCATCAGCCGATAGTTCTTCCCTCCCCCCCCCCCCCCGCCCCCCCACCACCACCACCACCAAAGAAAAGAAATCATGAAACGATCCCTCCTTTTGCTGGTTATTTTCGTTGATGTATTTAAGCTTATGTCATATGGGGTTTTATGTCATTTTCTGATAAGATCTGCACTTTCAGACACAATTAGTTTTACTGTCAACTTTGTCTGGCTGATAAGTTAGAATGTATGAAGTTTTTTGTAATAACCAAATTCGCCCGCCACCAAGGTGCCTGACTTATTGGTAGCCAGTTCTGACATGTCGCAGGGAACACAGCCTCAAAAAGCGGGGAAAAAAACTGGGATTTTTTTAGACCAAGAAACATTACGGCGAGTGATTATTTCTTACTGATGGGAATCTATGCTGCTTTACCTTTAGACTGGAAAACAGAAATTATGTCTGATAAAACGAATGGGTCAAGGGTAAAGATTTCTGATCTGATGTCGATGAATACGAAATCTGTCTACTGGTAATTTATAACAAAAATACAAACCCCTCCAACAGCCCAAAACAAATTAAATGCTGCTTTTGACAATACAATCAGTCATTCGGACTGGCAAAACATCTACTTGCTTCCAGGGCACGCTACCATTGACACCAGCACCAGAGTTTTTCAATACAAAATCTTGAACCGTATTCTGTACACAAATAAAATCCTTTTAAAAATGAAACTCGTTGCCTCTCCCATGTGTACATTATGCCACGATCACGAAGAATCCCTAGAACATTTATTTTTTTATTGTAGCTACGCACACGAATTTTGGCGATCGGTATCGGCTTGGCTAAACCAAAGTAATATAGAAGTAGAAAACATTGACCTCAAGGTAATCATATTCGGTTATTACAGCAATGCTCCAAACAACAGGCTACTAAATCATCTTATTATTATGGGAAAAGTTCAACTCCTCTTGGAAGGCGACAGAAATTGCAATGGAAATCACAAGTCTGTTCGCTCCCTGTTTTGAACTAGGTAAAGGTGATCTTTTGCTATTCGTCTACCTCAGGAAAGGTGATATACATGAATATCATAAATAACAAATTAGTTTATGCATCTCACGGTTTCTTATTGCTTCCAGTTGCTTCATGCTGATAAAAAACGGAATTATTTTAGGGAGGGTAATGATGATTGCCCCCTCCCCTCCCATACGAGAGCATGATGTCTTAAGATACTCTTACAGTCAAACCGGATGTTCTTTTGATGGCAACTTTGCAAACTTCCGCCGCAACATTGATATTTTGATTGACAGTTTGCTTCGAGCAAGTTGGAAGTTGTGCGAGCAAGTTGCAACTTTCGCGAGCAAGTTCCTATTTCAATCTTGCTGTCAGTTGCCAGATTTCTGAATTAAAAGTACTTGGTTTGGTTACCTTGCAGTATTCCACAGCCTCTATGATGTCAGGAGTAGAAACTGTTCGTACCTCTCAGCCAGGTTTACCGGGAAAATACGTCTCGTGTTGTAAAAATCTGTTTTCAATATTGGACACAGTTTGCCTTGATAATCCAACAATGCGTGCGATTTGTTCTTGTTTTACAACAGACGACCATTATTCTCTCTCTTTTCTCAACCGAGGTGGTATTATTGCGATGTACGTGAGCCATAACTGAAGAAGGACGTGTTTTCACAAAATTCGCAATTTGCCACTGACAACAACTTCCAACTTGCTCGAAGCAAACTGTCAATCAAAATACCAATGTTGCGGGGGAAGTTTGCAAAGTTGCCATCAAAAGAACATCCGGTTTGACTGTAATCGTTTCTTTTTTTTAATTGAACAGCTGCAACGTATAGAAAAACTGAGGGAACGATAGTGCGCGTTCTTCATTCTGTTGTCATTTCTCGGGAACAAAGAAAAGCATTATAATTACTTCACTCGTTTCCTGTGCTAATGAACCGGTGGTATTACCGCTTTCATAGTTACATACATAGTTTCTTATTAGACTTATTAAGTTGTAGTTTATATTAAATTGTTAATGCCTGATGTATTTACCGTGTTTTTTAAATAAAGATGTTGATGATGATGATGATTTCCCCAAATAATTGTTGGAGTGGGAAGTAACCCCGGCGGTGGAGGGGGGGAGGAGGCGGGGGGGGGGGGGGGGGGGGGGGGGGGGGTGTGCCGCTGGGACTCTGAGACCCTTAAATTATACTGAACCATTTTAGCTGCATTTTGCAACCATATTCTAGACTAAACACCGAAAAACCCTACCCTATCCTAGACCTATTCCTGACTCGCTATTTTCCAGAAACCCGTTCACTATCACAGTTATTAGTTAAAAGGGGTCAGTAAAAATGCCGTACTGCCCGCTGTACCGATTTTTAAATGCCATTTGCCAGTAAACCTTGTCTAGAATAAATTCTTCATGCAAGTGATCAGTTTCGCGGAAAATGATACCCTATTCTAGACCAAAAATCTCTGATTACTATACCATATCCCAGACTAAACGGCCTGCCTTCCGTCCCCCCTCCCCCCTTCCCCCGGGGAAGTAACACGTTCACAAGTAATTGCTTCGCTTCTTTTATAGCACAATGCCAGGAACGAAGAAGCTATGTGTTCCGAAAACGTCTTCCTCCTTTGTCTGGGACGCGGGAGAAGTTCTCCCTGTGTGTTCCAGAGACAGTTTGTACATAATGGCAAAGATGGAACCATTAAGATCAGTCAAAAGGAATAATGAAGCGGTAAATAGCAACTGCATTTTGTCAAATACAGTTAAGAATTACCTGCGCTTTTTTTTAGTCGTGGAAAACCGCAAGACTGAGTGATCCAGTGGGAGGGTCGAGGGGGTCCCCCCTTATCAAACCAGTGTTTCCCTTGTGGTTCATAAAAATAGTAAACCAAAATTGTTTTATACGTAGTTGTTTCACTTCCACCAATTGTCTGATTGACTTTCAAGTTTCAGGAATGCTGGAAATAGCGTTTCAGAGGGTAAAATCGGAAACATTTTCCGTGGAGGCATGCACCTGGACCCCGCTTTCAGAAATTCTTGGATCCGCCCCTGAAGAGTGTACTGAAAGACAATAATCGTGACACTTATCAGTTAATTCATGCGGTTGATCACTCCGTTCACTGGTCCACACTGACTGTGCTTGTATTACAGAGTTAAATGGCGATTTAGCTAAATTCCGCGTGCGACCCCTAAAATGACCAGTTTCACGACTATGGGATCTCAATGGATCGCGATGTAATCGATACTAAAAAGCGGCAAACTTAAAAGATCTAAATCTCCATCTATTATAAAAGTTTCTAAATTAAAATGTTGAGGCTTTATAGAGCTCGTTTCGTAAGCCAATCATCTGCAAGTGGACAAAAAAACCATCAACACGTTCAAATCTGCAATGCGAAAATAACTAATTTTCTATTCTCTGATCCACATTTTCTACCGAATCAAAAGAAGCCTAAAAGAAAATCAGTAAATCTCTGTAACTTCGACAGAGCGCGTTTCCGTCGCTGTCATTGTCATGTTTATTCGCCACTTTAGAAACGAGAAGGAAACTAGGCCGAGTGAGCTTTCGCAACGACTTCTGGGACTGTTACTGGGGACAGAGACAAAAGAAGCGTCCCCTGTAACGATCCCAGAAGTCGTTGCGAAAATTCACTCGGACCAGTTTCCTTCTCGTTTCTAAAGTGGCGAATGTTATGTTGTGTCTATAGAGTTGAGCAGACAACTTGAGAAAGATCCATGTGGAGCAAATCGCTTGCCATAATTTTCTAAACGTGCCTGTCAGCCAAGAAGACTCGGGAGAATTTTTTTTTTTTGCAAAACGCAAGTGATTCATTATTTTGTTCGTTTGAATCACATCCGAGACTGCCCAAATGACTCCATTTCAAGACAAAATTATCAGGCGGTACCGGATGCTGTGATGACGACTTTGACAGGGCACGCATGTCCAGTGCGACCTTAGCCACTTTATATCATGTCAAAGTAGGAACCCTCACTTCGCCGTGTACGAAAGATAAAACCGTAATCAGTCAACTATACCTAGGTACATATAGGTTTACCGCGGAAAAATTGCGCTTTCCTGTGTAACCGATTTAACCTCGAGAAAATTTGTCCAGGCAAATTTTCATTGTCAGTTAAGTTACTGAAAGTGAGACAAGTCTTGCCAAAGAGTGACATGGAACGCCAACACAATGGGACAAAATAAAATAAGAAAATAAAGAGATCGTTGCATTCATTATTATATTTATTCAGTCTGGTAAGTGTCTTGGGTAAGCAGGTTTTTTGTATGGATACACAAAAACCCTCGCAACCACTTCACATGTACATTGGCTGTTATGATTTCTACACCCTTATCTTCTGTCCAACTCTAGGATGATTCTGAGGATGACGATGACAGTAGTTTATATCGGCCAGTCTTCGATAGGCGACACACGCATGGCTCACCATCTGTTGGTGAAGACAGCCACCGCCAAAAACCCTCCAATAATCAGGGATCAATCAGACAACGGTCCATCGGCTGTCACTCCTGATCAAGACGGGCTGGTAGGAACTAACCCCGACTTTAATATTCAGGTATAAAATTTTGCTTTATGAAAGTGTAAAGTAACAATTAAGAACAGAAAAAAGCATGCACCAAATTGGGGGTAATGTCGTACCTCCTTTGAACGAGTTGTTTTATTGGCTCACTAAAACAATAGATGAATGACCTAAACAATGCCCCTATCCCTATAAACAATTCGCAATAGCAGGTACTGTTTTAGAACGGCCAATGGAAATATAGGTTTATGAGAGGTACGACCCTACCGCAAATTGGTTGTAACACTGGTTCACAAGCCAACAATTGCATCACTGTATTCTAAATCGTTTTGCCAAATAGAAGATGGTTTTCCATGTTCTGTAAGAAAATAAATGCACGCTTGAGGTCTCGTGGATGCACGAGCCATGCATCTATAAGAAAATATATCATAAAAAAATCCAATCGAACATGTACAGCACCTATATTAATTAATAACCCTTGTTCATAAGGAATTATTTTTCTCTATGGCCTTAAACTATGGAAAAATCTATTCTTTAAATTAATTTCTTTGTTGCTTTGTCACAGGTCGTATGTCTCCCTTATAAATGAGGACATCATCGGCGACACTGATGAGGAAGGCAGCGACATACATACATACATGTTGATAGTTGCAAAGAACACAGCCCAACAACGAGGTGCATTGATATTTCGGATTGCCGTTCATTTACATAAGCCTAAAAATCACTAGTGTCTCAGTGCTACCCTCACTGATATGAATGATGGGTTCATTCTTTGAACAAGAAAGGAATGGTGGAAAGGATTATGTGATCCATTCTCCTAAACTACATTATTTTTCAAAAAATTCTCTTAGAAGATCTACTAGTAACGTAGATCGATTTATTAGGGTATCCTACAATTTTCACTTCTCCCTTTTTAGCAGTAACAGAACGTTGGCTGAAATTCTCCACCAAATTCAGGCCAGGATCAACAGAGGGGAACTATCCTTCATGAACGTGCGGAGAAGCGCGATTTGGGTAGACACCTATCGCCAACTGCTGCGGAAACGCTTTTCTCCCAACAATCACATCTCCGTCAAGTTTGCCGACAATGAGGGGAAGAGCGAAGGGGCCGTGGATGTGGGTGGTCCTAAAAGAGAATTTTTAAGATTGGTGGTAAAAGCTGCCAATGAAGATTCGGGTATCTTCATCGGACCGGCAGGATGTCGCACTTTATACCCAAATGCAATAGGTATGTAGGTGCGTTGTTAGAGCTTGGAATAATTTTTACTGTGTTCGAATTTTATTTTAATAAATCTATGCAAATTAATTTTGGGCATGTTTACGGACTTGTTTCTAGCTCGCGAAAAAGACTTTTACCGCCTTGTTGGAGTAGTACTAGCGTGGTCACTGGCGCACGGGGGTCCTGCTGGTAATTTCTTCAGCACTACATTGTACGATTCCATTGCTTATGGACCAGGTGTGAAAACACCACGTTTGGAAGACGTTCCAGATCCCGATTTACAACATAAGATTACCCAGGTACGCAAGTTGCGTGTCTTATTTATACCAGAAGACTAGAGTTTACTGTGGTTGTTATTGAAGATGCTGGTTTTTGGTAACGTTACTTTTCAACACGTAGTTTCAAAGTGTTATGTTGTTAAAAATAAAACAAATGATGCAAAAACGAAATATATTCTCAACTGATTTGGCTGTGAAGAATCCTGGGCATTGAGGGCCTCGGAGATTGCCCTGGACACGGCTGCAGAGAGCCTTCTAGCAAGGTTGTCGCTATCCGCCATACTTAAAAACATTCATGCCAAGGGGTTCAGAGCCACCTTAACGTAACTTGTTCACCAATGGCTGCTGGGCATTTGTTTGATACCATCAGTGTAGCACAGACTCATAAAGTGTGATGGTTTTGATCCATCAAAGTGAAAGTACTGGAAATTTATTCTAGAAATTGTTGTGAGCCACCTTAAATTAAATTTGTTTGCATGTAATTTAATTCTTGTTTCTCTCTTTTTCCTCGTGTTGTTTTAACAGCCAGATGTCTAAAGTCTTGTATGAGCCCAACAGTCTTTTTAATAGGTCTTCAGGGGGACAGATCCATGAAAAAAAACAGGCATAACTAATCAATGATCAATGACATCAATGAGTAATCAATGGGTAATCAATGGGTAATCAATTGATTAATCATTGAGTATTGCCAATACTCAATGAGTAATCAATGAGTAATCAATGATTAATCGAAACGAAAAAATTTTGTGGGTCATTGATTACTCATTGATGTCATTGATTACTCATTTTACACCAACAGAGACCTTCCAGTACACCCATTTCTCTTCCTGTCACCCACCAGGGGTCAGAAGGTGGAGCCCTGAGACTTTTAAGAACAAATTCCTCAGCGAAATCATTCAGTGAGAATATCGACAACTTCAAAGCACGCCTCCGTGCTTAAGGCTACACTCGCTGTCTCATTGAAAAAATAATTTCCGAGGTAAAATTCAGTGAACGGAAGTCATCTTTGCAGCAAAAAAAAAAGAACGTGCGAAAAAGAATACTGCCTTTCGTAACAACGTAAATTCAGAACCAACTATTGCTAAGAGAAATATACAAAGAGCCTCCCCTTATCTCATACAAAAATGGAAAATCCTTGGGGATGTTAGAGTATGCAAAACTAGCTTATGAGTTGTGTCTGGCCTGTCAACACCTCTTTTCGTGCAAATTAATGATTAATCGATGACATCAATGACTAATCAATGACCAAAACTTTTGTGGGTCATTGATTAGTCATTGAGTACTCATTGAGTATTAGCAATACTCGATGAGTAATCAATTGATTACTCATTGATTACCCATTGATTACTCATTGATTACATTGATATCATTGATGTCATTGATTAGTTAAGCCTGGAAAAAATAGCAAGAGGGTATGTTACAATTTGATAGACAAATTGTATAAATTGAACTTCACTAGTTAATCTATTTCTTTTCTGAAATAAACCATCATCAACACCACAACACAACAGCTAACCCACAATAGTTTCTGCAACACCAAGTGAAATACCCTCTAACAAATTGAGTGCAGTTTCAAAATGCATGCATGACCATGATCACATACAAATTGTAAGTTCCAGAAGTTATAGGAAGTTTTTTCTGTCATCAGTCCAGTGTTACCATGAGTACTATGAGAAGCATGGCGCTAGCTTATTGGGCCATTTTACATGCTTGCTTTCAACATGCATGATCATTATCACATAGGCAGTTATACAGTGAATAACAAGTTATACTGTACGAGGCACATCACATCACATGTTCTCGTGTAATCAAAAAATACTCTTGGATTGATATAAATAGGTGTGTAGGTACTGGTTTTAGACTTAAATGTGAGTTCAATGACACAAATTCGTTTAATTTTTTTCGTTTCAGGATGGTAGTCACTCCACCCAAACATGAAGGTTGAATTATTTTACTATAAATTAACAAGTTATTTAGTTTTGCGATTTCTGGTGCATGGTCTGTCTTTTGCTTGGGATATTTTCTATGACAGTTCATTGATACTGTACAGGGTAACCAGTAGGAAAAGTGCGTGATCTGGTTGGTTGAATACGCTATATCCATTTGCCCGTGGGCAGCACACTCACATCACTCAGCTTGTTTTGCTGGAAATTTTGACATGGTGTCTTCATGATATGTTTTTAAAGAGATGGCGGTAAATTTCGCAGCTGTGCGTACATCAAGTTGTGGATTAATGCACTTGAAAGGTTTGCTAAGCACTCAAGAAGCCAGTAAGAGTCACTCTCAGCTATTGCCTCGATTGACTCTTACGCTTCTTTTGTGCTTAGCAATCTCCCGCATACATCCATAACTTGATGAATGCACGCTGCACATTTACCATTTAATATATTACAATAGAACCTCTACCAGCTTGCACGAACAGCTACCTTAAGATAGCGTTTACTGTTGAGGTTTAATTCTTCTGATCTGAAGATACCTGATCAGCATGTTCTGAAAAAAATTAAGAATTTAAAAAATATATATATGCATTATAAAAAATTTCCACTCTATCCACATCCATCATGCAATGGCATAACAGTAAATGTCATGGCAGAATGATGGCTGATTCATATTAATTAAAATTAAAATTTTACTGTTACCCGACACAATATGTCTGTCAAATCTCATGACCTTGTACTTGTCTAAAAAGCATGATTGATTTTGTATACAAAGGTCTTCAGATGTTGATTGTGTGGCTGTTATGGAGAGGTTATTTTGGAGGTTCGGGGGAGGCAATTTGCTGATTTTTGCCTGTGTGGAGAGGTGGCCATTGTAGCCAATGGCCAATGTTTAATTAATAGTATTAAAATGTATGGATCATTGGCAAGGACGAAAAAATGTGGCCCTCTAAACTTAGAGTAGATGTAATCGACTGTTTTATTGAAAGCTCGAGAAAACATCTTTTATGCCAACTTTATAGAAGGGGGTTATAAACTATGACTGTATAAAGTATTAATATGCAGGTTGTGTATGTTTTGCTAAGAGTACAGTAACTGTAAAAAAATTTTGCAACCTGGGTAATGAGGAATCATGTGCTGAGCAGAGAGGTCTCAAAAAGGCCACTATATTAATGGCATTAACAAAAACGACTCTAAGTTTATAACCGCTTTCCTTAATCTACCGTTGTCTTCCATATTTCTATATCTTTATCAGTCAAATGACTTCATTTCTAAAGGCTGATTTAGATGGCACAACTTTGTCGGATGCAATTTTTTGTAGCATGCGCTGCTTGCGTCAGGCAAAAATTGTATACAACTCGCATCATATAACATTGTATGTGGCTACGATTGTCATAGGGTTTTACAACATGTTTCAAAATCCTACAACTTTTTTCATGTTGCATGCAACAGTTGTGAGCGAGTTGTCGGCTGATTTAGACCACACGATTCGTGGTGTATCAATGACGTGAGCAGGTTGCATGCATACACCCAATTCAATAAAGGTTGCTTTGGCAGTTGGTCATTGGTAATTGGGATTTGGCATACGGAACACAATGCAATGCTTCGCTTGAGTGACCGCCAAACAGTAGCTTCCCAATGCCCAATTACCAATGACCAAAGCAACCTTTATTGAATTAGGTATAGTTGTAGGCAGAAGTTGTGCCACCTTAATCAGCCTTAAGGAACCACTTTTCTTAGCATTTTTGATGGCCACTGAAAAGGGTTCAACAATATGACAGCCAGTAGATAATATTAGACGTACTTTGCACAGTGCTGGAAAATTTCAGGTTTTTTCTGTAGATCAGAATCCTGTCACTTTTTGTGATTGACTGTCATTTACATTTTACATAAGTTTAGTTGGTAAAATCTTATGACATCTCACCAACTATTTGTTGTGAGAGAGATCCCTTGTCAACATGGCGTCTTTGTATAATTCTTTAAATGGCATCATGTGTCACAAGTGGAGGTCACAAGTACTTATTCCAGGACTGTGGTCCGACATGTGAAGGGTGTTCAGTTCTATAACTGCTTGGTTCATGCATGTATATAAATTATTATTAATAACAGACTGAAAGTTTATCTATAGGGGTGAAAGGAAAAAGGCAGATTTAAAGGTAAGCGCATAACATTTTATTATTAAGTTTAGTTTCATTTGAAATTACTGGTACTTTTGATTACAGAGCAAATAGAATAAACATTCATTTTTCCATGTGTGTATTTTTTTCCAGAAATTAGACGTGCATTTCTTCAAATTTAATGAAGTCCATTTAAACTTTTGGAAGTGTAGGTAATGTTTTCTTTGACCATAGTTTGAATGTTTGAACCTCACTTCACACACCCTCGCGTAATATGGATTACTTCGTTATTACTGACAGTTTCCTCTGTCGCGACATTTTATGGTCCCGACAGTGTCTGTATTATTGGGGTTCAGCTGTTTATTAATAGAGAAGCAGTAACTTTGTTTTCCCGATTAATACAGCTGATTTTGATTCTCTCTGGATATCCCCTCTTAAAAACATCCATCTTTCAAGATCCGTAACCATTTTTAGCGGAGCTCTTGCCTGGCCGAAGGCCAGGCTGCGCAGCCCCATACTCATAGAACCAGAGAACCATAGAACCAGGGGGGGGTGGTGAACTTCGTAATCCTTCCTATAGGGATCGCGCGGCCTATGATCATGGCCATCATGACGTCACGAACTGTCTCGCCCGGGAAGTTTAAAATGGCTGCCATCGGCAAAACTGAAATATAGACTTCATGGGATGATCACTGGAAGAATTGGCAGCAAAGCAAGAAAAATAATAAGGATATGGAAAAACCTATTAATATTTTGTCTGAAAATGCAATATTGTCCTGAAAACAAAACATTATGCCGCAAAAACCAACAATTTCTCGAGATCGATCAACTGAAAAACGCATTGAAATTGTCAATGCCTGTGCCTCTTTCATCACCGATAACTGGAAAACCCAGCAACTTTCAAAGCAGCGAAAAAAATATGACATTAATATAGGTTAAAACTCTTGAATAACGATAGGAATTAATCATATAGTTTATTTATAAAAATGATCAGTAGGTCTAAACGTAATTGTTTGATTGAAATTTCGCATACTTCAAAACGATGGCAAAGCTTACATCTTACAATGCGACCGAAAAAGCTCCATTTTAGAGTGACTTGGACTATTAAGCAATGTACTGGGTTTGAAGTTAATAAAGGGCCAAGAGATATACTTTCTTCGCTATTTCTTTTTAATAAAAACAGGCAGGCTATCATTTCCATTCACAAGGAGGAATAAAATGTTTCCTCAGACGTCCGCATATTTTGCAAGCTCATTCAGCTCAATTCCACGTTTTACAGGGTTAAAGAAAGTGGGTAAATTATTCTTAGCTTGTTTACTTATCTTCTAGCATTTAGCAATATTTTTTGTAGCAAAATTTCTCGTTTTTTGTTGTTCTTGGCAAAACTGAATCAGATTTGTGGAAGAAACAAAAGCTATTCAATATTAAAAAAATTAAAATGCATACACATTCAAATGTAAATGATGCCAAAGCTTTAAAAAGCCTAAAGACAGCATGGATAGTTACTAAAGCGAGTTTACCAACCGACGCATCTTAATTATGATTGATAAGAACAGGCTGATCAGTTTTATTTTATCTAAATAACCGCTGAATGTGCTGGGTTAACTTAGTTTTCAGTCTTCCTTATGTAAAGACTTACCACTGATAATCACAAACAACTCAGACTCACGACAGATTTACTACCGGTATGTCAAAAGATGTCGATAAACTATAGCAAAAGATGATGGATTGTCTTTGAATAGCAAGTTCAGGACTTAACCCTTAGACATTTTTTTTATTCCAAGACTGTACACTATTAATCAAAACAGGTCCATCAAAACACCAAAATGATAAGGGTATTACCAAACAAATTTTCTGAAGGTGCAGTGGTAAACATACTCAGGGTTGTCAGAAAAGTTTGAAGAAGATGTCTGACTTTGGAAAGTAATTTCGCTGACAGTCAGCTTCTTTTCACAACCCTGCATACTGGAAGGTCAGTGGTTCAAGGCCTGGCATGCATTTCTCAAAGGCCTGAAAAGCCTTATTTTGTGCACAGTGATAATGACAAGAAATCAGTTTTTGTTTATTTTGAAAGCTTAGAAATAAAATTCGTAGTTGACGAAACACGTCAGGCAGGCTTGTGGGCTATTAACTGCAGCTCCACTTGATAGAAACTGAGAATTAAAAATGGCTTTCGGGCCCAAAATGTCTTCGGGACATTTGAGAAACGCATGCCAGCTGGTCTCTATAATCAGTTGTTTTCCCAGAATCTTTGCTGTACATCGACTCTCTCCATCCACTGGGGTACTAAATGCTACCGGCAACATAATCATATGCTGGAAGTAACTGTAAAGAACCAGGATTTCATCCAAGGGGTAGTGGCAATACTCCAGGCATGCCTAGTTCAATGTTATCAATAATAAGAGATGGGGACTAGGGATTTTCCTTGCTTTAGCCCTGGCTTTAATAGTACTTTGAAAGAAAAGCAAAATATTGACAACATCAGAGTCCAATAGCATTTTAATTTTATAAAAATAATAGTGACAGCCCTGCCAGTTGTAAATTTGGGACTTTGCAAAATTAATGCAAAGAATGCTGTATCTCAAAACCCGCTAATTCAGTTACCCCCCCCCCCCTAAAAAAAAACAATATGTAAAGCTAATTGTACTGACCTGACTTTCTTTTTTACTGGTCCTTACTGGACCACCAGGGTGCAAGATTATTAAAAAAAAGTATCACCACCATTTCCTTGTCTCTGTTGCCATAGCAACCATAATAGGCAATAATTAAATACCTAGCTTCTAAGCTAGAAACCTGAAAAGATAGTCTCTACCTTTGCAACTTGCAAATTTCCATCAGTCTGCCAATTTTAGGTCATAATTGGCCCATAATCTCCCTCCAAATTATTGTGACCTTTATCAAAAACATTTGAAATAATTGCCTCATTCCTCTCCTGCCTGTTTCCAAGTCAAAATGAACAAAGTCTAATTTACCTTGAGCATTCACATAAAATATCTTTCTCCTTTTGGCAAGTAAATACTAATATTGGCAAGTGCATTCTGAAAATCACTCATGAGTGCTCTCAGAAAATAACAGTTTGAAAAAAGCATCAGAAAAAGACCTGTATCTTATTACTATAACACCGTGACTGTTAACAATGATAGTAGAGCAACAAAATGTGGTCACACTGAAGATCAAATAGCAGACTGTCCAGATTTATACATGAGTTGACTGCAACAGTAGAGAGTAAGTCACTGTGACAAGAAATGCATCAGGGAACAGAGCATTCCAATCAACTATCCAGAAGTTCTTACAAGCCTGCATGTGAAGGATGGAACCTATAAAAACAATGAGGAAGGGGAGAATATGTTTAGAGTACATGTCAATTTAGTATAAGCTTAAGCTTATGTGTTTTGATGGAAAGCACTCTGTTTTTAACTATGCCACTCTAGTTTACACTTCTGAATTTATGGCTTAGTTTGCTAATACTACTAGAAGCGACTCATCAACAATACAATAGCTCTTTCAAGAGGGCACAACAATAACGACCCGGGCATTAAACGAGTGGAACAGGTATAGCCATGACAGTCAAATTAAGCTCTTACATGAAGTTACCGTAGTTTGTTTACATTCTGCGCCATGCAAAAAGTTGATCCCTCGGGCCTTGCCTTGACAAGGAGCTTTGTGAAAGCTTCACATGATCTTTTGACATATTATTCACGAAAACAGCATAAGTACTGGCGCTAGCGCTAGTTCAATATTAAATTTTTACCCTGCTGTGTGACATTCAAATGGACTGATCATTTTTTCTGCTGATTCTTCGACATTAACTTCAATTGAAGTGTTCTTCTATGGAAATAACCTATTCCTGGACCAAATGTCATGTTTCTATATTGAACCGATCTCGAAAAAGAGCAATTTTAGTGTGCAAGCAACCAAATTTTCCCCACAAAATTCATCACTCGAGGAAAATGACCTAAACTCTTTAAAACCCCTCTACGGATGACTTTTTAACTACAATGAAAATTGACTTACCTCTACATAAAGAAAAATCATAGTTACACTTTTCTGTCCAAACACAAAACGCTTTGAAGCTTGAATAAGTAGAAAAACCAGCTTGAAAAAGTTGTATTTGCAAATGGCGACGGCGCCATTTTCGAAAACTGGACGAACACGCACGCTTCTCTCTTCGTGACGTCACGATGGCCATGATCATAGGGACAAAAACATTGACGAGTTCACCACCCCCCCCTGCATAGAACCCATGGCCGTCATTTTTCATGGTCATGGCTAGCGGAATGTTTCGCGGGCGCGTTGTCACACCGCCGCCGGCGCCGCCGCCGCCGGGTAGAGTCTACCCTCTATAGCTCAGAAGGAGGTCGGACACTTATTGAGAATTATATAACGTAATGTCGACACTTAGAATTTTTATTTTCAATAAACGTTAAGTGTAAAAAAGAAAATCTAAAATCCCCACTTAGGATTGAGCCCGTGACCTCAACTAGGCTTAGGCTTACATAGCCTACCGTACCACTGTACCACCTAGCTTCTCGGGTTACTTAATCCTAAATTTAACTATATAAACTGCTAACCCCAACCTCAACTGAAAGCTAACCAGTTATTCCGTTATATAAGTCTCAATAAGGTGTCCGACCTCCTTCTGAGCTATGGAATCTAGTAATTTCCCCGCCGCCGCCGCCGTCGCTTAGGGCTAACTCGCGGGCGCGTAGACCGTCGCAAAACATGCGCATATGACGCCACACCGGGATCTTTGCAATTTTCACGTCACCTGGGAAAACACTGCTGTGTTTTAGCGGAGAAAACCGTTTAAATTAAAGTCGTTATTCTCCTGAATTTTTTCGCGGTTTGCTACTCAAGACAGGGATACTAATTATGAGATACTCAGAAGCCGCTATAGTGGAAGTAGAAGAGCTTTCAGAGATAAAATCTTGCTTCGAGGATGGGAGCAATGCGGGAAGATGTTTGTCACTTCGGGTTTCAGAACTTAAGAAGCGGAGATTTAAACAATTTCCAAGCAGTGGATGGACTTAAAGGTAAAACAAAATACATTTTTCGATGGGAATTTATGTTGATATCAATCTGTGATTGACTTTTTTGTGTTCTCGCAAGTTTTCGGGAGAATTGTTTATAACACTCGCTCAATTAAATTCAGTTGTTTTGATTTCTTTCATCGGAGACATCTCGGCCTCTTAATGGTTCGCGTTTTGCTTTTAAACACAAACTTATGGAGATTTGAATAAAATTTTTCGAAAGAAGATTGTGTTGTCCATTTTTATGTGTTTGTTCATTCATTACATAGGTTGAAAACCGATTTTATGTAAACAAAACAAAACAAGACTTGGATACTTCACACGCGTGGTCTTATGCAAATATGTTTGTGTATGTTTTGCAATTTTGATTTCCAAATCAGATTCTCGGACAATTTTTATAAGCAGCAGGTGTATTTTATTTGGAAATTAGTCGTACTAATTATTCTAGACGGAGAAAAAGTTGTTTTTGTGAACTTTTGTACGGTCTAAATGTACTGTGCAAACGGTCGCATAAGTCTGTTTTTGAGAATTCCTAAAATTAAAAGATAGGCCCGGTCGTCAATTTTATTCTTGTGCTTCCGACCTTTCACCTCAGTTAAGTTTATCATCGGCTTTCTGTTCAAAGAGCGACGCTGTTAAGCTCAGGCTATCTATATATATTAGTAAACTCCTGTTTGACTTAGCTACCCATCTCCCAAACGCCATGAAACTAATCACTTTCAAAACGATCAACAGCCTGTTATGTATAGTTCCTAAATAAATTACCGGTAGTTCTCTTGGTACATGTTTTCTGCTGTCCAGGAGGATGCCTCTAACCATTATTTGCAAAACAAAATCATTTTGGTCATGCTCACTGGAACAGGGTACATTATTTTGTAAATTGAGACTCAAATTTAGTTATGGATGAGATGATAGTGATATACACCTCCCTCATGTGATCAGTTTGTTGTGGCTTCATCTCACTAAGTAGTTAATACTTACTGCACCTATGTCTGCTAGATAATTTGTCTGTAACATAATTATGTCCATATATCAACTTAAACATTTAGCTCATTCTTTGTTCATTGATGGTCAGCTGAATAAAATATTCACTTAAGACACCTTTCGTTGTTTCAACAGTGGAGGCATATTTTAATAAAAGTGAATGGGGTTGGGTGCTAATTACCACTTTTGAACTCGGGTCAGAAGAGAGAGTTCAAGTGGCATTTATTAAAATAGCACAGCTGAGAAAATGACTAAATCTTGTGTTAATTTTACTAATCTTCATTTAATAGCAAACAATAGTGAAGGAAACTTCTAGCTATTCAATATTATTAAATGTCTGTTTTAGGATTGCTAACTTGATCCGTACATTAAGCGTTGATTGATTTCATTTATTTTACTTCTAAAGTGCTACTTTAATCAAAATTTATCATTTTGTATGGGAAAAATTTACATTTCTTACAGCTAATATCACAGGTGGATATACCTATCTGAGCAACATAAAGGGAAAATATAGAGCTCAGAAAAGTAGTGTTTTTTGAGTCCACCAGTGCTGTGAGATCATTTTTTTCTGTTTTCTCACTTGAGTTTGCAAGTGAAATGTTGTAGCAACACTGCAAAACATGCTTCCCAACACTTCACCAACACATTGAAGATAACTAATACTGATTCACCAAAAATGAATGACACTTGGATGATTTGATCTTAGTAGCATTTTGAAAGCTAGTTTGTTTCAAATAACATTTTTTTCTTAATTTTTAAGTTAACTGCTTATATTATTTAAGCATTTTCTAACTTAGAATTGTACATATTATACCTATATTTAACTATTGAAGAATTAAAGGGCTATTTTGTCATCATGCTATTTGTATTTCTTTTTTCATTTCCTTTTTTTAATAATGTAACTTCAAGCCCATTTGAATTGGTAAAACTTGTTAAGGCTAGGCTTTATTGTATGTCACTAAAATTTCAAAAGCCAAAGGACATATTTGCAGAGGCGTAGCCATGACTTTTTCAGAGGTACGCACAATTACTGTTTTCAAACACTTCCCTACCTCCTCCCCCTACCTCCTCCCCCCACCCTCAAGTCCCAAATCTTTCCTTTTTTCGACTTTTTCAGGTACGCACGAACGTACCTGATTTGTATTAATGTTAGTCGAGTGTTAAGCCTTTGTCTCCTCTCTGGAGCATAGGCCATCAATGACACTTCTTAATCTTTCAAACTAATAATCCCACTTTGTAAAAACAGTTACTAGATTTGGTTGCAGATGGCCAGGGAGGAAACGGATGGCAATTTAAAAATCCCCCTTTGTCTTTGAAAAGTGAGAATCCACTTTAAATTTTCTTCTTGATGTTTAGAAAAAAATTATGTGTCCAAGTATAAAATATACTTAAAAAATTTGAGAACAGTTGTCAGAAACAACAATAACAACAAACGGCCAAACCCTGGTGACAAATCCCCTTTTAAGCTGGTCACTGCTACGCCAACCATTCCCTTAGAAATTTATGCCTTCCAAAACGTGGCTCTGTTTTGTTTTTCTAACATTACAGTATAAAATTGGTAAATCTTTTTTTTTTTACTTTGACCCTGAGTGAAAAGGTTAATTTCCAACTCGGGTGTTACTTTGTTTAAAAAATGAAACTGCTATCGTCGTTGTTTGTGAGAAGTATAGTTGTGTTGTATAGTTTATGAGCACAGTACTTGCTACCATGTGATTATAAGCTTCTATAAATTTGACAGGTTGAACAGAATAACACAAAACAAACAATAAACATCAAGATCACCAGTTAGAATAATTTCGTCGCATGATATAACATTAATGCATGTCTCTGCAGATTCAAGTATTTGCTTCTGTTTTTGACATCATCAAATAAATACTTATTTCAGACAGTGACAAGTCATGTTTGCTTCAGCAAAATGTTTTCAAATACCTGAAAAAAGTATGAAGAATGTATAATATAAATTATACAATATACTGAATTGTACGCGCATTTTGATTGGTCATTACCTATGATCTATTAGAGTACATCAGACGCACAGCTCACGTCATGGAGAAATTCTTTTCTCTGTTTCGTATAACATGGCGGACAGTTTTGAAAATGTGGACGACATTATTCCAGAAAGGGCATCGAAAAAAATGTTTAACAGATTAAGCTATTTACAATCAAGAATTTGATGAAACTGAAGTGTAAAGTAGTTTTGTTGATGTGGAAAATGCTGAAATTAGAAAAAGATCCCCAATCAGTCATGATCACAGTCGAGTGCTACAAGCCTAGTTTTCCTTCCCTGTTATTGTATAAAACAAAAAGATTCCATTTTGCTGTCCGTCTGTTCAGTTATACCACAAGACGTCAAAATGTGATAAGAACATCAGTGACTAACTCGCCTGCGGCTTGTTGGCCACTTTTTTGTTCTTACCACATTTTGACATCTGTGATCTATAACTGAACCGACGGATGACAAAATGGAATCTATTATTTTGTAAAGGTGATAAAGGCATCAAGTGATTGTGACAAAAGTGAACTAAAATCTCTTGTTGTGGACTCAAATTACTTTCACCCTAAAGATATACCCAGATATTATGGTGCCAACCTTGTTTCCAGGCTCGTCTCTCTTCAACTTCAGAGAGGACCCTGGGAACAATTGAGTGGTTGCAATAATCATGAAATAGCACAATAATCATCCCATCACTATCAGATTTTTGGGGGAGCTATTAGTCAATTTTACCTTGTATTAATGTTAGTTTAGGGTTAGTTAAGCCTTTGGCTCCTCCCTGGAGCATAGGCAATCAATGACACTCCATCGTTCAAAATAATAATCCCGCTTTTCATGTTAAAACAGTCAAACTTGTGAATAAGGCTGTACTTTATATTTATAGTTTATGGAGTAATTACACCTTAATTATTCCCCTGAATCTTTTTTTTTTTCAATTGAATGTAAAAAAAACTGTTACTTATTTCACTTTGTTTCACAGGTTAATTAGTAAAATCATTCTCAAGGCTTGCGCTCGTTTCTTAAGTACCTATTTAAGGATAAATACTTTTTTTGCTGTTCTATCAGATATTAGGATACGACCATCAGCCATTGTGGTTATACCCTTAGGCCTCTGTAACTTAGCAACAGTTTTCCCAGTGAAGTGTCCTCCAATGGTGCACTGCTGCACGTGACCACTGTCTCTATCACCGACCAGAAAATTCCCGTGTTTGTCCATGCACAATCCCCACGGCTTTGTAAACTGCCCATCTGCTTTGCCTTTTTTTCCAATCTTGCGCAAAAACCTCCCTGAAGAACCAAACACTTTTAAAGAACCATTCTCACTGTCAGTCACAAAATACATGTTTTTGTAATAGACGCAGCCCAGGGGATGGTTTAGTTTTTCTGGGCCGCTATCTCCAAACTTCAACACGGGTGCACCATCCTTTGTCAATACCTGAACTCTGTTGTTGTGAAACTCAGCTACCACAACATGTCCTTGAACATCCATACAAACACCGCTCGGACTATGAAACTCTCCCTCTCCTGTCCCTTTCTTTCCAAAGCTTTTTACATAGTTTCCGTTGTGGACATTAAACATCTGTATTCGGTTATTCAATTTGTCTGCCACCAGAATCTCATCATCGCTCATGAATGTCACATCAACTGGATGCTTCAGCTTCCCGGGATTCTCTCCATAGCAACCCAGTTGTCGCACATACTTTCCGTCTTTATCAAATATCAGGATACAGTGCTTATCACAGTCTGCTATGGCAATTAATCCTTTACTGCTCACAGCAATCCCAGCTGGCCTTTCCAGAGTTTCATTTTGTAAGTCTAACTCGCCCACAAGTTCAAGCCGTCGTTTCTTCACCTCGATAGCAAAAGGACTCTTAGCAAGGTTCTCGCCGTTTATCTTTGCGGAGATGTGGTAGGTACCTGGCAGCATAGGCACAAATTTCACCTGGAAATTTCCACCTGATTTTTTCTTGATCATCAAACTTGCCAGTTGGTCATCAGGCTCCACCAGTACTTCAACGAGATCCTCATGTTGTTTGTTACTGATTTGTCCTTCCGGCATCTTTGGGCAAATCAACACCTCTGCTTCCACGCCAGCCTGGTAATTTTGATCCAGTCCTTCCATAATTGATCTATTTGGGTCTGTTTCACTTATGAACCCCAGACTCGCGTTATCTGGTTTGCAAGTGGAAACAAACCTTATAAACGGCCCAACCGGAAGTGATGGGAGTGCAGTTTTATCGAGCTCCTCAAATCGCTCTTCTAAATTTCTCTTGTTTTGCATGATGTCTGCACCGCTCGAACTTCTCTGAATCAGGTCTTTGGCAAACACCGCTGCTTGGTTGATTTGTTTCGCTAACATCTCAATTTCTTTCGTTAGGGAATCTAATTTCTTCATTTTCGCCACGCGTGTGTTCTCGAGGGTAGTAATTGCCTCGCGCTCGCATTTCTGAATTGCTGCGATCATTTGTTCGGCTGCTTGAGACACTTGGCGTTTGGCAGCGGCAATGGTAGTTTCCAATCTGGAAACAAATTCCTCAACTCGACGAATCAAATCATTGCAAACTTCGTTCTTTTGCTTCATCAGGTCGACTCCTGCCAAAATGTTGTCTCTTTCGCTATCTGCAGCCTTTTCGAGCGGCTCAATTTCATGATTCTTGTGTTCCGTATTACAGCATATTTGACAAATGCAAGTTTGACAGACACGACAGTAAAATTCCATTTCCTTTGTATCGTGGTACTGCTCAGCACAAAATGCTTTTCGCTTTAACAAGGCTTCGTAATCTTCAGCTTGAAACTGTTTGACTGGCGTCACCTTGTGTCCTTGGAACGAACCAGTTTTAAACACCTCGTGGGCGTTCAAACAGTCAATACACAGCAACGTCTCGCAGTCAAAGCAATAACTTATTTCAGCGCTCTTTTTCTTGCAATTTCCGCAACTGATCTCACTTCCATCGCCACTTTTTTGAACAGTGAGAAGGCTGAGTAAGCTATTGTGATGAAAACTTGTCGGCAATTGATCGAATCGGTTTCCTTCGGGAATGCCAATTTGTGCCTGGCACTCGGGGCAGCGAAACTGACCTCCTCTCTGACTCAGAAGCGCGTGTTTCTTCAAACATTCACAGCAAAACGTGTGAAGACACGCTATAGTCTTCGGTTCGGTGAAAGTTTCCAAGCAAATCGAACATTCAACATGCTTTTTGAGGTTTTTCAACAGAGGCTCCATCGCTAAATGCAGCGCAGATTGAAAGCTGAATTAAGAAACACACCCGCTATTGTGTTGTCGATTCCGAGAATTTTTAGCCTGAGTATTCATAACATCACTTAGCAGTTTATTTAAAGTGGCCAACCAGATCGATTTCTATCTGACCCCGACCTTAGTTGCTGAGTTTCGATGGCATAAACATAGCAACGGAATAACATTTCTATCATCAGTTAAACCGGCTGTATTAACGTTGTATCAAAACATTCCGGGACTAAGTATACTATTACTGTTCCATTTGGGGTGTTTTGAATTAGCACATTGCAGTTTATTTACTTTTATTGATTTGAATACTGTCATGAGGGCACTGAACTGGAAACGCATTTTTTTTATGGATCGTGAAACTAATCAACAGACAAAATCTAGAGACAGAGCAAGCAACAGAACTCAAGTAAGACTGGCTCCGTTGTCGCATTTTGGCGGGAAATCAGTGGGCGTGGAGCGATGTCTCATGAGGGCTTCATCGGACATCGAAGACAGGGAATTTGCCTGTGCCCCTGTGGCCTTAACCACCCAATGAAAACAAATCGGAATGGATATAATTTAGCAACTGTTTTGCCACATATGGGATAAAAATGTTTTCCTTTTCGTTTGAATAACGTACAAATATAAGGGCTTTAAAAAGGGAATAAAGAAGCCGTGGTGCTGCGTCTAGTCTGTGCGGGGGAATTCGATGAACATCCAAACTTGAACCAAAATATGAAAAAACGAAATAACAAACAACAAAATCATAAAATCCGTTTTTTGTGCTTATTTCAACTTGTTTGAACATTTTATCGATAGATTACCCGAATTTATGGCAAAAGTGCCATAAAAAATTGGTCCTTTGCTTAATTCGCGATTTTGCGAAAATGTTATATTTTAAACTCACTTTAATTTCGCGATTTCGTCCAAAATTTCTCAATTTTAGGGAAATACTTTATAACATGATGGTACCTGTCAACATATTACATAGGCCTTGAAAGTCCGATCGAAGTAATGGCTAGTATGAATTCGTCCTGAAATAAAGTTGCAGCTATTGAGAAGTTCAAGTTTCTTGTGGAACTCAACTACAAGGAGCCGTCAATTGAACTAGTGAAATTTTCGCGTCATAAAAATTTTGCGACACTTATTTTTCGAGACACTTTAATTTCCCGATTTTTTTAAAAATCGAAATTTGCTTCAACCGAACGCCCCTGGTTATGCACATGTCATCGGCTTACCCCTGGGGTAGGACCCCGGGCCAACCAGGGGAATATATCGGGGAATACAAGGGGATAAAACTGCTTCTCTGCCCCCGGGCAGGGGAAAATTCGCGACATTGTTTGGAGTTCGAAGGAAAGGGGGTGGGGAAATTCGCAATTTTGTAAAATCACGTGTGGCGAAAAGGGGAATTTATTGTGATGCTTGTCAATAGTACTTGTGATTTACTCATGGATATAGAGGTTTTGCACGGCAGCCATGTTGCATGGCAGGAACAATGAAAATGTTTTGCATTAGAAAGGACATTCTTTCCCATGGGAAAAACAATCTATTGTTCCTGCCATGCAACATGGCTGCCGTGCAAATCCTCTATATGTGCAAAATATATGTCTTGAGGGACGTTTTTGCATTCGGTTGCTGCGAACAGGACGACTTCGGACTCAGTGGGTTTTGTCTGCTAAAGGCGTTTACTTTTGTGCTGCTGGCAACTTATCTATGTAATATCTGCAAAACAAGCGGGCAACGCGCTGTGATTGGCTTATGCGTGAGTCAACGAAGACCCCTCCCCCCCCCCCCGAGCCCGGGACAAGGTGGGGATTAGAAGGGAATAGTATACTATACTCACCGATCTTACCCGCACCTATTTGAGTATGGGCGTTCGCGCTTAGGATGTGATACGGTAAACAAGCAACCGCCTCAGGGAGGGAGTGGTGGGTAAGACCTAAGCCGCGATCGACATGGGTTTGTGAGGAAAGACTGGTGAGTATAGAACAGAGACTATGTGTGGACTACACAAGTACTAACTGGCGCGGTCTTTCCCGAAGTGAGTGGTGTTAATTAGCTCGGTCTCCTTTTATAGGTGCATGGGTAAGACCGCTGAGTATAGTATACTATACTCACCGATCTTACCCGCACCTATTTGAGTATGGGCGTTCTGCCTCCGCGCGAGGGACATGTCTGGTGACACAACATGAAAACCACGAAACCCAGAAGTAGACATAACGCAAAACGCAAAGACAAAAACGAAAAGTGCACACAAAAATCTGTTTAATTGACAAATGACAGCCTAAGAGCTACTTGAAAGGCTTGCCGCGCCCAGATTGGGAGTACGGCGAGAAGCGACCCCTATAAGCCTGGCTGCATCTCATCCTATAGCAGAAAGGTGCCGTGTGGCCTGCGTGACGAGCAAAAGGCAAAGGGAAAAAACCGCCCCATGGTCTAAAGGATGCAACGAAACGAAAGCATCCAAGTAAAACCGGGTAAATAACAAACCATGTAACTAGCATTGTGGAGAGCGCGATAAAACACGCAGTAAAGGTTTGATAACAAACTTAAGATAACTACGGGAACGAAGAAATAAAAGACGGCCTGACAAAGAAGCGAATAAACTAGGAAAAATAGGGGAGAGAAAACAACAACAGTGACGTACAGCGAAAACCACAAAAACCTAGAGCCGAACAACGTGCGAGAGCGAAAAAAAAGGGGGGGGGAGGGGACGACGAAATAGCGAGTAAATAAGATATTGAAACTTAAATTACCTCTAGCTGTGGAGCCGGTGGGACCTCTTGAGCATTAGGCGGATTAGCTTGGCCTTGAGCAGCGGCCGGGGCGATGATTTGCTCTACAGGAACATGATCCGGCTGTCTTGGGGCTTGTTCGGCCATTTTGCTGTGTGCTAACGCGAAGGTCTTTCCCGAAGTGAGTGGTGTTAATTAGCTCGGTCTCCTTTTATAGGTGCATGGGTAAGACCGCTGAGTATAGTGGGAGATTTGACACAAAATCATGCCCGAGAAGGTGGGGCATTGGAAGCGTTTAGTAAATTTAGCTGCCCCGTGGGAGTGGGGCATAGGTGGGGATTTGTGCAGAGTCTGCAATGTCAAAGTCAGCGGCTGCCCGTATGAAACTTAAACAAAAACTATAATAACGGCAAAACCGCAGCGACAAACCAATGAAGAGTACCGGATCTATCGTAGACCTGGATCAGTAAAATTATTGAATTAGTATAGGTAAAAACGGCAAACTGATCCTTACGCAAAGAGAAGAGATTGAGACAGAAGTGAAATAAAAAAACAAACAGTTGAATATATTTGCCCGATATTTCGGTTTGCAAAACAAAAATGAATGCAGATATAAAAGGACCGTTACTTATAAAACTTTTGAAATATGACATAACAGAATAACAGAAAATGATTGGTAAGAAAGAAGCTAAATGTCACTAATTAAGTTCGTCATGTCTATTTATAGAGGGTCTCAATGGGGTTAACCGTCAGCCGTCAAACGGCCTTAAATTTAACCGTCAACTGTCAACCATCAAAAAAAATTTCTTTTCGATAACCGTCAACCGTCAACATCCCTAAAATTTAACCGTCAACCGTCAAAGCTACCTTCTTTATACCATGAGGATCAGCAGTCATTGCTTTATCGCTTTGCCGTTTCTACCTGAAACTAAATTCCTCGTTTGTTTCTTGAAGAAGCAAAGTCAAAGGTGAGTAGCTTTTGTTATACAGACTGATTTTAAGAGTAATCATAAGCCATCCTTGCTCTGTGACCATTGCAAAACACAAAAGCAATATTTATTTATGAACTGTGATCAATATTTTTTCGATTTTGCACCCGGTCACTCAGCTACAATGTGGCGCGATATATAGCAAAAAACTTCAGCTTTTGTCAATATAATAATTTACAGAGATGCCAACTCTCCCGGATTATACGGGAGTCTCCCGGATACGGATCGAATCTCCCGGTCTCCCGTACGGGTCACTAAATCTCCCGGATAAAAGCGACTTTGGATCTTTTCTCTACAATAGGCTAAGATTTTAACCCAATTTTTCCCAAAATCCAAAAACAAATGCGGTCTTTCATCATATCTTAACTTCACAACGCTGTTCGGGTGTCAGGAATGCAGTTTTCCGGACCCCCCTACATGCTCACGACCAAAACCACCCTCTGATATATATGATATGTCGATTATTTGACGAATATCAAATGAACTTTTTGACCATTGACTTATTCACAAGACAAACACATTTTTTTTGTTGCCAACTCAAGCGAATTATGTGCCTTCACTTCGGTTCAGATTTACGTTCATATCACTCATCTGATGTCAATGGACTGGAAGCAGTATTTTGAAAAGTAATGCAAGATTCCTACGGAGTTCGCGGAAAAATATGCACAACTTTTCCTCGAAAATAGGTATGTGATCAGTAGATGCATTTAAAGATTTATATATTATCAAATTGTTTTATTTGTTTTTTGGATCTGCAGTGTTTGCAAAGGTCTGTATACTGTTTTTTATTTTATATTCCTATTAAACTTTTGATGAGTCGATTGCTATCGTGAAAATAGTGCTTTGCTCTGGCTGGTTCAAAAAAACTTGGCAACTTTCAAAGAAAGTTTACTCACCATCAGTGCCTTTTCCTTTTCAGGCTAACAACCAAATGCCATCTAACACAGCCCCCATGGGTGGGGCTATTGTAGCTAATGTTTTGACTTAATGAAGCATCCCAAGGGGTGGGGGTATTATTCGAGATTTGAGCAAGGTTTTTTCCAAATCCCCACCTTGTCCCGGGATTGGGGGGGGGGGGGGGTCGGGGTTTTCGTTGACTCATGCATTACTCTGTGTTCATTCAATTGGCGTCGAGTACACTGGCCCGCTTAGGCCGCAATTTAATAACTCCAACTGAAAATAACTTTAAATTCACCGGTCAATTACCTGAGTAAGTTAAAATGAAGGTACACTTAAATTGGACGTATTTTAGATACCAGTCACTGGTTGCTATGAATATCTTTTCACTCTGGCAAACATGATATGTTTTGATATTAAACAACTACTGAACAAAAACTGGGCGGGGGGGGGGGGGGGGGTTAAAGCGACGGTCAAATAACAAATTCATTTAACAAATGAAATAAGTGTTCCATAGTCCAACAGCAACATGAAATCAAGTGATTTCGTTCTCGTGACAAATCGCAGAAACAGCTAGAAAACATGCCCAGCATAGTATATTCTGGCACTTGCGCGTTGCTTGATTGATAAAGTCTGGTTATCACATGGAAAAGTACTGTTCCTGTTCCTGTTGCCGGAAAAGAAATATGATATCGCTGATAAATTAATAACTACATAAATACAATGAATAACTATAATACTATAATAGTACTAGTTGGCCTTGAGACTATTTGTAAAGCATCATGAGTAATGTAATTATATTAACACATGCTCTCAGAATGGACTTCTGATGCTCTCCGTGATACCATACTTCATCTTCCTCATCTTCCATTGTAATAAAGATATTTATATATTGCTTCTCCAAGCCTAAAATGAATGCTTAAAAATTGATCTCCAAACTATCATTGAAAAGTCCCCTCAATCAAATGATTATTCCTCTCTATCACCTCTATGCCGCTTATATCAGGTGGATATCAGAGGTTTTTTTTGTTGAGAAACACTTGACCCAGGGGACTTTGTCTTGTTAGATTCCCCCACCCCTGGGGAAAATTCTCAACTTTGCTCCAACCATTTTACAATCCCCCTAGTTGGCCCGGGGTCCTACCCCAGGGGCAAGCCGATGACATGCGCATTATTTCGGTGAGTTTTACATGAAGTATACGGTGTGTTTCAGTTTTCGAGTAAATTTCGAGCCAGCTTGACAATTGTCGCCATTTCTGCATAGAAACTCCCCTGGTTTTCATCCCCTGAGTCTTTAATAATGTTTTATGGACTTACTCTCTTCAGTTAATGTTTACAAGGAGTCACAGCGTTTGATTGAAGAATGTTAAGGTAATCAAGCTCTGTCGGGTTGTAATGGCAATTTGGGAAGGGAGAAGCTACAACTTTGGAGTGAGGTGCGGGATTGCGGAAAATTTGTTCTATTCTTTTCAATTCTTTTTAGAACGAGGCATTGAGACAATAAGCTCTATTCGTATTCAATGAGATGCAAATTAGTATATTCCAATTTTCTGCAATCCCGCACCTTGGAGCAACTTTGGCAGTAGTAAACGCTCTGAGAGTGTGAAAGTCAAAGTTTGGTAAAATATTGACATAACTGCTTTCTTCAAATATTAGAGTTCCATATGAAAGATTATTTTGAGATGAGAGGCATAATTTTCATAAGGATGCATAAATTATATTACATATGTGTGGTGTCGTACCGTTCAAGTAAAGACAACCGTAAGTCAAACGCAACTTTGATTTATTGACTCCATGCTCGCAACGACTACAAGAGTACTAGTTCTTCTCGACCGCGTGCTCATATGATTGACAGATGTCACAACACTACATCTCTCCCCTCCTTGATGATAAAGTTACAATCATGTATATCTGTTAACTGAACCGAATAGCGTTAACAATAACATCAACAAAACTAAAAGGAAGCCTTCTAATTACGAGTCTCTTAAAGTGTTCAGTGTCTATGCTAGTAGATTATTTGAACGAAATCTGCGAGCCTCGCTGGGGGTCTCCTTTGTCTCTGTGACCTCCGCAGGCCACCGTCATTTCCGCTTGGAGGGCTTGGATCTTTGTCCTGTGTCGTGACTTTGGCTTGCTGTGCAGAGAAGTACTCTGGTTCTTCCTGTTCCCTGCGTTCTCCTTTGGCCTTCAGGTTTCTCGGGATGACTTTGAACATGGACGAGTTCCGCGTTATGGATTTGAAACCGTCGCTAGCTGTAACCATAGATCCTTTCTTCTCCTTTACAACAAGGGGTTCTGGATTAAAAGGGGTGCTTAGTTTGTTTTTCTTTGGTTGTCTCACAAGCACTGTATCTCCTGGTTTTATATCGCTTGGTTTCACGCCCAGTTTCAAGTCTGCGTACGCCTTGATCTTTGACTTCTGTTCTGCATCTCTCTCTGCCATAGTCTTCCGAGTCTCCTGCAGGGTAAGCTGACTAGCTGGTGCTGGTGATATTTCTGGCAGGGTGGTCTTGAGTTTCCTTCCATTCAAAGCTTCACTTGGGGACACGTTCGTTGTTGTGTGAGGTGTCGCACGATACTGTCTGAGGAATTTGTACAGTTCCTGTTTCCAATTCTTGCCCTCCACGACAGCAGTCAGCACACACTTCTCAAGATTTGGCATAAAACGTTCTGCCTCGCCATTGGCTCTCGGCCAAAGAGGTTGAACTTTTCTGTGACGGAATCCTAAGTACTTCACAAAGTTGCTGAACTCGACTCCGTTGAAGGGGGGACCATTGTCGGTCTTCAGCTCGGCAGGAATTCCTTGCCTTGCAAATATGGCGTCAAGCTTCGGGATGACAGATTTAGCTGATGTGGACTTGACAATCTCTACCTCTGGGAAGCGGCTGTATTCATCAATGACAACTAGAAGATAGTCACCAGAAGGGAATGGTCCAAGGAAATCCATCGCCAGCATTTTCCATGGTCCACTAGGGAGCGGTGTCATCTGCAAAGGTTCAATTCGCGATGACTTGCTTGGAGTAACTGCTTGACATGCTAGGCAGTTATCGACTTTGTCCTTGACCATCTTGTCTATCCCAGGGAACCATACTTTCTCACGGATTAGGCGTTTTGTCTTTACGATTCCTTGATGTCCCACGTGCGCCAGCTCTACGGCTCTGTCTCTCAGCTTGCTTGGGACAACGATTTTGTTGCCTCTCAGTACTACTCCACTGTAAACCAGTAGCTCGTCCTTGAATCTTTTGTAGTCTAGTATCTCAAGATCAGTCCAACGGTCTGTCTCGATCGCCTTGATTAGTGACTGGAGTGTGGAATCTTTCTCTGTCTCAACTTTAATCTCTTGAAGTGTCATGGCCTTTGGTACAGCATTGGTGCAAACATAGTTTACATACTCATCGGCAACGTTTCTCTCTGCGGTTGCTTGGAGGTTGGGGTGTCTGCTCATGAAGTCAGCCGGGTTCTCGGCATCCTTTCCGGGCCGATACACAAGATGACAGTTGTACGGCATCAGCCTTAGCTTCCATCGGTCTATGCGAGCTGAAGTGGGCTTGTGACTGTTAAAGATGCCTAGGAGCGGCTTGTGATCCGTCACAATTGTGAACTCAGATCCATACAGGTAAAGATGAAAATGTTCCAGAGCCCACACGATCGCTAGCATTTCCCTCTCAGTTTGTGAGTATCTGGACTCCACGTCGCTGAGCGCACGACTCGCGTAGCTGATAACCTTGTTGTCCTGTGCTAGTAATCCTCCAAGACCGACAGGACTTGCGTCTACTATCACCTCGGTCTCCTGAGCAGGGTTGAAGTATGACATGACATGACTCTTAGTCAGACTGTCCTTGAGTTTGTCAAACGCTTGTTGCTGTTCGTCTGACCACTGCCAAGGCGTCTCCTTCTTGGTAAGAGCTCGTAACGGTGCCGTTATTGTAGCATACTCTGGAATGTAGCGGGAAACGTACTGAGTCATTCCTAGCAACGACTTGACTTCGCTCGCATTCTCTGGCTCGCTCATGTTCGTGATCGCCTCTATTTTCCCAGGATCGGCTCTAACTCCTTCGCCGCTGAAAATGTGACCATAGAACTTAACCTCGCTCCTTGAGAAACTACACTTCTCCTTGTTCAGACGTACGCCATGTTGTTGGAGTCTGGTCAGGACACCATGGAGGTTCTGATCGTGCTCTGCCGGTGTCGCTCCGAACACGATTATGTCGTCAGAAATGTTTTTGCATCCCGGTAGGCCTGTGAGTATCTCTTCGATTGCATTCTGGAAGATCTCTGATGCAGCGTTTATTCCGAACATCAGACGTTTGTACCTCCTCAGCCCTACATGAGTGCTGAATGTCGTGATGTGGCGACTCTCTGGGTCTAACTCAAGTTGGTGGTATCCAGAGGAGAGGTCTAGCTTGCTGAAGACGGTCGCACCGTTCAGGTCGGCGATCAGATCATCTATGGTCGGCATTAGGTGCTTCTCACGCTTTACCGCCTTGTTGGCTTCTCGCATGTCTACGCATATTCTGACTTCTCCAGAACTCTTTGGAACCACTACGATGGGGCTCACCCATGGGGTTGGGCCTGTCACCTTTTCGATGATGTCTAAGCTTTCTAGTCTCTCCAACTCCTTTTCCACGTCTTGCCGTACATGAAAAGGGATTCGGCGGTGTGGTTGCTGTTTGGGCTGCACATCAGGGTCTATGTGGAGCTTGACTACCTTTCCTTCCACTTTGCCGATGCCGCCAAACAGATCTTCAAACTCTCCGCTCGCGAGGTACTGGGGACTAGTCTTGTCGATTCCGACTTGGTTGACGATTTTCAAGAGTCCTAGCTTTTCAGCAGTGTCGTATCCTAGGAGATTTCCTGAGCTGCCTTTAACAACGTGCAGGTTTGCTGATGTGCTGTTGGATTTTGCAGTTATCTTGGCATGAATAGTTCCTAGCAGAGGTAGGGGTGTGGGTGATCCATAGGAGAAAATTCGCCGTTTGGCTTGTTCTAGGGTTTTTGCTTTGCCTTTGTAAATTCTTTGGTAGGTGACTTCGTCGATAAGATTAACTGAAGCTCCGGAATCTAGCATCAGTTCTACGTGTTGCCCGTCGATCTCCAATCTGCACATGGGCTGTTTCTTCTCTCCTACTGCGTACACGTAATCTTCCTCGTCTGTGTCTTCATCCGTCACGCGTTTCACTGAACCGGGTGGAATTGTCCTACAAACGCTAGCAAAATGATTAAGTTTGCCACAGGAGTTGCACTTCTTGTTTCTAGCAGGACAGGATTCCTTGTGGGGGTAGGCGCCACCGCACTGTCTGCATTTTGATGACTCATTGGACTTGCGTGACTCCTTGTGTGACGGGTTGCGTGATTCGCTGTGTTGCTCTCGTCGGCGATTTTTGGGACAACCTTTCTTTGAACGAGTTTCATTCTTTTTCTGGTGCTTTATGGCGTTCACCGTCGTTTTGTCACTCTCCAATTCTTTAGCTTGCGTTTCACTGAGCTCGAGGGCTCTTCCAGCTTTCAAGAGAGCAGTTAAATCAAGATCTTCACGTAGTGCTTTCCGCCTCAGTGCGTTCGACTTGCAGCTTAGAATAATTTGCTCCTTGATTTCTTTATCGGCGTTTGCAAATTCGCAGGTCTTCGCAAGAGTTCTGAGTCTTGTATGGTAACTGTCCAAACTCTCGGCTTCATTTTGCTGAGCTTTCCTGAAATTGTAGACCTCGTAAGTTGTGTTGACTTGGGGATTGAAGTGGGCGGTAAGTTTTTCGACGGCCGTTTTGTAATCTTTGTCTTCGCCGGTGTCTTCAAGCGTATCGAAAATCTCGTCGACTTCGGGACCGCTGTAATGTAGCAGAAGAGCACGTTTTCGTGTTTCGTCTTTGATTCCCATTCCTACAATTAAATTCTCGAATCTGGCCAGCCATTTTTTCCACCTGGGGCCTACATTGCCGTCTAGATGCACTTGGAAAGCCGGGAAGGTCGGGAGCGAGACTGCCATGTTGTCGAATATTTGTCAAGTTTATCTTGTCCGCGCTTTGGGACTTGAGTTACTTTGTCCGCACTTTGGGACTTAAATTGCTTTGTCCGCGCTTTGGGACTTGAATTTTCTTTCTGGACACGCTTCGTGGGTCCTCGTCGCCAGATGTGGTGTCGTACCGTTCAAGTAAAGACAACCGTAAGTCAAACGCAACTTTGATTTATTGACTCCATGCTCGCAACGACTACAAGAGTACTAGTTCTTCTCGACCGCGTGCTCATATGATTGACAGATGTCACAACACTACAATATGCACCCTTCTGGATATACCATGCCAGGGATGCAAACTTCTTCACTGTCAACGGTTATTCATAATCTGCTGCTGCTATTAGTATGCAAAACTCTAAGGGGACATTTCTATGTTTGCACTTTTGCCTTTTTAATTTACTGACTTGGACTAATTTTCAGTAATGGCAGTCAAATGTAAGTTGACTCAGTCACCTGAAACTTGATCCTCAGAACTCAGAAAACTTCCAGTTGAGTACTTAGAGGGTGGCAAAGGGGGGGGGGGGGGGGGGGGGGGGGGTACCGATCACGCATCATGCCGAATTTTTAAGTGAAATCACGCATCACGGAGAAAATTTTTAACCAATCACGCGTCATGTAAATAAGGAGTAATTCGGCATTAAAATGGTAACAAAACAACGTAGAGTCGTCGTAGGCTTGCCTATTTAATGCATTGATATTGTATTCAATTTTTTTGGGAAGGATTGCATGTTAAATTCATGAATCTTAAAATGAAATAGAAATCCTACAAGCGCGTGGTCCCCACAGTGGTCGTTATGTCCTTTGTTCACTCGTTCTGTTTTTGCTGGTTTGACTTTTACAGTTAAGCCCTGACTAGTTTATCTTGTAAAAGATCTACCCCTCTTGTATGAAATAAGGGGAGGCTCTTTATAGATTTGTCTTAGTAAAGGTTGCGATTCTATTAAATGCCATTTGTCCATGAGGATCTGTTTTAAGTTAGGTACACATGGGTTGTATTGGGTAATATTTCTTTGCGAGCTTTTGTTTTGTCTTTGAGAGCTGACTTTCAATTTTGTCAGAGAATATTACTTCTGAGAGCACCTTCTCGATGATATTGTTAGGGAAGCCTTTTAGCCGTAGTTTATTTGAACTTATTGATGTTTTCCTCAAGAGTTTCCTTTGAAAAGTTCGTTCAGTTTTGAGGAGTCTAAGGGCCTCTCCGCTTTGAAGAAACCTTAGTTGACTCCAGGTGGGTGACAAGATTTAAAGTGCGTGTATTTCTTCTCAGCATTATCGGCTTTATTTTGTTTTGCTTGTCTTTTGCGGTCAATATGTTTCTTATTCAGATATTTTCATGTATCTGAGACCTTCCGTTCGATTTCTTTAATACCAAGACTCAGGAAGCACACGAGGTTGAGATTCAACCATGCTTGTTACTAGCATTCTCAATTTCTGACATGTTTTTCACCACAGTTTGTTTCTGTATGAGCTGGACTCTCTCTTGTACATTTACGAGTGCCTTAGTGCATGCCTTGTTCTTGGGCTGATTGGCATATTAGTTTCGTTTGGCTTAGTAGTCTACCCGCTCTTCTTCTTTGATTTGAATCAATGTTACGATAGTGGAATTTGATTAGCGCTCCTAGTAATTTCTGTTCTGCCTGACATGTTGCCTGCTTTCTTATGGTTCCGATTTCCTTCTTGAATTCTTCGTCGGGTCTGATAAGTGTGCTTTGGCGTTGAAGCGTAACGTCTTAGGACAAGTCTCTTCTACCCTGTGAGCTTCGAGTTTTCTTTTTGCGTTTTCTGATTTCTCTATTCTGTCCTCACCATGCCAGGAACGGATTCTCTGGACCCACCACGAAGATCAAAGGTCAAGAAAAGACCGGACAGACCTTCAACTAGACAATTTAGGTTGAGTCCTTTGAATGTAAGCTTTCTAGTTTTTCAAAGAGTGTCGAAAGCATTCACGTATCACGGAAAAATAAAAGGTAAATCACGCGTCACGCGCTTCTAAAATAGCAAATCACGCATCACGCTGCGCTATCTTATCACGCATCACGCCATTAATTTGGGCACAATCACGCATCACGCGGTTAATTTTGGGGCAATCACGCGTCACGTAAAACCCCTTTGCCACTCTCTACTTAATTTGAGGTTTGAATCAAGTGTTATGAGTCAAGCACAAATGTAATTAGCCAGAGTTTTGAGACAAGAAAACAAAAAGCTTATTGCTTGATTAATTTTTGACAAGACTAATGAAAGACTGCACTTCACTTTGTTTTAAGGAACTTATAATCTTACCTGATTGTACACTTGAGATAGCATCTATCATTGAACAGCGTCTGATGCAGTTTCAGAGCTTTCACTTTACATACTATACATACATAATACTTTATTGTATCTCCCTACAAGGGTTCACTCCCAGAGTCAATTATGAAGACATGTACTGTGGTTCGAATGTTTGAGTCTGTAGACTAAAACCTATGGTGTGACCATCAAATGAAACCTCTTCAGCAGTACTTTTGCATGGTACCATTTGTTTTTCAATATTTTACAAAATGAAGTTTGGGATTTTTCTTTAATTTTGATGTTTGGCACTCTTGCAGGGGTGAAGCTAAGAAAACACTTAGCAGGCTCATTAACAAGTTCAGCCAGTTTTTCTGGCTTTTTACACCTTCAAAATCTCCCAAAGTCTTTGTTTTCTGGTGAAATTTCAGCCAGTGATAAGTTCTCTTTCAGGTGGTGAATTAGCCGGCAGCCGGCTCTTAGCTACATCCCTGCTCTTGGGTGTGAAAGGGTTATTAAATGTTTGCATATTTGGCTCTTTTATTTCAGGGGACAGTATGTGGGTCAATTAAGGCAACTGATAGATTAATGAAAGAACTGAGGGATGTGTACAGATCTGACAGCTTCAAAAGAGGTATGTGTATTGTTCTGTCCTGTTTGTAGCCATCTACTGTGTGTCAGTAGGTAGATCATAGAGAGAAGAGTAGAGTAGAGAAGAGTTAGTCTTCACAAGCCTAATGGCTCTCAACTGCTGGAGGTTAACCCGGTTGCTGTAGCATGAAGCGACTGAGGGTATTACCATTCCCCCCTGGAAGGGATGCTAGTCCATCATGAGGTTACCCCCAGCATTATGTCGCTGGTACCCATTTTATACAGCTGGGTGGTGAGGGAGACAAATTATACACTATATGAGGCAAAGTTTCTTGTCTAAGGAAACAACATGATGGCAAAGACCAGGTTCAAACCACCGACGTTCAGGTTGAAAGTCTGTTGTGCTAACCACTAGACCACCGCGCCACCACAAGAGTGGAGAAGAGTGGAGGACAAAAACTCCAATTGACATGTGTAATTATTTTTATCCAAAACTGTGCTCGGTAAAACACAGTACATTTCTCTTGATTCTGCAGTTAACAGTATTGTCATTAAAGTCAATGTTCATCATCATATGGCGCAACGATCTTACCTTTGCATTCTTGACATGATTGTTTGACTCATTAACCGATCTCCTGTTCTTACAAAAAAAAAACTGCCTCACAATTAATTGGTTGACAATTATGAAAGTAATAGGTCATTGCAAGAAGACGAATTGAAGTCCTTGCCAAAAGTGCAAGAAAAAAACCTTGCCGATTTTGATGCTAAAATGCCTCATTCATTTGACTGGCCGCATAACAAGTTTTCAATGATACAAAAAATAGATTAAATATGAGGGTTTTTTTTTTCAAAAGAAATTGCCTGATGATGATGCTGATGATGATGATGATGATGTTGATGATGATGATGATGATGATAATGATGATGCTGATGGAGATAATGATGCTGATGAAGATCATTATATTGATAACGATGTTCTTGACGACAATGATGAAAGTGTCGTCATGTCATCACAAAAGAAAGCAATCCCTGTCAAACGCACAAGAAAGATAATCTATTTCAGAATCTCCCCTATTTACATTTTTTAAACCAAAAATGTACTGGTAATTTATTTGCCCTTATGAAACTTTTTCAAGTTTTAATTTGTTATAAGTAGTATCTAATACTACCAAGAATACAATATGTGAATTTTTGTGAACCTCGGCTGTTGTTTTTGTTAAAGGAAATGTCTGATGTCGAAACAGATGGTGAAGACCATGATGATCATGTTGATAAAGAAATTTTGAATGATGATAATACGGAAGATGAAATTCCTGCCAAACGTGCAACAAAGGTAATATATTTGAGAAATCTCCCCATTTAATACTCGTAATCTAAAATATGGTTTGGTAATTTTATTGGCCAGATGACTGCTCATGAAATGCATGTACAAATGTATCTTCTGTTAAATTTTCTTTATTACTACTAAGAATATAGACACATTAATCAAACAAACCACTTCTGCCACTTGATCCAGCAAGGCTTATTCACAACAAAAAAAAGTATGTCTGCTCACTAAACATGGCTGCATAACAACTATGATTGTGGACAATCAACGAGAAAGTTCAACAAAACCTCTGCGAGTTCGTTTTCATGTACTTTTGATTATTGCTCCAATTTAATTAATTCTAACTGAATGCTGAATACCCTTATTAAAGAAACCTATTTTTCAAAGTTGAATATAAAACGGATCAATTTCAAAGAATATGCTTGATTGACATTTTGTAAGCCAAAAAACTACTCTTTACTGTAAGCTTATATTTTGTATCTTTTTAGGACTGTGACATGCAGCTTCAGAGTGGGTCGCGGTCTTTTTCGAGCATAAATTTTATATAGGAAAGATTACCAATTTTGCCAGTGATGACAAATTGGTAATAAAATTTCTCGACCAGCGCCGCGGTGAAAAGTTCGAATACAGAAAAGATGACAAAGTCATTGAAAAAAATGTATACTTCACCGAGGCGTTAACGTTCGTTTGGAAAGGAAAAAGGCATTTTCAATCAAAAGAGTACGAAGAATTTAAGAAGAAGCATCTCCGTAAAAAAGGTAAGCTTTTCTGTTAGAAAAGAAACAGGTAATATATTCTAATGTATACGAATATAAAACATTTATCGTGTAATAAGCAATCACATATTGGGGTGTGTCCACACGAGCCGCGTGCGCCCTTTCTATAGATCCAACAAAATAAAGATACATGAAGATTGTAGTTAATCACAAGACTCTCAGTATAACATTACATGCAATTTCTAACTCAAAAACAAGGTGGAAAAGAAAAGTAACGCTGTAATATAAAAAAATTACAGACCCCTAGGTACAACATCTATAAATACATGAGCTAATGAGCGAAAACTTCAACGCGTGATCGTATTAGTAATATTCATTAGATCAATAACCTTAATCTTAAAATAATTTGAAAATACGAAAGGTAAATAACTATTTTCTTATTCATTGGGTATTTCTTTAAGTGCAAAAAGGCGGACTTAGAATGCAAATGAACAAAAATGCAAACTAAGCTGTATATATTTAAACGCCCGCACGCTAATAAACCAATTGTGTATACATTACCATATATAACACCCCGAATGAAGGTTTACGTGACCAATGATAAGTACATTTGGTCACTACATAATTCCTTTAAATTTAACATTTATTTTTGGACCTAATTGTTAACTTTTGTCATAGTTAATCGAGGGGACTGGTTGTGAAACCCGGCATACATCAAAGGGCCGGCCTTTTGTTTCGCATTTGAGGTTGAATAGCATTGTCACGTGACATTGACCGGCACACGCCAAGTATTCACTCCAAAACAATATGGCGGACACGAACGATTTGTTTTTCTTTGGAGACGATTTTGACGCTATTTTGGATATTTTGGAAGAAGAAGAAGAGCTCGATGAACAGTTTAGAGACGCTGCTGATGAAGTAAGTAATAAATTATTTCTTAGCCACCCAACATTTAGCGAAAAGCCGCGTGCTTTGGCTTTCATCTTCTTTCAGCTCGATCAGTGCTGCTTTTTTTTGTAGCGACTTGTGTTATAACTAAATCCTTATAACTATGTGTCGTACTGCACTGACGGTGTAATTATTAACTGGTTTCTAATTTTCATTATCAATGCTTAGAACTAGACTTTGAAGTATCGTTTTATGACTGATTTCTCGACTGAAAGTAACTTTTGTTTACAACAGGTTCAACTCGAAGACGTTGTGTGCGAACTGTGCCACAAGAAATGCAAAAGCAAGAGCGGACTGAAACGACACAAGACAGTTAAACACAAAGATACAAGAGAAAATGTTGAGAAGCAAAACGGAGGACAAGAAAGCTATTTAACTTTTGTAGCTTACTCGAGAATTGTTGAAAAAGCTAAACACAAAATTGCTGACAACAAAATCTACCCAAAATCAATCAGAGACGAGCTAAGATCCTACACCTACAACAACGGTCTACAGGACATAACAACTGAATTCTGTGACATTGAAGACCTACATAAATGCTTGATAAAGTCTGGAAATGCTGAAAGATTTTATTCTTGTTTCTACTCTACCATTGCTCTGAATGCTGTTAAGCATTTTGACGGATTATCAAGGAACGCTGCTACACTTCTGTCTACCAAGGTTGCTGATTGTATGTTAGCACACAGCAAGGAGAATATTGAAAGCATTTATACTTGTGCCCCATTAACTAAACTTTCAGATGAAGAAAAAGCTGGACTACAGTATATTGGAGGTTATGTGCTTCATAAACTTCATACCAAGCATGCTAGTAAATCTTCAGAGTGAGCAGTGAGCAGTGAGCAGGCAATCTCCATCCTTAAGGCTGGCAAATTAGAAGACCAGAATGCCATTAAATGCCAAAAGTTAACATCATCCTTAAATCGTGGTGGTTTGTGGGCAATTACAAAAAATGCTCAATCAATTTTTGAGAGAACTGAACATTATTTCAGGGATGCCACTTCGAAGACTAGTGTGCAAAATATTGCTTTTGCTAGTATTATATCAAGATCTGTTCATGATGTTGAAGTTGTCTCAGCATACAATTCAATGTTATTCAATTCTGAACTGAAAATCAACAGTAGCGTTGCCAAAGATGTTTTGCACAACATCATACAATTGTATGTCAAAGTGCGTTCATTTTCTTTTGCGAAAGATATTATCCAGAAACATAAGATTAGATTGAAACAAATGAAATCAAAAGCACTTCGTAAGGATATAAGCAGAGCCTCCCACGAGTATGATGGCAAACAAAGACAAAGCTAAACTCTGAAAATCATCATGCAATAAACAATTTTAGTTATTGTGACACCTGGACCATTGACGTCCACATTTGCATATAATTTATAATAAGTTGCTGTTGCATTTGTTGTTAAAATGAAGTTAACACAAGTTTGCGTGTACTGAAAAACAATAACTGGTTAAAAATAAAAACTATTTACATCCACACGTGAAAGTTAAAATAATTATTTGCCTAGAAAAGTTACATGTCTACATATAAAACTTCCTCTCGGGAGGGAGGTCTGGCACCTCATACAAAAAAAAAAATGTCATTCTTGTGAAAACGTCTGTTCCTGTAATAATAATGTTATCCAGGCACTCAGCATGTGCATCAAATTGTGAATATTTTACAATAACACCTCAAAAGATGTGTAGGTACTGCTGTGGCATCATTGGATTAGATGACTAAAATTGGCTGTACCCAGTTTATTACATCAAAAGTCCTTGTATCAGTACCATCAATGTCAAACCTTTACTTGGATTTTTTGCATTTCTGATCAGTCAATCAGGTAAATAGCTGTAAAGGGCCAATCACTGTGAGCATTCACTTAAACTCCACCCCTTTTCAAATGATTGATGGATCAGAAAAAAAACACATGCAAGTTTGAGATTGTCAGTGTCAGTGGTGATACAAGGATTTTGCTGCAATGTTATAAAATCGACTTATTTATAAGGGTTAGGTAATCACTGTTTCTTCCTCTTTGGCACTGGGTCATTTGAAACATTAACCCATGCACTGTCTCTGTCTTTTCTTCCACGGGTGTTTCCGGACTGACAGGAGATGGCACGTTGTACCCTGATGGTGTTGTTGTTGTAGCCAAACATCCTCATGTCAG
>JAJGOT010000380.1:820000-835597 GCA_022457155.1 Cladopsammia gracilis
TTTGGCATGTTCAACGTCGGCAAGGCTCCAATCTTTGGTTTCTTTTTCACCATCTTTTCTGAATGAACTAAAATAAAAGTAACAAAGAAGATATTTTAATATCATAATCAGAGTATAAAAGGTTATAAAATTCAAACAAACAAGAGACAGCTGACAGCCACAGTTAAAACCCACAACTGAAAAGCATCCATTTTTTCAGGTTGGCCTGAACAGGTTCTTACATGAATAGTTATTATTGCTTATCATTTATCAGAATTTTATGCAAGTTAGGTTCCTATTTTCAGAAGAAAAAATTACATTGTTGCTGATAAAGTTTTAGTAGTATTTAGACTACTTTCCTTATATTTGTGATTTATATTAATGTGATTGTAACAATAATAACGTCTTATAATTTTCAGCATTGGCATTCATCTTAAAACCAGAGTGATAAAGCTCCTAGCATGTTCTAGGTGTCTCAAAAGAGGATCCATGATGTCAAAATATGTATCTTATTCAATTGATTTTAGAAAACAACCTGTTTCCATATTTCAGTCAAGTGGTTCATATATAAACGGGGTATAACTGGCAAGTTTTAGCCTAACAGGTTCTTAAATACAGGTTCTCGGTTAACTATGATTTTCCTCGAGGGTTCTCACTGTAGTTAATATGTTGACATAAAAATACGGTCGATAACAGCAGCAGTACTTACATGATTCTACATCTTCAGGTTTGAAGTGTTTCTCACACGTAAACACCTTGTCGCTGTCGATCTGTCTCTGGAAATCCTTGTCGATGACTCTTGTTTTCGTAATCTCGCTCAGCCACTCTTCGCGCCACTTCTTGTATTCGGCATTTTGTGCAGAAGGCAGTTTCCAGATGCCCATTCCTTTTGTTCTACGGCACGTACCACAGCCAAAAACCGAGCAGTTATCCCCGGGCATTTTACTTTTAAAATTATAAACTTTTGAAAACCATTTATGATGACGAAACTACATTTTTCGGCGTCTAAAACACGTCAAATCACCACTTGTTTATCTGCAAACGACGCCATTTTGAATTTGAGTGTGCACGGTCAATGTCAGGTGACTTCGAAAAACGTAAACAATAACCTATCTCTGAAGTTTGCCGGGCTTCATAACCAGTCCCCTCGATTAACTATGCTTTTGTTAAATTCGTAGCAAGGTGAAGAACGACAGGTTTCTGTTAAAAGGGCGATATTATTGGCAACTGTAATTTAATGTATTGGAGTCAAACTTTTTGTTAACTCAAAACTAAGAACAGTTTCCTATTCCAAAAAATGGTCTTCAAACTCGACATAGCAAAGATTGTCCCAGTTTTTTTCAAGTGCAATCCATTTCCATTTATTTAGTGGTCTAAGGTACTTACAGTTTCAGTGCTTAAATACTAGAGTAGTTAAGAACTATACTGGACATTATTTGGGACCTTCATCAATACAAATACAGTATGTATTTGGATTGGTGTGCATAATAGAATTAAAAGCCACCTTAGAATGAAATGTGCAAACTGCCTTTATTGCATATTTTTCTCATTCAGCTAGGTGAATTCAATGTGGGATCTGGAGATGCACCCAAACCTGGACGAGACCGTTGCTGAAATTATAAGAAAAGCAAACTAAGATATCAATTGCGGATTTTAAAACAATTCAGCATCCCGTCTCGGAAAGGGAATTAGATATCATGCTCCAATTTAAGCCTAAATTCACCACTGGTTGGCTTAATGACGAGGTGTGTGACATATTTTGTGAGACATATGCAAAAGTAAATTAAGTTTGTCTTTGCAGACCTACTTGTATTCAATTACGAAAAACTAAGCAGTTGCAGGCATCATTAAACTTTTAAAACTTAACTACTACCAACGCAAAGCGCTTCTTTCATTTCTGCTTTATTTCTTTTATCCCTTTTACGGCCGCCATGTTTGTCTACTACTAAACAGGTATATGTTGTGGTGCAATTTTATCCTTGGTATAAATTTTATTTTCCTTTGTTTAAAACTCATTATCATACATTATCATACATTACCATACCCCCAAAACAAAGGGAAATAAAATTTGCACCAAGGATAAAATATTGCACCACAACATATACACCAACATGGTGGGTGCAAAGTCAATCTTGTAACTTCTAAAATTCATTTTCTCCTTAACTTAATATAAGAAGTTGATCCGAGATTCCATGCCCTGGCCATGGATCCTTTAAAAATACTTAGTTTTTTTAACCTGTTAAAAGCAAACCTTTTTGTCCCTTTTTTCATAAGGTCATCAACGCATTTCTTTCCATAATAGAAGAAGGAGGGAAGAAGCAGGTACCAATAGTCTTATTTTTAATCACATTATCATTCCAATGATAATTGTTTTAAACCTTATTAATTTGTGGTGATTGTTAAGCTTTTGGGGTTGTGTCAATAAAAGAAAAATTAAACTAAAACGCAACTAACAATACACAATTTCTAGAAAACCTTTATTGTAAAATGACATCAAAACTTGTAACTGACATATAAAAACCGGTACTTATTCCGTAATTTGGAATCCAAATTGTTTGTTTAAAGTGTCTGTTCTCGCCAAGCGCAATAAAAATGATTTCACACTAGTTACAACTATTCACCGAAGTGGAGGTGGGTAGTGGTAAATATCCACCACTACCCACCTACACTGAGGGTTAACAGGAATTTGCGTAGTTTTATTTTTGTTCAGTAGCCGAAAGGCCGCAATTTCTGGTACTGTTTCTTTGAAAAATAAAATCATGACCTTCGAAACATGTATGAAAAATGTACGAAAAACGCCCAAATGTTGTGCTAAAGAAAGCAAAGACGGTGGTCTAAAACTTTGATTATATAGTTAACAACTATTTAGTATATACTGAAACAGTGAGATAATATAACGAAAATGATGGTTTTTAACTCATTTATTCCTGTCAACGATTACAATTTTCGCGCACAAATTGCTGGGAGGTGAATAGCACTTGCTATTCCGAGTTTCAGTAGCCAATCAGAGCGCGCCAACAATGCTATCCACTGTTTCAGTATATACTAATACTAGATATCCTGGTTTTCTTGTGCATGTCTTTGGGTGAGATTGTTCCACAAGTAAGTGTTTCTATGCGCAATGGAGTGTCTCATTATTTTGGTCTTATTATTAAACGTGATTAACAGGGCAAAAACGTTTTGTGCACAAGCACCTTCTTTTACACAAAATTTGTGAAAAGTGGTCCAAGCAATTTAAAGGGGTGAATTAACAAGGTAATGTTTATTATTCTTGATTAGATTAATGCCTTAATTTAAATTTCCTGTTCGATGACTATGACAAAAACTTGCTATGTTGCCGTTATCGAACTAAGAAATTCATTCATCAAAATTTTAATTATGTTCACAGAACGAACTGAAAAATAGCGAATTGGTAATAATCCCAATGCACAAAAATAGAAACCATTGGCTTTTAGGGGTAAGCACTGATTGAGTTACGCCTGCAATATAATTTTGGTGCTCTCTGGGTTTCGATAGCGATAGAAATGCATTCATTTGCTTCTTTGTTGTCGTGCTGTCGGTTCACTATACAATTCACAGATTAAGCATCGCGTTTTAGGATAAAAGTCAGTTTTTAGCTTTATGCACAGGGAACCCAAATGCTGTATTGGCTATAACATAAACATTTAATAAAAATATTGTTATTTATTTATTTCATTATCATTAACTATTAACTCTCCTCGGGGTAGAATCTCGGATTTCAATTTAACGGCCACCAAAATACGGTATGGATTCATACAATACGATTTTATTTTATAGAAATCAGATTAATTAGTTGGGGGGGGGGGGGGGTATTGAAATCCTTCCCCAACAGAACAGGGGGGACCTGAAAAAATCCAGATTCACTAAGGGGGGGGGGGGACATGAAAAAAAATGGAAAATTTGTTAATTTCTCACCCATCTCCCCCCCCCATAAATAATGAACGGTCCCTTAGTGACCCGGAAGCGTGTCTTCCGCAGTTTGTTGACAGACAACTACTAAAACAAATCATGACTTACGTACTTTTAGTCACGCTATACATGCATAAGCTGTTGTTAATTCGTAATCTTTGTTACACTAACACATGTATCTTTAATTTCTCGACCAGGAAATTTTAATATTCGGTTCTTTCACTTAATAAGAAATAGGTTTTGAGCAATGTGTTTTTTAGTGGCCGGAAACTGGCACACTAGGTCGAAATCTTCGCTGAGAGTTTGACTGCTAAAATTTCAGGAACACCCTATTCCAGCTGACGATGATAGATTCCCTAATCACTTTCATCTTTAATCTAATATTTGTCCAAAAATTATGAAGGTCCTTGAGATATTTCCTGTGAAACGGGCTATTTGTTTATCTACGGTAGTTTTGATGTGCAGTGAAACGAGCCAAAATTAATCGCTAAACGTTTAATCACCTGGACAAAACATTTCCTTCCTCGGCCGTTCCTTGTTCAAAAAGAACGCCAAAACCACCAATGTGTAGCGGAAATGTTCGTCTTTCTTTCGGAACGCTTCCGTGGACGAAAATTTAAAACTCCGACGAACATAACCGACGTAATTGTTTTTTGGCCGGAAACTGGTACTGGCCGGAAACTGGGCAACACACTGTAAGTGTTTTCACATGCTCTGCTTGGATATACTCAAATTCAGGATAACATTTGCTATACATCTCTAAGCATTGTTCTGGATTTTGCCCACAAGTTTTTAACCCAATTGTGAAAAATAAACTGTAACTATTTTTTGGCTATGTATCCACTGGTTTGGCATAATTATACTAAAACAAGTATTATTCACTTCAGGGTCGGTGAAGAGTGGTGGATATTTCCATCACCACCTCGTGACTCAGCAAATATCCACTATTAAAATTCAACACATTGATACACTGCCCAAATATGGTCAAAAAGTTATTGATATATGCTATGTCTACATGACGTATATCCAACGATGGAGGTAAATTTCGCATTTTGACAAGAGAATGCAAAAATGATGGATCGGCCTTGAAATTTTTTCTTCAAACTGCTTTGTTGTCAATGTGTTGAATTATAACACTATTATTGCACTCAAGCTTGTGTGATATCACCTAATTTTAAATCTTCTCCCATTTTCAGCATGCATTTTGTAAGAATATACACTTTCTATAAATAAGTAAATACACATAGATGTAAGTGTATAAAATTAATAAATAGATGTGAAGTAAATCCATTTATTCTCTAACATTTTCACTGATACACCAGTTATCATGTTTTTAAAAACAGATGTGTTTGCATAATGTAAATGAATTGGTATGCAGACTAGTCTAACAGTAGCAACACTGCAAAGATTTTAAAAATCAGTGGTTAGACAATATTGGCATATGGATTTTAATGAAACCACCATTGCTGTGTCTTGATAATTAATAACCAAGTTTCTCCTTGCAAGACAGGATAAAATACTTACAGGAACATTAGTCTTGTTAATAGTAAACTTCTTTATTATAACGTACCTCAAGAAAAGGGCGTGCTCTCATTGGTTGAACATGCTATCCATTTACCCGTGGGTAGCACGCTCACATCACTCAGCTTGTTTTGCTGGAAATTTTGACATGTTGTCTTCATGATATGTTATAAAAGAGATGGTAAACGTCGCAGCTGTGCGTACATCAAGTTGTGGATGCACTTGAAAGGCTCGCTAAGCACTCAAGAAGCTAGAGTTGTTCTCAGCTATTGCCTCGATTGACTCTAACGCTTCTTTTGTGCTAAGCAACCTCCTGCATGCATCCATAACTTGATGAATGTACGCTGCACTTTTGCATTTCTTAAGTATATTACAATAAATAGAACCTCTACAGCTTCGTTGAGCAGCTACCTTGGGGACAGTGTTTACTGTTGAGGTTTAATTCTTCTGATCTGAAGATACCTGATAGCATGTTCTTAAAACAATTAAGAAATTATTAAAAAAAAACATGCATAAAAAATATCCACTTGATCTACATCCATCATCCATGCAGCATAACAATAAATGTCATGGCAGGATGATGGCTGATTCATATTAACTAAAATTAAAATTTTACTGTTACCCTACACAATATGTCTGTCGAATCTCATGGCCTTGTACTCGCCTAAAAAGCATGATTTTGTACACAAAGTTCTTCAGATATTGATTGTGTGGCTGTTATGGAGAGGTTATTTTGGGGGATCAGGGGATGCAATTTGCTGGTTGTTGCCTTTATCAGTCAAATCACTTCTGAATCATTTCTAGAGGCTGATTTAGATGAAACAACTTTGTTGCACGTGATTTTTTGTAGCGTGCGCTGCTTGCGTCTGGCGAAAATTGTATACAACTTGCATCATATAACATTGTATGTGCATGGCTACGATTGTCGTAGGGTTTTAAAACATGTTTCAAAATCTTACAACTCTGTTCATGTGCATACAACACTTGTGAGTGAGTTGTAGTAGGCTGATTTACACCACGAGTATCTATGGCGTGAGTAGGTTGCATGTGATAGTTGTAGGCAAAAGTTGTGCCATCTTTATCAGCCTTAATTGGGACCAATTTTCTTAGCATTTTGGATGGCCTGCACTTAAAGGGTTCAACAATATGACAGTCAGTAGACTTCGCACAGTGCTGGAAACTTTCAGGTTATTTCAGGATTTTTTTTTTGTACATCAGAATCCTGTCACTTTTTTTGATTGACTGTCACTTACATTTTACATAAGTTAAGTTGGCAAAATCTTATGACATCTCACCAACTATTGTTTTGAGAGAGAGATCCCTTGTCAACATGGCATCTTTATATAATTCTTTAAATGGCATCATGTGTCACAAGTGGAGGTCACAAGTGCTTATTCCAGGACTGTACTCCTACATGTGAAGGGTGTTCAGTTTGTAACTGCTTGGTTCATGCATGTATATAAATTATTATTAATAACAGACTGAAGTTTATCTGTAGGGTGAAAGGAAAAAGTCAGATTTAACTGTTTATTAGAGGTAAGCGCATAACATTTAGTAATTAAGTTTAGTTTCATTTGAAATTACTGGTACTTGTGATTACAGAGCAAATAGAATGAACATTCATTTCCATGTGTGTATTTTTTTTTCAGAAATTAGACGTACATTTCTTCAAATTTATTAAGTCCATTTAAATTTTTGGAAGTGTAAGTAATTTTTTCTTTGACCATAGTTTGAATGTTTGAACCGTGCTTCACAGACACCGCGTAATATGGATTACCTCATTACTGACAGTTTCCTCTGTCGCAACATTTTATGGTCCCAACAGTGTCTATTATTGGGGTTCAGCTGTTTATTAATAGAGAAGCAGTATTTTTTTCATTTAATACAGCTGATTTTGATTCTCTCTGGATATCCCCTCTTACAAACAGCCATCTTCATAGATCTGTGCCCATTTTTAGTAACATACTGTCCATTTTTAGTAACATACTGTTTGAATAAGCTATAAATATAGAACCATCTCACAATATCCATGAGATAATCACTTTCAAAACAATCAATATTCCATGGTCAGTTTTTAATAGCCTCTGTTATGTATCGTTCCTAAACAAATTAGTTCTCTAGTATAGGTACATGTACCCCCGGGGGGGGGGGGGTACTCTCATTTGAGCTATTTAGGTATGTGCCGCTGTGAAGGGTATGGTTTTCAAGCAGTTTAGTCTGGGATAGGGTATAGTAATCAGAGATTTTCGTCTAGAATAGGGTATCATTTTCTGCGAAACTGATCAGTTGCATGAAACACGGTTTACTGGCAAATGGCATTTAAAAATTGGTACGGCGGGCAGTACGGCATTTTTACTGACCCCTGTTATTCTAACTAATTACTGTGATAATAAACAAGTTTCTGGAAAATAGCGAGTCTGGAATAGGTGTAGGATAGGGTAGGGTTTTTCGATCTTTAGTCCAGAATAGGGTTGCAAAATGCAGCTAAAATGGTCTAGTATACATTAGGTTAAGGCTCCTAGAGTCCGAGCGGCACACCCACGCCCAAAAATTTGCAGAGTACCCCCGCGGGACATGTACATGTACAATCAGTTGTCCAGGAGGATGCCTCTAACCATTATTTGCCAAAAAAAATTTTGGTCATGCTCACTGCAACAGGGTACATTATTTTGTAAAATGAGACTAATAATACTCAAATCAGTTAGGATAGGATGATAGTGATATACACCTCCCTCAAGTGGTCAGTTGTTTGTTGTGGCTTCATCTCACTAAGTAGTTACTTATTTTATCTGCACCTATGTCTGCTAGATAATTTGTCTGTAACATATGTTCATACATCAACTTAAACGTTTAGTTCATTCTCTGTTCTTTGATGACCAGCTGAATATAATATTCGCTTAACATGCCACTTGTTGTTTCAACAGTACAGTGGAGCATATTTTAAAGTGAACGGGGTAAATTAGGTGCTAAACCATTCTTTGAACAACTGGGGTCAGAAGAGAGTCGAGTTGAAGTGGCTTTTATTTAAATAGCTAGCACAGCTGAGAAAGTGACTAAATCTTGTGTTAATTTGACTAATTTCATTTAATAGGAAACAACCGTTACAGTGAAGGAAACTTCTAGCTATTCAATATAATTAAACGTCCTTTTTAGGATTGCTAACTTGATCTGTACATTAATAAAATAATTAATGTTGATTGGTTGATTTCATTTATTGTACTTCTAAAGTGCTACTATAATCAAAATTTAACATTTGTATGGAAAAAAATACATTTTGATACAGGTGGATATTCCTATGTGAGCAAAATATATTGAGTCCACCAGTGCTGTGATGTCATTTTTTTCACTTGTTTGCAAGTTAGCAACACTTTATTGCTTGAGTTAGCAACACTGCAAAACATGCTTTCCAGGACTCCAAAGAAAACCCACGACGATTCAAAAACTTTCTTTAGTTTCTCAGATTTTGAAATATAAACCATCTACTGTACAATAATTTGATAACTAATGGTGCTGTGATATTGGAGGTTGAAAATATGCAGAAAATTCAAGCACCCCAAAAAATCCCTGACACTTTCCTTCATCGTATGAAAGAAACTAAGATAACTACCGATTCGCCAAAAATGAATCGCACTCAGATGATTTGATGTTAGTGGCACTTTGAAAGCTAGTTTTTGTTTCAAATAACTTTTTTTCTTAATGTTTGTTAGTAACCGGTTATACTATAAGCATTTCCTAACTTAGTATTGTATATATCATAGATGCAATTCATCTTGCTATTGAAGAATTAAAGGGCTATTTTGTCACGCTGTTTGGATTTCTTTTTTCCTTTGAAAAGCCAAAGGACATATTTGTATTGGGAAAAAGTTGACTAATAGCTCCCCCAAAAATCTGTCTAAGACAATACAATAAATTCTGGTTATTTGTATGAGTTTGGTCTGTTGAAAAGTATCTGTCGGTGAACTGTTGGTAAACTGTTGGTGAATTGTGGGCCGACAGATTTTTGGGTGAGCTATTAGCCAATTTTACCTTGTATTGATGTTAGTCGAGGGTAAGTTATTAGCCTTTGTCCACTCTTTGGAGCATAGGCCATCCAGTGACACTCATTCATCTTCCAAAATAATAATCCCGCTTTGTTAAAACAGTTAGTAGATTTGGTTGAAGATGGCCAGTGCAGTGTCAGGAAACGGATGGTAATTAAAAAATTCCCCGTCTGTCTATGAAAAGTAATAATTAATCCACTAATTATATTTTCCTCTTGATGTTTAAAGAGAAAAATTTCTTCTGTATAAGTATAAAAAGGTACTTAAAAATATAAGCATAAAGTGTTGTTACAAAATACAGCCAAACCCTGGTGAAAAACTCCCTTTAAAGCTGGCAGCCAACCATTTCTTTATATATTTTATATAGAATTTGTATTTTTATTTTTTTTTTTTTAACTTTGGCCCTGATTGAAAAGGTAAGCAACTTACCGTAGGTGTTATTTGTTTAAAACATGAAACTGCTATTGTTGTTGTTTTTATTAATAAGTAGTATAGTTGTGTTGTATAGTTTCCAAGTGTATAGCTGGCTGCTTCAAATATCAAATATGCTATATAACCTGGCCAAGCAGTCCTCTACACAATACATTATACTACCATGTGAACTACATCCAAAAGTAGCCCTCTTTTGAGATCACCAGCTAGAAGAGTTTGGATGCATGATATAACAATGCATGTCTCTGCAGATTCAAGTATTTGCTTCTGTTTTTGACATCATCAAATAAATAAATACTCGTTTCTGACAGTGACAAGTCATGTTTGCTTTAGCAAAATGTTTTGAAATATTACAATCTTTTTTTTTTTTTTTGCAGATCTGAAAAAAACTGAAGAATGTATACTATAAAGCAGATAAAGGCATCTAATGATTCTGGAAAAAAGTGAACTAAAATCTCTTGTTGTGGGCTTGGCTCAAATTACTTTTAACCCCAAAGATGTACCCAGATTTTATGGTTGCCAACCTTGTTCCCAGGATCCTCTCTCTTCAACTTCAGAGTCAGGACCCTGAGAACAATTGCGTGGTTGCAATGATCATGAATATATTAGTACAATAATCATCCCATCACTATCATAATAAGATGCCTGCTTACTATTCTGAATAAAGGCCCTCCTGAAAATAAGCCCCCCCCCCCAAAAAAAAACAAACAAACAAACAATCCTTCCAAAAATAAACCTGTCCAAGTTATTAGGGATCAATGCTCAAATAAATGGTTGGTAAATTATCAAAGGGCTCTTAGAGCCAGCTCATTCATGTAATGGACAATTTTCATTGTACCCTTGATGGTCATAAAGCAGATTGTAAAGCACTTTTTGTACGCGCGAGCCTTAAGTCTGGATTGAAACTGGTGGAACTCAAAAAATGTTCTAGTGTGACTATCTTGGCCGCTATTATTGATGTGTTTGTTGTATGTTGAAGAGCTCCAAAGAAAAAGCACAACAATAAAGCAATGCTTTACGTACTTACCAATAAAAATGCAAACAGACCTCAGCAATTTTCCAGTATGGCCACCTCAATGGCCTGTCTCGTGCCTTTCCATTTCCGGTCATTTTCACTTCCGCCCAATTACGTCCCTTTTTTCTGCCTGATCTACAGTCCACAAGTTCCGTCGACATTTGCTACCCTCACAATACCTCATTCATTGCGCATGCACATGAATGATCTAAAAAGGTAAGCAAATTGTGAAATTTGTTTGTTTTCAAGGGACATATGGTTTTAGAGACTCTTAGAAGTTCACAGTCACTGTCAAAAGAAAGCATGTTGTGCATTTTTTGTTGCAATAAAATAATTCATTTAATTGCTACATTTTAATTCCCACAAAAAAATCTGTTGCACTAATATAAAAAACTTTAACATTCATAATTTTATGCTAATTAGGTCAAGAGTGATATTCTTATAACCAAGAAATAATATTTTATAGTTTATGTTGGAATACACCTTAATTTTTTTTATTTTTCAATTGATTGTAAAAAACTTTGTTTCACACTGGATAATTAGTAAAATCATTCTCAAAGTTCTGTTGTCTCTTACATGAACCTATTTCAATATAAATACTTTTTTTGCTGTGTTATCGGATATAAGGATACGGCCATCAGGCATAGTGGTAATATCCGAAGGCCACTGTAGCTTAGCAACAGTTTTCCCAGTGAAGTGACCTTCAATGGTGAACTGCTGCACGTGGCCATCATAATAGTCACCGGCCAGAATATTCCCATGTTTGTCTACGCACAATCCCCATGGTGTGTTTAAACCGACCGTCTGCTTTGCCTTTTTCTGCAATCTTGCGCAAAAACCTCCCTGAAGAATCAAACAGTTTTAAACAACCGTTCACACTGTCAGTCACAATAAACATGTTTTTGTAATAGACGCAGCGCACGGGACTGTTTAGTTTTCCTGGGCCACAATCTCCAAACTTCAACACAGGTGCACCATCCTTTGTCAACGCCTGAACTCGGTTGTTGTTATACTCAGCTACTACCACATGTCCTTTACCATCCATACAAATACCACCCGGATTTCTAAACTCTCCGTCTCCTGTCCCATACTTTCCAAAGTCTTTTACGTAGTTTCCGTTGTGAACATTAAACATCTGTATTCGGTGATTCATTTCGTCTGCCACGAAAATCTCATCATCGCTCATGAATGTCACCCCATCTGGGGAGTTCAGCTCCCCGGGATTCAATCCACAGCAACCCAGTTGTCGCACATACTTTCCTTCTTTATCAAATATCAGGATACAGTGCTTTCCACCGTCGGCTATGGCGATTAATCCTTTACTGTTCACAGCGATCCCAGTTGGCTCTTTCAGAGTTTCATTTTGCAAGTCTAACTCGCCTACAAGTTCAAGCCGTCGTTCCTTCACCTCGATAGTGAAAGGACTCTGAGCAAGGTTCTCGCCGTTTATTTTTGCGGAGATGTGGTAGGTACCTGGCAGTTTAGGAACAAATTTCACCTGGAAATTTCCACCTGATTCTCTGTTGATCATCAAATTTGCCAGTTGGTCAGCAGGCTCCATCAGTACTTCAACGTGGTCTTCATGTTGTCTGTTACTGATTTGTCCTTCGTATGTTTTGGGGCAGATTGAAATCTCTGCTTCTACGCCAGCTTGGTAATTTTGATCCAGTCCTTCCATAATTGATCTATGTGGGTCTGTTTCGCTTATGAACCCCAGACTCACGTTATCTGGTGTGCAAGTGGAAACGAAGTTTATAACCGCCCCAACCGGAAGTGCTGGGAGGGCAGATTTACCGAGCTCATCAAATCGCTCTTCTAAATTTCTCTTGTTTTGCATGATGTCTGCACTCGAACTTCTCTGAACCAGGTCATTGGCAAACTCTGCTGCTTGATTGATCTGTTTCGATAACATCTCAATTTGTTTCTTTAGGCAATCTAATTTCTCCATTCTCGCCACGCCTATGTTCTCGAGGACGGTAATTGCCTCGCGCTCGCGTTCGTGAATCGCAGCGATCATTTGTTCGGCTGCTTGAAACACTTGGCGTTTGGCAGCGGTGATGTTGGTTTTAAGATTTGCAGCCGTTTCCTCAAATTGGCGAATCACATTACTGCAAGCTTCGTTCTTTTGCTTCATCAGCTCAGCGCCTGCCAAAATGTTGGCTCTTTCGTCATCTGCAGCCTTTTCAAGCGGCTCAATTTCATGATTCTTGTGACCCGTGACGATGCAAATTTGGCAAATACAAGTTTGACAAACACGACAGTAAAATTCCATTACCTTTGTCTCGTGGTACTTCTCGGCACAAAATGCTTTTCGCTTTAACAAGGCTTCGTAATCTTCGGCTTGAAACTGTTTGACTTGCGTCACCTTGTGTCCTTGGAACGCAGCGGTTTTAAACACCTCGTGGGCGTTCAAACAGTCACTACACAGCAACTTCTCGCAGTCAAAGCAATAACTAATTTCAGCGCTCTTTTTCTTACAAAACCCACAGCTGATCTCACTTCCATCGCCACTTTGTCGAACAGCGAGAAGGCTGAGCAAGCTATTGTGATGAAAACTTGTCGGCAATTGATCGAATCGGTTTCCTTCGGGGATGCCAATTTGTGCCTGGCACTCGGGGCAGCGAAACTGACCTCCTCTCTGACTCAGAAGCGAGTGTTTCTTCAAACATTCGCAGCAGAACGTGTGAAGACACGCTATGGTCTTCGGCTCGGTGAAAGTTTCCAAGCAAATCGAACATTCAACATGCTTTTTGAGGTTTTTCAACAAAGACTCCATCGCGATATACAGCGCAGATTGAGAGCTGAATTTATGAAACACACCCGCTATTGTGTTATTGTCGATTCCGAGAATCTTTCAGCCTGAGTATTCATAACATCACGCAGCAGTTTAATTAAAGTGTCCAACCAGATCGATTTCTATCTGACCCAGACCGTAAGTTGCTAAGTTTCGATGGCGTAAACATAGCAACGGAATAACATTTTAAAATTTTAACTGTTAGTATCGGCTTTAACCGGCTGTAGAAGATTACCGTTGTATCAGTGTCTTAACTTAATTCAGTTGTAAGTCTCCAAAACTTTCCCGGACCCAGCAATACTGTTCCATTTGGGGTGCTTTGAATTTGCAAATTGCGGTTTATTTACTGCCATGGGTGAACTGAACTGGAAACGTATTGTTTTATACGTAATTAAGTTAATGCCCTCCTATCAGATGCTCGTCTAGTTAGGCGTAGATAATTTGAGGGGGGTCTTGACAAACTGCGAGCCAGCGAGCCATGTGAGTCACGCGAGTCATGCGAGTCATGCGAGTCATGCGAGGCAACTATTAGTTCCCAGTCCCTTTCATACATTAGTCCCTTCACCCTTTGGCAGTTCGCTCAGTTCGCACGAGTTTTCGCTTTCCTTCGATTATCCTATTCTTATCATAGCAGGAAATAGCAAGGGTGACACGCCGCACATTCTCTACCAGTGTGAAACATATGAGAACCTTTTACATTTTTGCTCTAACGAGTGTATCTTTTAAAGATTTTCCTTTAAAAATATAATATAATAGATATAATATAATAGATATCATAGGTTGTTCTTTAAAAAAATGCCGTAAAAGTGGTTGGTTTTGTATATGGTGCCATTTTCTTATTAAAACTCTACTTATTCAGCTCTACTTATTCAGGAACTCAGACCTACCCTTAACGATAATGTCAGCAGCGAAAAGCTAATTCTTTATTAGTTTGCATGATATGCAAATTTTTCTCATCTTATGTTATTGCTGTTGTTAATTAGTTACTTGTTATTCATTTAAATTTAGTTGTTACTTGTTTTCTAAACGGTCACTTCTGAGGATGTATGTTGTAACATACGAAACGTCAAGTTAATATTTTGTTTTCCAACATGCGTTTTATTGTCATGTTTGTCACGTTGGAGTTTGTTTATCTTGTTTAAGTAAGCACCGATTCCCTTTCTGTGAATTTTATTTCTGATAGGATTTTTTTCTACCAGGTTATTTGGGTAGCCTCTAGTCAGCAAGCGTTTTTTAAATTTTGAAATATTTTCCTGAAAAGTGGTTTTTGAAGAATTAGTTCGTAGGTGTCTCAGGGCTTCGCTCTTCACGAATCCTATTTTAACACTTGGCGGGTGACAAGAGGTAAAATGTGTATATTGAAACGTTTCCGTTGGCTTAAAATGTGTTTTTATATCAAGGAATTAGATTGTTCCTTGAATCTTTCGCCTTTGTATATAACTGTATCCAGAAATGCAGTTTCAATGTCTGAGATTTCAGCCGTATTTAATTTGATTGTAGGGTGATGTGAGTTGGCTTGTTCGATGAATTGTACAATATCTGGTTTGCTGATGTCCCATAGTGAGAATATATCGTCAATGTAACGTTTCCAAACTGTGGGTTCTCAAAATTCTCAAAACTAGTACTATATGTTCAGAGACCGGAAGGAGAATTTGTAGTATTCGCATCAGTTGGCATCAGGGCTTTATGTAAAAAGATCCACCATCCAGCCACAAGGAAACCGACAACTGCTTAGTATTTTTATAACTTCGAGGAGTGCGGCAATCTTTAGAATAGTCACATTAAAATTTAAAAAAAGTTATTTTATACTGGCTCGCATAGCTCGCGTGGCTCGCGTGGCTCGCAGTTGACTCGCATGGCTCACATGTTGACTCGCATGGCTCGCT